>CM062290.1:417382970-417805653 GCA_031216915.1 Pictodentalium vernedei
GAACCAAAACTGGTTCTAATCTTTTCCCTGAAATGGAACCAGCTCTATTTAAACAGTATTTATTTCAAATCAAATAAGTTTACCAAGATTAGCATTCACTTTTAACAGAATATTACATGAACTGAAGTAGATTCAGCACTAAATTTGGAGCTTATTCAACGTAGTAGCCCAAACATTTTGAAACAAAGGAGATATGAACAGTTGGCATATCGAACCAGTTTTGGTTCTTTATAGAACCAAAACTGGTTCGATATGCCAATTGTTCATATCTCCTTCACTTAATAATGATTTGAGACAACCTCGTATAAGCTCTAAACTTACGGCTGAAACCCCCTCAATTTATGTTAATATTTAATGTTAATCTTTATAAATTTTATTTGATTTAAAATCAATACTGTTTAAACAGAACTGATTCCATATCAGGGACAAGATTGGAACCAGTTTGGGTTCTAAAGAGAACCTATATTTTTTGCAGTGTATGCAACTGCTTATCGTCTGTTTGGGCAAATAAAGTGAAAGATGAAATGTTCTAAAACGGAATTAAAATACTTGTGGCGGGGCACTTCATCTTTTATCATCAGGTCTCCGGTGCAGGAGATCTGATGAAAGAAGAAGAGTCAGGAAAAGACACACGGTAGGATTTTAAGTACATCTCGGCGATTCGAAAGTCTTCGATTCAGCACTACTCGTTTCGAACTGAATCCAATTATCAGGATGATTTCGTATCGGATCGAATTTCAAAGCTTCACAGAGCCTTACTGCTCACGAAGTTTTACCCGTGGTAAACGATATGCTTCAGATCTCTGCAGCACATGTTTGGAAGTCGGAAGATTGATATTTCATCAGAGGTGGACTGACCGTATGGTGCACCGGGAGAATGTCCGGTGGGACCCCTATTGGGGGCTCCTTGGGGGGTCCCAAAAACTAATGCAGCCCAACACCTGTTGGTGCATGAAATTTCATGAAAGTGACCAAAAAGCGAAATGGATCTGATTGCACAGACTGTCGGTAAATCGAAATGCTCTCTATGTGAACTGCAATTGGCAGTCCACCGATATGCCAGCAACGTCATCAGTGGCGTAGCGAAAAATCTTGTGCCCCCCTCCCCCCCCACCCCCCCCCCCCCCCCCGCATGATAGAGACGGGAGCCCTTTCATAATTGTGGTTGCCTTTAAAACGGGAGCAAATTTAGTGTTGTTACCGTGCACAGCATACAGGATTTCACGTATTACATACGCCATAAATTAAATGAAGGTTTTGCCTATAGGATCGATTCTAAAAGTACGACTCTGTAGATTTTTTCAATACATGCTTCAAGTTTCACCCCCACAATCCAACAATACACACATGCACGCCCAACATGTGTGACTTGAGAGGCACCATGTATGTATATTGTTCATTTCTCACCCCTATCAGTTACAATGATGTAGCGTTCACTTAACCCTTTAACCAACCTGAAAAGCAGACGACACTTGCAAACATAATTCTTGAATAACTAATTTTTTTCATTTTTTGTCTCAAAAACATAGGTTATTACCCCTCGTTGGAACGAGCTCAACGAGCTCGTTCCAACGAGGGGTCATAACCTATGTTTTTGAGACAAAAAATGAAAAAAAATAATAAAAATTAATTGGCGATTTTTGAGACTAGCGCTGGGCGGTTTTGGCCGTTACGTTAGGTAAAGGGTTAAAAGATAATACACAGACTACAAAGAGTACGTCGTGTGGAAGTGAGAGTTTGAAATTATGTGTATTTGGTACACAGTCTCTCTCTCTCTCTCTCTCTCTCTCTCTCTCTCTCTCTCTCTCTCTCTCTCTCTCTCTCTCTCTCTCTTTCCCTCTTTCTTCCAGCGTTGGGGCGTCCTTCAAGACGCCCTCCCGCCCGTCTAGCCCCCCCTCCTCCGCAATGCGGGCCCTGCGGGCCCATCCCCTACGCCACTGAGGCGTCATCTGCCTTTGATCGTTCAGATGCAAGGAAACGGGGTTCTTTCAGTTTAAAAAATATTTTCTCCCATTTAGGAAAACTATGGTCTGCCCGATGTATCCGGGACCTCCCTTAATGCAACCATTTTTCGCCGAGTGAGTGATGAAGATGATACAAAAATGCCCTGTATGTGGACTGCTATTGACCGCTCAGATGCAAGGATGTAGCATTCTTTCAGTTCGAAAAAAAAAATTAGATTTCACCCGCCTTCTTAGAAAAATTATGACGTATCATGGTTCTGGGCAGGAAAAGGGCCGCTCGGGTTCAAAGAGTTAACAATACAGTACGTGGAGAGTGTATTATCACTAAATCACCCGCAAAGTGGAGATTCCATCCGTGGAAATAATTGCAAATTTATTGCAAAGCTTAACCAGCACCAGCAAAGTTTTAGCCAATGGACCTCCGGGTTAAACCCGGAGGTCCATTGGGTTGAAACATTGCTTATTTTTTGTATATATGTACAAAATTTGAAAGTTATAGCTTGGGTGATAACCCCACTCCGCGGGTGATTTAGTTACAATCCACTCTCCGTGTACTGAACGTTATTCGTATCAATGCATTTCAAATGTTGGACTTTCAAAATGGTAGCTCAGTTTCGCTTTACAAGGCGACGAAAATACGCAACTGGCTTCAGAATACGCAGTCACATTTCAACATGTTCTTAACCTAAAATTCTGTTTTCATCTCGGATTTACCATATTAGTAATAACATTACAATTGTTACTTACTATAAAAGTTACCTTAAACACAAATGATCAAGCGCTAAAATAAACCAATATCTATTTATTTGACGCGGAGTCGAGTTCACACCCGCCATTTTCTGACCAGGATTTTGCCTGTCAAATATTCCACGTGTGTTTTGTTTTGGAAACATAGGTGGCGTATGCCCCCATCACGTAACCCAATATAGAGCATGCTCATCTCCTCTATTCAAAAAAGTATTTGCGCACCACAAAATTATTTTCAATGCGCTTTTAAGTTTTAATCAATGCGTTTTTAACAATCCACATAACGTAGCGGCCAAAACCGGACAGGGCAATTCACAAAAATCGCCATTCTGTTTATTTTTTATTTTTCTCTTTTTGCCTAAAAAACATAGGTCATGACCCTCATTGGATAGAGTTCATTGGTCTCGTTCTTCTGAGAGCTATGTTTTTAGACAAACCTGAAAAAAAAAGATTTATTCCCCAAATTGTTTTATGGGTGATGTCCACTGTTCGATTTATGCAATGGGTTTAAAACCAAAACACGTCTCTTATGGAGCTTTGTAGTAAGGCGATTTGATACCCACAGCTTCTCACGAGCGATGACTGAGAAAAATAACACTTTCACAGCACAAATGACCACCCTACAATAGTTATTGCATTTATTTTCTATGGAAGGTGTGTAGATAGACGGGTCAATATAGCGCCAAAGTAACACTACATCAAAACAATTGCAAAAGAATTATTTTGGATGGTTTTCTATACTATTGGGTGTAGAGAACAACATATCAAAAGATGAACAAAATTGGTCCATGGAAAGTCTCCAAAAATGAAAAAATCCAAGATGGCCGCCATATTGGACATTAGATATTAATATTTAAGTTAGGGACGAGAATGGGGTGTAATAGACTCCCAAACTACCAGCCCGATCGGTTCTCCCGATGAATGTAATCAACCTGCCAAGTGTCGTCCCGATCGGTCGAAGCGCTCGCGTTTAGCGCTGTACTTGTAGAGTATTAATATTTAAGTTAGAGACGAGAATGAGGTGTAATAGACTCCCAAACTACCGGGCCGATCGGGCTGAAATTTCGCGTGTAAGTGTAGTTTGTCCCCGCGATGGTTTACCACCCTTACCATTTCGAGTTGTTCCACGCACTCGCGCATGCGCACGAAAAAACGCGTTTTGTGGGCACCTGCTGGTGGATCAGTGTCTTACACATAGGATTGTTGCTAAAATCAAGTGAGGAACTTGAGAGACTGTACACGCTGATGGAGACTGGCGAAAGTGACTTAGAGACGGTATTGAAATAAGATAGCATTCGCAAGATTGACGAAACTGTATCTCTCAAAAGGATTGAACTGTCAGCGTCCTCCAAAACCAGCGAACTGTGGGTCAACTACCAGAAGATGTTAGGAATTGCTAGGGCACTTCTTTCTGCCGATCGAATGGGGTCATGGGAGATGCATCTGAGTTGCATCTCAGCTTGCTTACCGATATTCGCAGCTGCTGGGCATCCGAACTATCTGAAATCGGCTCGGTATTATCTCCAGAAGATGCATGCACTGGATGTTGACAACCCTCAGGTTCATCAGAAGTTCCAGTCTGGGGGGCATGTAACCAGGCGCAGTAGCCAATTCTGGGCTGGTCTTGGCTCTGATCTTGTGATAGAATAGACACTTATGCGTTCACTAAAAAGTCAAGGAGGGCTAACGCGAGGATGTGGGATGTCGGAGTACCAGAGATCAGTTTGGACTATGTCGTCCATTGTGCCATCCACATACAATCTTGCCATGCAAGAACTAACCGCGAAAACTTGCACAACAGGTGAAAACATAAGGAGTTGTCCACCTCCCGAGCCAGTAGAGATAAGGCGGACGTTGCAAAAGTCGCAGCAAAACTAGACAGTTTCACGCCATTTGCGGATGACAATGCATTGCGCAACATCATTACAGGGGTCACTGCGAATGAGGATGTCAATGTTAATGATCTGTTCGCAATAGGAAACAAAATATGTAAGATGGACGGACAGTCTGTTTTCACTTATTCACACAAAAGCAGTTTGAAGGTCAAGACGCTAGCTTCTAACATGGCAGTCAAAGTTGCCGAGAACAGTACCATAGATCCGGCATTGTTGTTTCAGAGATTTCTAGTTGTGCCACAGACAGGTGATCTCCGGTTAGAGAAAGTTATGAACTATGAACTCTCTCCCTATCCGCCATCTTTGTTTGAAGCAAAGAACATATTGCGTCAGCCGGATAAGCCACCACTGACAGAAGCGATAAGGAACTACACTACACCCAAATCGGACATTGCTGTCACACAGACAGTCCCACTGACGGATCACTATGTTCTAGATGGGGAGGGGGGGGGGGGCACTTCTGCGCCGTTTTAAAATGGACAGCTGGATCCACCTACATTTCGATTGCAGATGACTATGCATCGTTCACTGTAAAGCATTATGCGAGAGCTACTGTAGTGTTTGGTGGTTATGGGGGTGGACCCAAGCATAAAGGACTGTACTCATCAGCGTCGTGGTAAACATTTGAATGCGAACAAGGTCAACATTACAGGGGCGAGAACGTTTGTTGGAAAGAGGGAGGACTTCTTGTCGAATGACGAAAACAAGCAGGCAATAATCCAGCTCATCATGCAATGTATGCGACAGAGAGGCTGCGAAGTGATTCAAGCTGAAGGGGATTCTGACGTTGAGATCGCAAAAGCAGCCGTCACAATGTTTGCTTCCAAATCTACCACCCTTGTTGGAGAAGACACAGACCACCTCGTACTCTTGCTACACCACGTAGTTGTAACAAACTGCACTGAACTATATTTCCGTTCGGACAAGGCGAAATCAAATGCCTATAATATCAAAGTCCATAAGCAGTTACTCGAAGAAGAAGTTTGTAATGATCTGTTGTTTCTGCATACCTTCACTGGATGTGACTCGACGTCCAGAATATTTGGTATAGGAAAAAAGATTGGGTTCCAAAAAATCATCAAGAAAGAAAAGGCAATCAAAGACTGTTCTAAAGCATTTTGCTCACCAAAGCAAAGTCATGGTGTTGTGGAAACCAACGGCTGTAGGGCAATGTTGCTTTGTTCAATGCAAGTCAGAATGACTCCCTGGCATCAATTTCGATACAATATGCTCTGCAAGAAGTTGCCAGAGCTAAGACTTTCGTTACACCGGAAAGACTCCCACCAACGACATCTGCCTGTAAATTTCACTCCCTGCGGACATACTACCAGGTTATGGAGTGGGAATGGTCAGTAGTGCTGACATGAACCCGACAGAGTGGGGTTGGATGGTAGAAGGAGAAAAGCTCCTCCCTGTTCTAACAGACAAAAGCCCTGCTCCCGAGGTACTTCTTCATATGATTCACTACAAGTGTTCGAGTGGATGTAATACGCTAAGGTGTACCTGTAGAAAGCATGGGCTGGAATGTCCCAGTGCGTGTGGGCCTTGCCAAGATGGCAACTGCGAGAATATGACAAATGAGCCGTGGGCCTTGCCAAGATGGCAACTGCGAGAATATGACAAATGAGCCACTGATAGAAGAGGATGAGGATGACGCATGGGAGAAACTGTACGGTAGCACGTCAGTAGTTAATACCAATGTTGCCCCCTCGCATGTACATCATTAATGAAGTGGCCATACAAATTTTGAGTAGACTGCAGAATTGACATAAAATGTCAATTCGGGGACCGCAAGTTACATAAGAAACATATATCATAATAGTTTATATGACAAAAACCTAACTATCAATTTTTCAAGATGGTGAATGTTGTCCATCTTGGATTTCAAGGTCAATACCCTAACCCTAACCCTAACCCGACCTCATATTGCAATAATAATCACGTAGAATGATTGGGCATCATCCATTTAATAGGAATAGACACCTCATTCACGTCTCTAACTTAAATATTAACCGAGATATGGCAATATCTAATTTCCAATATGGCGGCCGGTGGCCATCTTGGATTTTTCATTTTTGGAGACTTTCCCATTGGCAATTTTGTCCAACTTTTGATATGTTTTTCTCCACATCCAATAGTATAGAAAACCATCAAAAACAATTCTTTTGCAATTTTTTTATGTTAATTGCTATTTTGACCCGTCTAAGAAGTGTTTGGTGACTATAACTGACCTTATTATTCTTGTTCCTGGGGAACTGTATAATATGTTGCCGAAACACCGTCCTTTCTACCCTGGAAATGACGCAATCTCCGAAACTTAGCAGCATTGAGAAAAAAATATTATTTTAAAACTCTTTTGAAGCATTGTACTGAAAGTTTGCATCGTTGCTAAATATTGCAGAGAAAAATGAGGGAGTGATTTCAAGAATTTTTGAACCTTTAAAAAGCAATGGACTATTGGTGTGTTTTTTGTAGGAAATTTTCCGCAAAAAAATGTGCTCATGACAGGTAGTTTCCATCCTGTCATTTTTTCTCTCTTATTTGTTGCATGACTCTCAGTTTTAAGGAAAGAAAACGTCGTCCGATGGGCTGTACTTAACAGAGAATTTGAATGTTCGGATTACAATGATGCAGCGGCGTGGCTAGCAATTTGTTTTGTTTCTTTTGTTTGTTTTTTTTTTGTTGTTGTTGTTTTTTGTTTTTTTTGGGGGGGGGGGGGTCGCCCACAGTGCAAATCAAGGATGAGAAGGTCTGGCAACTAAAAAGACTGAAATCTTGGCCAGAGACCAAGTCCTGGCCAAAGGTCAAGTTGGAGGAGATTATGGGAGGGGGTAACCCCCTCCCATAATCTCCGTTAACTTGATCTTTGGCCATCGGTGGTGGTCCGGTGGGGGCCGCCCCCGAAAAATTATTTAATATTTGATATCAACATTTCATGCTGAGTGAAAGTGAACCAAATTCAATGTAGGCATGTATTAGATTGCTGTGGAGAATATCGGCCGCGGACCTTTGGAATTCGGGAGGGGGTCGTACTACCCCCATGACGCTCCCTGACTACACCCTCGTGAGGCGATCATATTTTTTTTCACATGGACGTTATAATGGTCGCCTTTGGGGAAATATTCGGTACTCTCATGCCATAACTCTATGTGTTTTTTTTTTGTAGCATGGGTGTTGCAGTTTTTTGTACTATTTTTAGTAACATTGTGCCTAGCATTTTTCATCGTTCTCATGAGGGCTGGTGTCTTTGTTGATTGGGTCAAGGAACAGATCTTACTTGTTATGTGAGTTAACATTTACATATTGTTATATTAGTTGAAGACGATATATAGAATAAACGTTGTTCTAATCAATTTATTTTGTTTGGTCCAAACCATGGTGTGTGGATAGAGATGCTTGCCGAAATTTAAAAGTAGTGGAACTGGGGCTTATCTTTGCAGTAATGGTCGACGATGTGCATTGTTGGGGAGAGCCCTATAGGGGGGATTATCCCCTCTGGGTGCAGGGTGGGTGCGTTAAAATTTTGGAATTGTTAGTTTAATGTCAGCATTTGGAAGAGTGCATATTCATTATTTGAGGTAGACAAATAAATATTTTCAACGTGCAGCCGTGGGGCTGAAAATGTTAATTAGTCTACCCATACATTCTCTCAGCACCCATCCTACCTAATGAAAATATGACGGATCATGTTCTCGGGTAGGAAAAGCGGCCTCTCGGTTTCAAAGGGTTAAGGCTTATGACGTAGCAGGCAGTGGCGTAGCGGAAAATCTTGTGCCCCCCCCCCCCCCCCCGCGAGATAGAGACGGTGCCCTTTCATAATGGTGGTTGCCTTTAAAACGGGAGCAAATTTAGTGTTGTTACCGTGCATACAGGATTTCACGTAGTACACACGCCATAAATTAAATGAAGGTATAGCCTATAGGATCGATTCTAAAAGTACGACTCTGTAAATTTTTTCATTACATGTTTTAAGTTTCACCCCCACCGTCCAACGATACACACATGCACGCCCAACATGTTTGATTTGAGAGGCACCATTTATGTATATTGTTCATTTCTCACCCCTATCAGTTACAATGATGTAGCGTTCACTTAACCCTTTAATCAACCTGAAAAGCAGACGACACTTGCAAAATTAATTCTTGAATAACTATTTTTTTTTTTCATTTTTTGTCTCAAAAACATAGGTTATGACCCCTCGTTGGAACGAACTCGGCGAGCTCGTTCCAAAGAGGGGTCATAACCTATGTTTTTGAGACAAAAAATGAAAAAAATAATGAAAATTAATTGGCGATTTTTGAGAATAGCGCTGGCTGCTTTTGACCGTTACGTTAGGTAAAGGGTTAAAAGATAATGCATAGACTACGAAGAGTACGTCGTGTGGAAGTGAGAGTTTGAAATTATGTGTATTTGGTACACAGTCTCGCTCTCTCTCTCTCTCTCTCTCTCTCTCTCTCTCTCTCTCTCTCCTCTCTCCTCTCTCTCTCTCTCTCTCTCTCTCTCTCTCTTCCCTCTTTCTTCCAGCGTTGGGACGTCCTTCAAGATGGGGGCCCCCTTTTAGCCGCCCCCTCACCGCAACGCGGGCACTGCGGCCCATCCCCTACGCCACTGGTAGCAGGTGTTTCTAGTCAAGCGTCGACTGCATATGCAGGTTTTCGTACCTGCTGATATGATACAATCAAAGTGGGGGTTAAACCCGTCTGTTATTAAAATGGGCTTAGTTATCCGATTGCATTCCTTCCATTCCATCCAAAGACAGACCAGAAGGCAGGGTTCTGTCAGCCAATACTCTTCACATTGTGAAAATGTGTAAATACCTGAATAGGTAATTTCTGTAAGTCTGGGGTTATGTCTAATTTCCTCCTATGTCCTATTGGCATTTATACCACGCTTGCTGTATGAATTCAACGCTACTTGATACAATACAGACATTGTGATAAGTACTTGATACACCACACGTTAAATCTGGCCTACGTGTACGAACTTCGTCTAAAAACGCAAACTGGTTGGTCGTTATGCATCTGATCGACGTATTGCGTGGATGAAATGCATCGACACAAAACAGTGGGAAGCAAAAAAGTAATCGATATTTGTCTTTAATCCTTTGAATCCGAAGGGCCGCATTTCCGGGCCAGGAACATGGTATTCCTAATTTCATAAAGTGGGATGGCTGCAAAGTGAATGTGTGGGGTAGACCAATTAATATTTCCAACGTGCAGCCCCAAGGCTGCACGTTGAAAATATTTATTGGTCTACCCCCATATAACGAACAATAACTCTTCCAATTGCTGCCATTGACCTCACAGGGGTGTGGAGGCGTCGCGGTAACCGGTTCTCGTCAGATCACCGGAGTTAAGCAACGTCGATCGCGATTAGTAGTTGGATGGGTTACCATTTCAGCGATTGATTCGCGCTCCCGCGTTGTGTCCTTGAACAAGACATTTAACCCCAATTGCCAGCATGGGGGCACGATGACGCTGTGTACTGAGCCGTACTGCACGTAGATGGTGCGCATGTCTTCAACCAATCTAACCATGCCTGTGACGCCCGTGCAGGGTTCAGAGTTGCGATGTTGAAGAGCTGACAGCTGCTCGTCGTTGTTCGGTGGTTCTCTTCGGGTACTCCGTCTTCTTCCACTCGTAAAACTGCCACGGTCACGATTAGCCATTGCGCTTAAGTATGTGACCTTAAAAACCAATAAATAAATAAATAAATTGACCTCACATGGAAGATACCACCAGGGTTCGAAGGATTAAAAATGTCAGCTCCACTCACTCAGTTCAAGTGTAATTGTGGTATAAATACAGAACACGACTCACAGAGAGTACGGGGGCAGGATCAATGATCCTTGTTGGAGTTTTGTTTGTATCTCACTTACGGCGCTCGTAATACACTTGAAAAACTCAACTCGGGACTTTGATTCCTATCACGGTACTCCACATTGGTTGTGTTCTGTCCAAGTGTTCTGTCAGTCATGTTTAAATAATAGTGAACGGCAAATACCAGAGGCGGACTGGTCGTATGGGTAACCGGAAATTTTACCATTGGGGCCCCCTATTGGGAGCCCCCCCCCCCCCCGGCCCCCAAAATTAACTCAGCATAATACATGTTAGCTCATGATATTTCTGGAAATTGACCAAAAGGCGAGACGGATCTGATTGCAGAGACTGTCGGTTTATCGAAATGCCGCTGGCAGTCCACATAGAAGGCATTTCGCAATACCAGCAGTCCAGTCTGCCATTGATCGGTCCGATGCAAGGATACAGTGTTCTTTCAACGGGTGTAACTATTTTTGCCAATTTAGCGACAAAGACGATAAGAGATACTATCGGAAATGCACTTTTTGTGGACTGCCATTGATCGCTCAGACGCAGGGAAGCAGCGTTCTTTCGGTTCGAAAAAATCAAAAATTTTGTCAGGGTCTGGGGCCTTCTTGATACGTTTCCCGGCAGTGGCGGCGCCATAGTTACAAAAGTGAGGGGGGTATAGTTGGGTATTGCCCGCCGCGCAACGGCGGCCTCGGCGCCTAGCGCCGAGCCAGGTAGGTTTCGGGAGGGGCAACCCCTCCCGAAGTTGACAAAATTTTCAAAATTTACGTTGTAAATGGTGTTCTCTGGAGCATTCTCAGACAATTAAAATAAAGCAGTTTTATCCTTTTGAAACTTATTGGTTAGGTCCTTCAGTTATAGAAAACGTCGTAGATGGTGACATTTTAACGGAAGAACGTTGTTGTAAAGTGCGAGCACAAAGCACCAAACGACACTCAAATCGAAAATGAAAGTAGGCTGCATTCCAAACGGATGCGTTGCACGCTCTCGATTCTAGCATTCCTCGAATACTCTTAAGCGGTATGTTTCAGACCGTTTGAACGCGGCACGCCTTGTTGCAATTTGGGCCCTCGACTCCTGTTTGCTGTTTGCAGCTAATTTGTGTGTGTGTGTGTGGGGGGGGGGGGGGGGGGGGGGGGGCACACAAACATAATTTAAAAACTTCTCTGATTTAGTGCACTTGGAAATATGGAATTAAGCATACCCGCCATTACACCGCAACATGCAATACAAAATTAAAATGATAGTATTTTTTACTGCGCTTGGCAAAAAAAGTGAAGGGGTAAGTACCCCCCCCCCATACCACCCCACCCCCATGGCGCCGCCACTGTAAAAATTCTCGGCAATATTTTTTGGCCCAGACCGCCCCTGGCAAATACATATAACATGAACAGTTGTTTATAGTCAAAGTTCGTCTTCGTGTATAGGTGGGCGACGCTGGACTAGAAACCAACTGCCACGTCATAAGTCTTAATAAATTTGTTGTTTATTTGGTTTGTAGGAGTTAAGTGGTTCACAGTTTTATGATTTCCCATACACTCGTAGAAGTTTATGTGGTATTGAGTGGGCCTTGTTACAACCAGTAGTGTATAAATTTACCAGTAATGTCGAAATCGACCAGTAATGTGAAAAAATTAACCAGTAATGTCGAAATCAACCAGTAATGTCGAAAAAATCTACCAGTAATGTAAAAATCCGTAATGTCGAAAAATTAACCTGTAGTGTCAAAAAGTGACGACCAAAATGACGATGTTTCGCAAAAATTTCAATATTTTTTCGGGTTGCTCAAATTGTACTTTTGCCTATATTTATCGACTTTTAACCATTTTCGCGCAAGTTTGAACACATTTACCCCAGTAAATATGGAATTTTATGTTTAACAATTATTTCCCTCTTTCATATGCACAACATATCCCATCCTATTTGCTCTCTCTCTCTCTCTCTCTCTCTCTCTCCCTCTCTCTCTCTCTATCTATCTCCCCTCTTTCTATCCGATGTCCCTCTGCCTTTGCTCTCTCTCTCTCTCTCTCTCTCTCTATCCCCCTCTCACTCTGTCTTTGCCCAGCTATCTTTCCCCATCCCTCTCTGTCTGTCTGTCTGTCTGTCTGTCTTGTCTTGTCCGTCCGTCCGTCCGTCCGTCCGTCCGTCCGTCCGTCCGTCCGTCCGTCCATCCATCCATCCATCCATCCATCTATCTATCTATCTATCTATCTATCTATCTATCTATCTATCTATCTATCTATCTCCCCTGTCCCTCTGTCTTTGCCCCTACCTCTATCTCTCATTCTCTCTCTCCCCCTTCTTTCTCTCTCTATCGCTCTCTCCCTATCCCCTTTTCCCTCTGTCTTTGCCCATCTCTCTTTCTGTCTCTCCCCACCCCCCTCTCTCTCTCTCTCTCTCTCTCTCTCTCTCTCTCTATCTCTCTCTCTCTCTCTCTCTCTCACTCTCTCTCTCTCTCTCTCCTTCCCCCTCTCTCTCTGGATAGATAATGAATTGATACGACGCTGAAATATTTAGTCTAGTATTTAGCGCTCGCACAGACAGACATACAGTCACACATGTGGGCTGGCAAGTGTGTAGGCAGGGCAGGTTAGCAGCATCCAGGCAGACGGACAGAAATCCAGACAGACAGATAGCAATGTGGTGTGTGAAAAAATAACCCCTAGACGTGGATAGACAACTGAATGACGGAAAGACAGGCAGACCTACACACAAAGATTGATTGGTTGGTTGATTGATTGATTGATTTCGTTTACGACACTTAGTTTAAAGCACGTGCACCATACACGTGTCATTTCGGCATGTGGCTTGGCACACGAAGTCAACGTGAACCTGGGATAAAGTGTCATTCCCAAGGACACAACTTAACTGACCTCGTCAGGTATAGAACCCGGATATTCATCAAATTGAATTGCGAGGCAATTTCTCGATTGAGCTAATAGTGCTCCCCACGTACATGCGGGTGACACAGACTGACTGATTGATGGATGTAGGTAAAATGACAGATAACAAATTGGTAGAACTAGATGATAGACATGTAGCAAATATCGGGTAGTGACTGACATTATAATAGTCAGTCATTAAAGCACACGGCCAGGGGTGTCATCGGGGGGGGGGGGGGGTGGCTATACCCCCCTCCCCCGTCGGCAAGTGTTAGTGCTCCTCATTTTGTTTTCACTTTTTGACACTACTGGTTAATTTTTCGACATTACGGATTTTTACATTACTGGTCGATTTTTTCGACATTACTGGTTGATTTCGACATTACTGGTTAATTTTTTCGACATTACTGGTCGATTTCGACATTACTGGTAAATTTATACACTACTGGTTGTAACAGGCCTCTATTACATACATAACCAGTTGAGCGAGAAATTAAGGATTTTAGGAATGGCAGTGGGGGAAAAGTGGTCCAATTTGCATTGAGAATGGGACCGATATTCCTACCTGTTGTCACCTGTATTGATCCTCATAAGGGATTCCGGTTTCCATTCTCTCGAAAACCATTATGGTACGACATAAGCAGTTTATTGTTTATTGAGGTTTAAGTTTTACGGGTGGAGGAAGCTTGAGTACCCGAGATAACTACCAAACAGAGGCGAGCGAACCACAGAACACAGGCGAGTAACTATCAGACTCCCCAACTTACTAATTCTGCAGCTGTAGAAGGCAATTGTACCAGCGCTACCGTGCCTCAAATGGGCAATCGGTCAGGATAGAACCGTCAACCTCTCGATTTAATGTCCAATTCTTTATCCACTCATTATCATATTCTGCTTTATAATCGAGAGTTTTCTGATTCACTCTGTATGGGCTGGAGATGATTTGGTTTTTGAGTGACTTTTTGTTACAGATATATACTACTCCAAGTTTCCTAAGCACCAAGCATATATCCAACTACTTGTTTTACGATTTAGTTTAAATATTGTAATGAAAAGTATATATATATTTTATTTAATTATATCTTTAATGATTTAAGTACAGAAATTAAGATTTTATTTGTGTTTGACATTATTTTTTAGGTTTTGATTACCATAACCATGGAAAATGGATATTATTGGTTTCATAACCATGGAAAATGGATATTATTGGTAAAAGAGGAAATTTTTCCAATTTGCCAAAAAAGTGACGGACCGAACTGGTATGGGTTCAATATCGAGTAAGAGACCCGTTACTGTTAATAACAGCTTGACAACGCCTTCTCATGCTCCCAATCAGGTTCCCGATGGTCCTTTTTAGGATGTTGTTCCATTCTTGGACAAGCATGGCACCAAGCTCCTGGACACTTCTTGGTTGGACTGGACGGGCTGAAATTGCAAGCTGCAACTCATTCCAGACATGTTCGATTGCATTGAGGTCAGGGGTTCTTGCTGGCCAGTTCATACGCTCAATCCCCTCCCTCTGCCGGTGCTCCCGGACAGCATGGGCAATATGAGGATGGGCATTATCGTCAATCAGAATGAATCTATCACCCACTGCACCTGCATACAATCTGGCGTGGGCATCCAGGATCTCATCAATATACCGCTGTGCAGTCAATGTACCACAGTCAAGGACACAGAGCTATGTACGTCCATCCCAACTGAGGCCGCCCCACACCATTATTGACCATCCACCATAGCGGTAATTTTCATCAATGTTGGCTGCGTGGAATCGCTCTCCTGGTCTTCTCCGTACCCTAGAACGCCTATCTGTGTTGTCTAGGCAGGACCTTGACTCATCTGTAAAAGGGACAGGTCGTCAATCTTCCCTGGTCCATCCAACGTGATCCATGGCCCATTCATGTCGTGCCTGGCAGTGGTTCTGGGACAGCTGAATGCGAATACATGGTCTTCTCGATCGGAGACCACCTTCATGCAACCTTGCCCGGATAGTCTTTGTCGAAACATTTACCCCGGATGCATTCTGAAGGTCACTGCGAAGCTGGGTTGCTGTGTCGCAGCGGTTCCTACGGGCCTGAATGATCAAGAACGTGTCTTCAGCTGCATATGTTGGCCTGTCTCTGCCACCACCATGTCGTCTGACTGGTGTGCCATACTGCTGAAATCTTGCCCAGGCTCTGGTGATCACCGTATGATGCACACCAAGGGCTTCCCCAGCCTGGCGATGGGTAGCCCCTTGTTCCAGCATCCCTACGACCCACTACATTTCTGCTTCAGACAAATGTCTTTTTACATTTGCATTCGCCATATTCAATCATTATGGGTTTGTGTTGAAATGAAGACTGAATTCCCTACACATCTCATGTACATGTTGACAGTACACGAAAACATCGTGGAAATCAAAGGGTACATGCTTTCCTTGGCTGTCACGAAAAGTCTGCCTGTCAAGAGAGCTAATGTAAACAATGGGGGACCATCTCAATACATTCCGCAATCATATCCACCAAAAATATCGCAAATGTGTCACAAGAAAATTTCACAATGATTTGTCAAATATGTGGTGCTAAGCAAACTTTGAGTAGTATATACCAGCTAGACTGAAGTGAAGAAACGAGATTTCTTAAGATTTGAATTGAGAAAGAATGGTATGAGCTCGCATAACTAAAGTGGCCGACGATATTCACCCCGTGTTGTCTAGTATTCAACCGATGATCGGAATCGACCACCCCAGTCGGCCGATTGTGAGCAATCGGATGACAACAGCAACGGCTCCTGAAACATCGGTTCAGCCAATTGTTGCCAAACATTTTTTGTGATGATTCATTAACCACATCTTATTGTATTCTGCAATTGTTCACTTGTTAATGCAAAATGATGTCTATGATACCATTCAATAACATTGAAAAACCACTTCAGTGTGTATTCCTTGTCTCTCTAGGCGCCCCTTCAAGGGATATACAAGTTAAACGACAGATAAAGCTTACAACTGGGCGTACTTGCGGCAATCGCCAGTTCATATTGGAAAAGTGAAGGTTGCACTCCATTGACTCAGGTCGCAGTAAAAATGATCAGTTGCGCGCACTTGGGAAATAAACGTGGCTCTGGGCATTTTTACTGGACCTGACTCAACAGAGTTTAACACAGTGAAATATGTTCAATTTAATGTAGTTCTATCGAGCCTCGACTTATCTAGTAGTGCACACTATTACAAACGGAATCGGCATCTGAATCGGCCGAATGTGAGCTCAAATAGCCGGTAATCGGTCAGCGGCCATTTTGGTAATCGGTTGAACACAGTGTTGTCACCTGGATTGAACAGTATGAAGTACTCCGGTTTCTGTCTCTCGAAGACCATCTTTTTCGATAAATATAGCACGCTCTCGGAAAAATTGTTCAAAACAAACAACAAAAGCAGTCACTAGCTCTTGATATTTTAGCAAAGATTCGGATACTAATATATTAGCACGTTTCTCGTCTTCTATAATAATAATATTATTATTATTATTTATTGATGTTTAAGGTCACATACTTATGCACAATGGCTAATCATGACCGTGACAGTTTTACCGGTGGAGGAAGGCGGAGTACCCGGAGAGAACCACCGAGCAACGACGAGCAGCTGCCAGCTCCCCAACATCGTAACTCCGCACTGCAGCACAGGCAGAGTCAGATTGGTTGAAGACATGCGCACCATCGACGTGCAGTACGCCTTAGTACACCGCGTCATAGTGCCCCCATGTAGACAATCGGGTTAAGTGTTCTATAATAATAATAATAAAACATAGTCCTGCCAACGCCTTGTCGTCTCAGGTAAGAAGGCATTGATTAACTCTGTGTTAACAAATTCCACCCACCCCCTATACCTCTTCTCCTCTTCCACCATATGGAACTGACACTTTGATGATTTCTAGTACCTCATTCTTCCCAATTTTACCGATAGCATATTAAGCCTTTCCTTTAAGGCACCCAATAACTCATCATATATCGTCATGGAAATAGACTTTCCTTAAAGTTACCTTCCTTGAAGTCGTTAGCCACGCGGGGATGGTCTAATTAAGCAAGTAATTGGTGAGAAAACGCCTATGACATCAGTAGAAAATAAAGCTAAGTTTCCTTTTGTTACTTTTAATAAAAGAAAACAACAGACTGCTCTCGAAGCAGTGAAATATGTTCAATTTAATGTAGTTAAGAAAAGGAAACGTTGCTTTTTATAGCAAGATAATAATTGGAAGCAACCATTTTCACAGATAATCCGTTATTAACCCTTTACTTAACATGAAAAGCAGACGACACTTGCAAAAAAAATTCTTGAATAACTATTTTTTTTTCATTTTTTGTTTCAAAAACATAGGTTATGACCCCTCTTCGGAACGAGCTCGACGAGCTCGTTCCAAAGAGGGGTCCATAACCTATGTTTTTGAGACAAAAAATGAAAAAATAATGAAAATTAATTGGCGATTTTTGAGAATAGCGCTGGCCGGTTTTGGCCGTTACGTTGGGTAAAGGGTTAAGAATATCTGTCAGTATAACACCTCCCTACACTAAACGTCCACTTTTGCCCCTTCGCAGCGAATGTTGATTTGCAGAAATTTGCGAATCTCACCTCACCTCCTAGACTTTCATATTAGTGAACAGGGCAGTCTCTGCATTATATGTCACGTTGCTCACACCTGACATAATGAACAAGAAGAAGGTTAAAACCTCCTAAGATGGTGAAAACATCGTTTTCTTAATTTTAAAAGGTGATTCAACAAAACGGTCAAGGGTGGCAAAAAAATATTCTGAAAAGCCAGCTTCTGTTTTATTAACCCTTTACCCAACGCAGACGATATCAAAATTTATTATTTTAAATATCATTTTTTGAATTTTTTTGACAAATTTCAACAAAACCATATCATGTGACCCCTCGTTGGAACGAGCTCGACAAGGGGGTCACATGATATGGTTTTGTTGAAAGTTTGGGAAAAATATTATTTTGTCAACTGCTGAATTTGCATATTACGCGGGTGGATGCGGCCGATTCTTTGGGTAAAGGGTTAAACTACTGATACTACTAAATGCCTGACGTTTTGAGAAATACTGCGCACATCGATGATACAAGTTCGCTAACATTTCGAAATTTCAATCTTTATATGAAATTCTCATACCTTTAGTGTTAAATTTACTGACAGCTTTAGGAAATTAAGGGGAGCTAACTTTCTCGCAAATCTCTTCCAATAACGAAAATTGTCAGCCATGCACATATCCTTCATTCTCCCATTCCACTTCCCTATTACAGTACGTGGAGAGTGGATTGTAAGTAAATCACCCGCGGAGTGGGGTTATCACCCAAGCTATAACTTTCAAATTTTGTTCATATCGACAAAAAACACAAGCAATGTTTCAGCCAATGGACCTCCGGATTTAACCCGGAGGTCCATTGGCTGAAACATTGCTGGTGCTGGTTGTGCTTTGCAGCGAATTCGCAATTATTGCTTGGGTGGAATCTCCACTCTGCGGGTGATTTAGTGATAATACACTCTCCACGTACTGTATATACTCCAAGTAAATCTTGTTCTGTTCGACTGATATTTCGGACATTCTATGAGGAATTGTTCCAGGGTCTCCATTACTCACAATTTCACATTTGGCACTCTTTTCGTCGCCTTTCCCAATCTTCCCCTTGAGCTCAGCGACCTTAACCTCAGCTTCAACAGAAAGGAGTGACCCCTCCGGACGGTGCCATCAAGATACTCCTCAAAGCATGGCTTCCCTTCATCCTGCAGGTAAACCAGAGCCTTTTTTGCTCTGATCCCCCTTGCCAATTTCGGTTACAGTCCTCCGTGAGTCTATCACTGGTGATTTTTTACCCTGTGTTGCCCCCACCCTCACTCCCTTCTAAGTCAGAGATGTCTATTGAATAATTCTGCATTAACTCTTTCAGTTACTCTTTCCATCCTATCTTGGAATTAGAATTCAAAATATTTGCAACATTAATTTACTCTATCGCCTGTGTGGGGGTGGGGTGGGGGGGAGGGGAGGGGGTGGGGATTTCCCAGATAGTTAGATAAGAGAGTTTCATTAAGTCCATCCTGTCCTTGATCGTCATCCACCCAAGCACACCCCTGAGTGCTTCTACACGCTAAAAACTAAAGTGTTAAAAACTGCACTTGAAGTGCTGTATTTAACACTTACTAAGTGCTGAACTAGCACTTTGTTCAAGTGTAGATATCCCAGAACTTGACAGGTGTTACAATAATACCACTTGACAAGTGTAATGTCGCGACACTTAAAAGGAAACAACGCAGATGACGTGGATCAGGCTCGAACTCTCGAGCCTGATCCGCGTCATCTGCGTTGTGTCCTTTTAATTATGTACCCACCAAGCGCAAATCAAATTATGGACGATTCTGGAAGAACCACCAATGCTAGACACATGGGAAGTGCCATTCATTCAAGTTTCAGATGTCTGACGATTGTAATGTCTAAGTGCTTAAAGCATTGCACTTTGAGTGTTAAAATCAAACCCTAAGAGTTAGAATGGGTTTAAGACCTTGAAAGCGTCAGTTTTAACACTTTAGTTTTTAGTGTGTAGTGTTGCAACATTACTCCACCCTGTATAACTATCTTTCTTTTCCAGGCCGGCGCTACTGGTAGGTTTGCTTGTAAATTACGCACAAGTTCTACTGGCACGTTTCTTCTTCCTCCAGAAGCATGAAGGAGAATTGGTTCTTGGAATGGATAACAGGTAATATGTCGTATTATATTGATTGTTCTATGAAAATTCCATTACGCAGGGCGGGTGCTTTTATTTGTGCAGAGGACAAAGCTCTATTTGCACTGCTCATATATCTCATTCAATAATCCCAGCAGTTGCAATGGCGTCGGATGCATCCGAGGGGGTGGGGGGGGGGGGGGGCAGAGGTATCAAAACGGTACTCGACTTTGGGTATGAGTTAATACTGGGATTCTTAAAACGTATCTTAAATTGCAATGTAACACCCAATAGTATTAACATTATATACATTGTTTCTTGAGAGCAACAAGGAGCCATCTACAATTCTATGGCATTGCAGGTGGCGCCTTGTTGCGCCCAGGAGATGATATATAAGGCTTTAAATCTCATCCCGTCGGTTGTATAGTTTCTTTATTTGGTGATTTTCGACCAGCCTTTGTCAGTATACACGATAACCCCCCCCCCCCCAACCCCCCTCCGTCTTTGGCATAGGCACTCGTAAAAGTCGTTAGAAACCAATACTAATAAAGGAATTTGTCAGATGGAACGTAAAGTCTTTTCCACTTCTGCAGTTCTAGCAAAGAAGAGTGCGCGCCTCTTTGTGCCTCCTTCGGTCTCTGGAAAAAGGGGCGGCAATCCATTACTCTCCCCATCTCCTGTCGTTTTGAGCAGTGACGCCAGTAGTAAAATGAAACTGGTCAAGAGGAACTTTGTATAAATCAAGTTTTCAAAAAAAAAATCTGCTATTGGAATGGCGAGGGTCGGTCTCGGCGGGCGGCCCTTTCTGCTTATAACTTAATTGTTTCTGGGCGAATTTTGATAATATTTAGTATGTGACTTGATATGCATGTTCAACATCTGATGACGGGAAATTGGGAGTTTCTATGTTTTTTTTACAAGAGTTATGGCCCTTTGTTAAAATCGACTAATTTTGAGCTTCAAAAAACGTCAACCGATTTGACTGATATTTGGCACATGGGTTTTAAGGAATATTGTCTTGATCAAGTTCGAAAATGGGCTCGGTCCGATGTACGGTTTTTACAAGAGTTATGGCCCTTTGTTAAAATTGACTAATTTTGAGCTTGATAGCGCGATAACTGCCATTAACGTCAACGGATTTGACTGATATTTGACACATGAATTTTAAGGAACAATGTCTTGATCAAGTTCAAAAATGGGCTCATTCCAATGTACGGTTTTTACAAGAGTTATGTTCCTTTGTTAAAATTAGCATTCGGAAGCTGACATGACAAAGTCACTCAAACTCTATGCAGCATCCAGAAAACCAGCTGCTGACAAGCTTTGGCGAATTGTTAAAATCTGTTCTAAATACGCATGCACCATTGAAAACTCGCACACTGACAGCTCGACCACCAGCACCCTGGATAAACGAAAACATAAGGCGAGGAAAGCGGTCCCTTAGGAAGTCAGAAAGGCTCTGGTGGTCTAGTGGCCTAACGGTTCACCATGCAATTTATGTCAACAAACGTAACCATCTTAAACTTATGTATGTGAAGAGAAAAAACAACAGTTCATGGACAAACTAGAAGAATGTAATTCATCAAAACAGATTGTTTCAATGACTGATAAAATGCTCGGCAAAGGTAAAACCTCCACGTTGCCAAATAACGTACCTCAGTCTCAACTATCTCAACTTTTTTCACAGTTTTTCACCCAGAAAATTGAAACACCGCAATTAAATGACTTACGGTCCTATTGAAACATCACATACTCCTTTCGATGGACATGAACTGTCAACTTTCAGATCTGTCACAGACGATTTCACCCGTAAATTAATAAAAACCTCACCATCTAAAAGTTGTATCCTAGATGCAATTCCCACCAGTTTACTGAAATCTTCTTTGCCTGGACTAATGCCTACTACAACCCAAATCATAAATAGTTCACTCCTGTCTTGAGCGGTACATCCCGAGTTCAAACATTCAGTTGTTACATCTCTTCTTAAGAAATCAAATCTAGACGATAACACTCTTAAGAACTACAGATCAATTTCTAACTTGCCATTTTTATCAAACATTCTTGAGAAAACCGTTCTGTCTCAGCTAAGAGAGCATCTTACAATAAACTCTCTCTTTGACACATGTCAGTTGGCTTACTGAGAGAACCACAGCACTGAGACTGCTTTTTTACACATTACAAATTCTCTATCAGCCATGCTGATGATGGAAGAGTAACCGTGTTGACTCTATTGGACCTATCAGCAGCATTTGACACAATTGATCATCAGATAGTGCTTGAAAGACTCCAGACCATCTTTGGTATCACTGGTAATGCCCTCAAGTGGTTTTGAATATATCTGTCGGGGAGATATCAGACTGTCAGCACAGGTGGTCTGCCCCCCCCCCCCTCAGAAATTACAATTTGGTAACCCCTCTCACCAATAATCAGCCAAAAAGGCTATGACCATTACAAATATGCTATGCAACTCCTTAAAACCTTCATCACTTAACAATTTAGATGAGTCACTACAAGTTGTCAAAAACTGGACCAAATCGGTTAAACAATGGATGATTAGAAATAGATTGAAATTAATCGACGATAAGACAGAAGCCGCATTGGTCGGCACATACTCAAAAGTTACCCCACTCCTAAACCATCACTTGTCAGTTGGTAATTCAGTCATCCCTTTCAAGAACTGTGCTAAGAATCTTGG
Organism: Pictodentalium vernedei; assembly: GCA_031216915.1. Taxonomy (NCBI): domain Eukaryota; kingdom Metazoa; phylum Mollusca; class Scaphopoda; order Dentaliida; family Dentaliidae; genus Pictodentalium; species Pictodentalium vernedei. The sequence goes on from CM062290.1 coordinate 417,405,676, forward strand.
GGTTCACATTGACTCCTGCTTAACAATGAATGAGCAAGTTGGACATATTTGTCGTACTTCCTATCTGTCAGTGGGTTTTGGGCGGGTGGGCGGGCGGGAGGTCGACGGGCGGTCGGGCGACGGGCGGTCGGTCGGTCTTTCGGGCGGGCGGGAGAGCGGGTGAGCTGGCGGCCCCAGGGGGTTTCCAGTGAGCGAGTGAGTGAGTGAGAATGAATAAGTATCTGTGCACCTCAAGTCAACCATGAGCACACACTTATTTTCTGCATGAGGGTCCCAGAGACTCCACGGGTCAGGTGATTATTATATCTTGAATTATATCGTCTGTGTAATGGTAGGATATGTCACAGTAATAAGTGATACTACTACTACAACTATTAATTCCACTGTATTTCATATTCACCAAATTTCTCTTTCCAGACATGTTTTCTTTGTGCTAAGCTACTTCATATATTTCTACAATATCTTCCTCGGTATGGTGTCTTGTCTGTTGCGTATTCTTAAATCGCTTGGCTTGGGACTGCTTTTACTCTCCAGACTTGATCTCAGTACCCTTCCAAGAAAATTCGAGAATTTAGACCCAGGTAAGAGTCTTATGTATACCATGATTACCTATTCTACTATATATCGAAAGCCTATGACATAGATTTTAGCTTTACACGCCAACCGTGGTGAACACGCCAGCAATAGGATTTCAGTAGTTAAAATTTACACCTACAGTGGAACTACATCCAAGCTGACCTTTGGTGACGTCGACCTGAATGCGAACTTGTCAAAATTTATCGCACTTCGCCTCGCGACTCATATATTGTCCATTGATTGCAACAAGGCGACATTTGCAATGCAGATAGATGGATAGATAGATATACTTTATTCAGGAGCATTTGTATAATACAGAGTAATACGTTTGATATAAACAAAAACATTTAATATGTGCTGCTGGGAGATGGCATAGCCAGATTGGCTGTCTACCTGCCATCACCCTAAAAACTAGAACTAAGTTACATTAAATTTAATTCAATTCAGACCAGGCTACGTTTTCCTTTTGAATCCTCAAAACTTGAGACAGCAAATGGAAAATAAAGTAGGCGACTGTGAACTTGTAAGAGAAGTAATTTCACAAACCTGGCTTACCCTGCCAACTAAACGAGAATTTCGCAATAATAATAGGTCAATCTGACTGATATCTGCAAATAAGAGCTAAGTAACGAAGTGATTAATTTTGACTACAACAAAGATTTGAACGGCGCTATGTACCATAGGCTGACGGGTTCTGACAATCATGGGCACCAGCTCCAGTTTATGAGAGACAACTCAAGACGGAGGCCACTGTTGGTGTTCCACTTTCTCAGATGGCGTCTCGTTACACTTAAGATACGATCTCCAACTCTAGAAATCAAAGGTCATGGCAATATATTCCAAATACAGGGGAAGATGTATTCGGATTCTTTTAGCGGTTGGAAATTCATAGGTAGCGGTGGGACATTATCACTCAAAAGGGGAGTTGGGTTTGAAAATGGTTTTCTAAAAGGTTGGACGGTTGGCAGTCGGTGGGAGGGGGGTATAGAGGGAAATGCAGAGGGGGCAGCTGAGGTACATCGATGGGTGAATATACCGGGGTGCCGGGAGTGAGTGGGTGACGTCCTGCTAAGAGTTTCATTGTATTATATGTAGGATTGTTGAAATTATTTTTAGGACTGTAGACTAAAACGGATGTAGAAAATTGCCTGTTTCTGGTTAGAATTCAGGATTACGGCTTTTAGATATCCAAATTTAAAAACAGTGTTCAAGTTAGGTGAGAATGCACCACTAACCTCTATATAATTGGATTGCTGGAACTCTCATTGGTCACATATCGACAATTATCTCCACCACCACCAACAACAACAACAAAATTCTCGAAAGTTTTCAATTTCCCAACGCCTAGAAATCGCCAATTGCTTTTCAAAGAATATACTTTGATATCTGTAAAAAATAAAAGTCTTGATAATGTACACATTTTTTTTCGTGGAAATACAAAGTGAAAAACCTGACGTTCTTTGGCACCGCAAATTGCCTCCATATACCTCTAATAGGGGTTTATTTTCAATTTTTGGTTAAAAAACTACCAACCCCCCCCCCCCCCCCCCACCCCCACACCTCTACCAAGTCGAGAGGGTTACCACTTCCATACCTCTCCCCAACTTAAGACTTAATAAAAAACAAAAATGCTGACACCCCAAAGAGATCCCTATGCCCCACCCCTAATATAGATACCTGGCTACGCGCCAGTCTCGAAATGAAAGTTAACCTATACTTTTTTTCAATCGGAGACTAAATTATAACGCGACACATATCTATCGAATTCCTTTTTCGTCGTATACGCTTTTGGGATAACGTAAGATGTGCCACAATGATTGCGCAACACGTGTAACACGGGCATACTTCCATCAAACACCATCTCACAACTTCCCACTAGCAGAAAACCACTTACGAAATCTCTCTTATGTCAGTCCTTTCACAGATTCTTTGAGGTCTGGGGATACAATACTTTTTCGTAGTGTGTGCTTTTGATACTGTATATTGTGACACACTGTGTTCACAACAAATCAAGCACACGCGCGCATTATACATACCATCAAACACCTGCCCCACATTATTGTGAAAACCGTTTCAAGCATCCTTTTTTCAGAATGCTATGGACTTCAGCTACCCTTGATGTGGTTTGTGCCTGTGTGTTCGATTCGTTTGAGGCATATTTGGAAGGAACTTAAAATTCATAAGACCCTAAAATTAAAGGGTTACTGAGTGTTGTGTTGAGGGTATCGGTATTATGGGGCCAGTAACGCTGACATCTGTGGCAGTTGTCATGGCGCCAAAACATTGTCCCGCACGTAGGTTGGCATAACACCTGCCAAGTCAGCAGTGGCGTAGCGGAAAATCGTGTGCCCCCCCCCCCCCCCCCCCCCGCGAGGTAGAGATGGGGGCCCTTTCATAATAGTGGTTGCCTTTAAAACGGGAGCAAATTTAGTGGTGTTACTGTGCACAGCATACAGGATTTCACGTAGTACAAACGCCATACATTAAATGAAGGTATAGCCTATAGGATCGATTCTAAAAGTACGACCCCCACCATCCAACGATACACACATACACGCCCAACATGTGTGACTTGGGAGGCACCATGTATGTATATTGTTCATTTCTCACCCTTATCAGTTACAATGATGTAGCGTTCACTTAACCCTTTATCTAACCTGAAAAGCAGACGACACTTGCAAAAATAATTCTTGAATGACTAATTGTTTCATTTTTTGTCTCAAAAACATAGGTTATGACCCTTCGTTGGAACGAGCTCGACGAGCTCGTTCCAACGAGGGGTCATAACCTATGTTTTGAGACAAAAATGAAAAAAAAAAATGAAAATTAATTGGCGATTTTTGAAAAAATAGCGCTGGCCGGTTTTGACCGTTACGTTAGGTAAAGGGTTAAAAAAATAATACATAAACTACAAAGAGTACGTCGTGTGGAAGTGAGAGTTTGAAATTATGTGTATTTGGTACACAGTCTCGCTCTCTCTCTCTCTCTCTCTCTCTCTCTCTCTCTCTCTCTCTCTCTCTCTCTCTCTCTCTCTCTCTCTCTCTCTGTTTCCCTCTTTCTTCCAGAGTTGGGACGTCCTTCAAGACGCCCGCCCCCCCTTCTAGCCGCCCCCCCCCCCCGCACAATGTGGGCCCATCCCCTACGCCACTGTAAGTCAGATGGTGGAAAGAGATTCTGCTGAATATATCGATAGGATCAGTATCATGGATGCTAATTTGGGCGACCATGCTGTGATGTTATATTCTAGAGAGATCATTGGATTGCAGATGCCACCATGGTAATACACGATGTTAAGCATACGGTTCACATGGTGTCGATATCGATATGTGTTTGTAAGACATTCCAACTTCCTATCTATGGCCAACAGGCAGTCCTGCATAGCCAACAAAATACACGTGCTTGAGCGACGCTGACGTTCAAAAATGGATATGATCGATTGGGGCGCGGTGGCGTTGCGGCAACCGGTTCTCGCCAGATCACCGAAGTTAAGCAACGTCGAGCCCGGTTAGTCCTCGGATGGGTGACCGTCTGAGCTATCGATACGGACTCCCGCGTTGTGTCCTTGGGCAAGGCACTTAACCCCGATTATCCACATGGGGGCACGATGACGCCGTGTACTAAAGCGTACTGCACGTCGATGGTGCGCATGTCTTCAACCAATCTAACCCTGCCTGTGCCGCAGTGCGGAGTTACGTGGTTAGGGAGCTGGCAGCTGCTCGTCGTTGCTCGGTGGTTCTCTCCGGAATCTCCGGCTTTCTCCACCCATAAAACTGACACGGTCATGATTAGTGACCTTAAACACCAATAAATAAATAATATGATGGATTGTTTGATCCTAATTGGTCAATTAGCTTGTTCCACGGCGTTAAAAATAGTATAAAATATGGATATTCGTCCAAATTGAAGAGCCTTCTGATCTACTGGATTAGACACTATTAAAATGGAACACACCTACAGAAAACCACAAATTGTCAGTAGACGTCTTTCAGTGGATAAATCGTATGGACAGCCGTTTTCGGGGCTGAAAATAAACCGAAATAAGTATGGACCTCCACGCTACACTAACTGCTGAATCCATAGAAACAAACTCAACCATGGAACACCTATTGCACAATGCACATACATAGACTTCACCCCAACCCATTCGTTACCACAGCAACCACGCGACGCCATGCAATCAAAAATGGTTGCCACCTTCAACATTGTGGGCGACAAAATGGGCAATGGATGCATGTGTTAATCTAACGCGCCTTGCGCATGCGCACCGATACGATGTATAATCTGAGTAATAACGTCACACATTAGCCGCTTATGGGTGGCAGCTACATCGATTGCGATATCTCACCAACTTCACATTTCTCTTCAAACGAATAGACCTGGAAGGTGCCCAAGATAATAGGAGAGAGGAATTCGTCATTTGATTCCGTTCTTTGAAACCTGTTTGCTCTCAAAACAGCGGAATGAGGTGGGCCATGCGACACTCAACTCAGATCATATATTTCGCCGCCCCCACACCTTAAACTTTTGATGAAATAAACTATTATTTATTTATTAATTAATTAATTTATTTATTTATTTATTTATTTATTTATTTTGGTTTAACGACATTTCGACAGCCAGAGTAACCTCGTGTCTGAAAAAAAAACTATTACCCATACACGTTTTCCAATAATGATTCAGTTATTATAATAATAATATTATTATTATTATTATTATTATTATTATTATTATTATTATTATTATTATTATTATTATTATTATTACCAAACACGAATAGCAGTGGGCACTTGAGTCTGGAATAACTAAAAAAAATAATTTTTCGTTCTCGCTTGAAAAAGTTATCCCTCCTAGGGGCGTCGCTAAGGTGGTTTGGGGGTGTGGCGGTCCATCTAATTATTTTTCTAGTCGGTACACTTTCGTCAGGATTGGAGTCCAAGATCACGATTCTCGATTCTCTCTCTCGCTGTACTTTCTTAAAATGACCACAGTTGGTGAAGGGATGTGGTGGGGGGGGGGGGGGGGGGTCAGTGCGACCAATTGGGAGTACTGTTAATTAAATAAGAATTTTAATCGCGACTACTATATGTGTATTTTATTTATGTACTAATACATTTCCAAGAAGCGCTAACCCTTTACCCAACGAATCGCCAAATCCGTTCGCGTAATATGCAAATTCAGCAGTTGAAAAAATATAACTTTTCAAAAAAATTCAATAAAACCATATCATGTGACCCCCTCGTTGGAACGAGCTCGTCGAGCTCGTTCCAACAAGGGGTCACATGATATGGTTTTGTTGAAATTTTTTGAAAAAACTAAAAAAATTATATTTAAAATAATAAATGTTGATATCGTCGGCGTTGGGTAAAGGGTTAAAGGAGGGCATGCCTTGCTGACGTTGTTTGAATATTATTTAATCGGGACCTGATGTGTGACACTTGGGACGAATCAGGTTTCAACCCCACGCCCCCAAATCTGCCACCTTCGTGACGACTCCGACCCCCCTCCTTCCTCACCACACAATTTATTTATTTTATTTATTGTGATTTAAAGACACTTTTGACAGCCAGGGTCACCTCGTGTCGGACAGTTTTAAGGGTGGAGGTTGACAGATTACCAGAAGAGAAGCACCGAGGAACGGCGAGCAACTGTCAGACTCCCCAACGAACTAGCTCTACACAAACAGGGCTAGCACTGGTCGAAGACAAGTGCACCAACGACGTGCAGTGCGCTTTAGTACAGAGCGCCAAAGTGCCCTCACGGGGGCAATCGGGATTAAGTGCCTTGCCCAAGGACACAACGCAATTACCCCTCGTACCCTGAGTACTGGCACATAGAACACTAGGGTTGTCACGATTAATCGATTAATCAATTGTCGATCGGTCATGCCAAAATCGATTAGTATTTTTCGTTGTCGAAGAATCGGTAAATTTTACCCCGTTTTTGACGTTTAATAATGTAAAAAAAAAAATTGATGAAAAAACTATTGTTTCTGAAGGTAAAAGGTCAAGAACGTCGACGTGATATCTCAAGAATCCGTTAGAAGCATTTGTCTTTTAGGTACATTCAAAGCTTTGATGTTCTGAACATTGAACCGTCAGTGTAATAATCAAGACCGGTCGCCAGTTGCGAACTTACGAAGTTCGCCACTGACGACCGGTCTTGATTATTACACTGACGGTTCAAAAGTTCAGAACATCAAAGCTCTGAATGTACCTAAAAGAGGGTCGTCTTCGTTGTGTACTTGTGGTAGGTCAATTGACTTGAACTTCATTTTTAACGACTTCAAAGAGAGTGGGAGGGGGGGGGGGGGTCGATTATTATCGTTTATTTGGGACGATTAATCGATTCCTAAATTAAAAAAATCGTGACAGCCCTTTAGAACACATTGGAACTCAGGGGACACCCTGGTGGGGATCGAACTATAGACCTTTCGGCTTGAATTCCGCAACACTGAACCATAACGCTTCCTCCCTCACCACACAAACACGCTTTCATATAACACAAAGTGCAAGTTTAAGCCGCACATTCTACTTTTTCAGGTTTCCAGGCCTATATAGGATTTATGCATGTTGAAAGTGCGCATACGCATCCGGCAGTAATCATCTTCTGTAGAATTATGAGTATACCTGTTAAACTGAAAGCTGAAGAAAAATCAGTCTCAGAAAAGGGGAGTTGTGTGGAGATGGGTAAGTAAAACCGATTTTATTGTTGGAAACTTCGTTTGTAATCGCCAAACACGACCGCATGTGTGGCCCAGCAATACGTTAGGCCTTCGTCTGATAATATTAAATGACAAGTATGGGGCGCGGTGGCTCAATTGGTAGAGGTAGAGGTGCAGGCTGCAAGCCGAGAGGTCCTCGATTTGAATCCCACCTGCAGCAACAGCGTTGTGTCCTTGGACAAGACACTTCACCCCCATTGCCCACGCGGGGGCACGGTGACGCTGTGCACTAAGGCGTACTGCACGTCGATGGTACACCTGTCTTCAACCAATGCTAACCCTGCTTGTGTGGAGTTGGTATGTTGGGGAGCTGACAGTTGCGCGGCGTTGCTCAGTGGTTCTCTCTGGGTACTCCGGCTTCCCCCACCCGTAAAACTGTCACGGTCATGGTTAGCCATTGTGCAGAAATATGTGACCTTAAACACCAACAAATAAATATAAATGACAAGTAAATGGATGTCTTAGGGAGTGGCTAGACAAATAAAACATTTAATCCTGTTTCCATAAGATGGCTATTTGAAATCATTAAATGGTGTCCTCCACTTGTTTAGTTAAACGTGTACCTTTGGTGTGCCGCTATGATTTCTCAATCAGTTAACGACCGACGTTGATGTCAGTGGATATTTCAATATTTTGTTAACCCTTTACCCAACGTGACGGCCAAAACCGGCCAGCGCAATTCTAAAAAAATCGCCAATTAATTTTCATTATTTGTTTCATTTTTTGTCTCAAAAACATAAGTTATGACCCCGTCGTTCCAACGAGGGGTCATAATCTATGTTTTTGAGACAACAAATGAAAAAAATCAGTTATTCAAGAATTTTTTGTAAGTGTCGTCTGCTTTTCATGTTAGGTAAAGGGTTAAGTGGTCCTATGTTAAAACTGAATTAAGGTTTGGTCAGCTTCGCCATTTTGTTTTTGTGTAAAACATCTACATTTCGCATCGCTTCAACACCAAAGGGTGCAGTCTACGCAAATTAATTCAGCATTCAGAATTTCTTCATCTATAATAATTTTATTGTAACTGATTGGAGAGTCTCTTCATGCACTCGCCAATAAATTGTAAAAAAAAACATATTCCCATTAACAAAATGCCATTTTCCTCAGTCTGAATGTGAAGCATGTGATAAAACATGACAGCTATTATTCTTAATCCCCATCAACCACTCATCTCCATATAACTGGATCGATGGAACTCCAGCGATAAACTTCGCAATTCAGACCCCCTCTCTTCTCAATATGGCGTCAGACCAACAATAAAAACAATAACACCTCCATTCGATGACGTTTGATGACGTGAAAGAAGTTACTCGAGTAACTGTAGTCACAGTGCAGCAGCTTTCAAATCCTAAAATCCTCAATCTCGGCATTTATTTTTGGAATTAAAATATGTTTTGAATATTCAATTCCTATTGTCGCGAAAAATGTACGCGTCATCAAAATATTCATTTTTCTCAGACAGCGAAGTACATTCTTTATAAGGTTATTGCGAGGCTTCGGAAAAGTGAAAACCTTCGAGAAGCATTTTCTTGTTGAGCTTTGTCTGGTTTTAGAGACAATCCCCCCACTCCAACCCTCCCCACCCCCGATTGAGGTAGGTCAGACACTTTTTCAATATGTGTGAACAATGAACGCCATAGAAATCCTTTTAAAAGATCAGAACAGAGCTTTAATTGTTAACCCGCTGGGTAATTTCAAGATATTTGTCATCAAATCTAGTCATGGCTGCTGTAAAGCAGCCATGACTGGATTTGATGAAAAATACATATGCATTTAACTCCAGAAAATCGATAGTAACAAAATTCATACAGTTGCAGGCGGAAAATTGGATCAAATGTGCCCAACTTATACTTATTTCAGTAGAAAGAGAAATTCGGCCCTGGGCAGGAATATCCGTCATCAGCAAGCAAGGAGTTAAGCCCGCGTATACCGTTTTTGTGTAATGCAAAAGATGGCAGTCCGTGAGTGGACAGCATAATAAATTGAAAATGGTGATCTTATACTTATTCTAGAAATGTTTTATTGTTTTATCCAACATCCCTGACTTATATCGCCATGAAATTCGACTTTCGATAAAGTTATCCCCCTTGAAATTATTAGACGAGCGAGGAGGGTCCAATTAAGAAGCCGGTAATTGTTGAGAAAACACCTCTGACATCAGAAGAAAATAAAAGCCATGTTCCCTTTTGTCACTGGTCACAGACTTATATCGTTATGAAAATCTACTTTCGATAGAGTTATCTCCCTTGAAATTATTAGACGAGTGAGAAAGGTCCAATTAAGAAGCAGGTAATTGTTGAGAAAACCCCTCTGACATCAGTAGAAAATGAAGCCAAATTTTCTATTGTTACTTTTAATAACGAAAGCAACAGACAGCTCTCGGAGTTGTCTTTTGTTTTCGTTTATTAAAAGTAACAAAAGGAAATATGGCTTCCTATGGAAAGCTAATTAGAAGTAACTATCTCACCTTTCAGCACTAAATGTTTCGTCCACTTTGTTTAGCGAATGGGTTTTTACTGCAATTTGCAAGATTTTATTCTTGCCACGAAAAAATAGCAAATCTCACCCCAGACGTTTATATTAATGAGAATGACTGTGACTGTGCTGCATGTCACTATGCGCACACTGTTGATATAATGAGAACAGATAAAAGATAACAGAACATCAAAAGATAGGTAAAGCACCGTTTCCTTGATTTTAAATGGGTTCAAACAGAAAATAATAGCCAAGCGTTCAAACTGATTGAAAAAAATTGTAAAAAGCTAGCTCCATCTGTTTTTATTAGGACTGTCACGATTAATCGATTGTCGATCGTTCATGCCAAAATCGATTAGTATTTTTCGTTGTCAAAGAATTAGTGAATTTTACCCCATTTTTTGGCGTTTAATAATTAAAAAAAAAAATTGTTGAAAAAACTATTGTTTCTAAATGTAAAAGTTCAAGAACGTCGATGTGATATCTCAAGAAGCCGTTAGAAGCATTTGTCTTTTAGGTACATTCAAAGCTTTGATGTTCTGAACTTTTGCACCGTCAGTGTAATAATCAAGATCGGTCGCCAGTTGCGAACTTGCGAAGTTCGCAACTGGCGACCGGTCTTGATTATTACACTGGCGTTTCAAAAGTTCAGAACATCAAAGCTTTGAATGTGTCAAAAAGAGGATCGTCTTCGTTGCGTATTTGAGGAAGGTCAACTGACTTGAACTTCGTTTTTAACGTCTTCAAAGAGAGTGGGAGGGAGGGGGGGGGGGTCATCTAGGTACGATTAATCGATTATTTGCGACGATGAATCGATTCCTAAATTGAAAAATCAAGACAGCCCTAATTTTTATACTGTGTTGCAGGAACATGCCTGGAGTTTTGTGAAATGATGTACCCATCGATAAATTAACTTCACTGATATTCGAAATTCCAAGATTTACATGAACTTACCATTCTCTTGGTGTTAACACTTTCAACATTGGCGCCCTGGATGGTATCATTTCAGTCAATACAGTCAACGCCGAAATGGGAGAAAACATCCTGGTTTGTTGGGAGGTTCGGCAATAATTTAATCCAACAGCTCTGTCGAACGGTTGGATGAAATTATTATTGAGCCTTGCTTCAGATTGTTTGCTCTTTATATCGTCCTGTCGTTCAATACTAATTTTTTCTTCACTCAAAAATTTATGCACACCGTTTAGAAAGGGTTACATTTATTGGCAGCTTTACAAATTAAGGGGAGTTAACTTTCCATAAATCACGTCCAATGACGAAAATTGTCAGCCATGTTCAATATACAATTTACTTACATCGTATACACGATCTATTTTAGGTACAGTACGGGGAGAGTGGATTGTAACTAAATCACCCGCGGAGTGGAGTTATCACCCAACCTATAACTTGTGTTCATATCGACAAAGAAACACAGGCAATGTTTCAGCCAATGGACCTCCGGGTTTAACCCGGAGGTGCACTGGCTGAAACTTTGCTTGTGCTGGTTATGCTTTGCAACAAATTTGCAATTATTGCGTGGGTGGAATCTCCACTCTGTGGGTGATTTAGTGATGTTACTCTCTCCACGTACTGTAAATATACATTTTACAATATGTGAAAAGAAACATTGAGCATAAGCGAGGGGCTGCTGGGCCACTGGTCCTACCCATACCCGTATTAACTCTCAAAGTTTATTATAGTATTTCCTGATTCAGAAGAGAGATACCTCACCTTGATATCCATGTCCTGGAATGGGATCCCAATAATCCCGTAACCGCGAAGTACAGATGTAAATGGTGAATAGAATGGGTTAAAACTTTATACACGCTCACACCAATCAGCCTGAACAAAAAGGATTTCTAACTTATATTAACTAAATATACAATTTAGTTTTTGCTTTGGGTGTGTGTGTGGGGGGGGGGGGGGGGGGTATTGACAATTTCGACTGCCAGAGTCATATCGTGTCGGACAGTTTTCGGGAAGCCAGAGTACCCGGAACGACCCTAACTGTCGAATGTGTTGTTAACCCCAATTTATTGGGGTTTAACGACACTTTTGACAGCCAGGGTCAGCTCCTTTTGGACAGTTTTACGAGCGAAGGAAGCCGGGATACCCGGTGAGGACCATGGAGCAGCGGCAAATAATGTATAAGACTCATTAACGTACCAACTCCGCATAAGCAGGGTTAGAACTAGTTAAAGGCAAGTGCAACATCGACGTGCAGTATGCCTCAGTACAGTGAGTACACAGCGTCACTGCGGCCCCACGGGGGCAATCTGGATTACGTGCCTTGCCCAAGGAAACAATGCAGTTGCCCCTGACGGGGATCGAACTGGTCACCTCTCGGTTTGAAGTCCAATGCCCTACCACTGCCGCGTTCCCGGCCAGTACCTACTGTCAGCAACTGTCAGTAACTCTGCACTAGTAGACGGTAAGAGCAGCATCGACGTGCAGTACGCCACAGTACACAGCGCAATCGTACGTCCAAGTGGGGAATCGAGATTTATCATCTCGCCCAAATGGCCCAACACATACAGTTAACTCTGGTCAGAATCGAACCGTCGACTCTTGGGTTTAAAATCAAACACTCCAAACACTGAGCCACCGTTCTTCCTATTCAACAGTTGAGTCTCCAAATACCCCAATTATGACACGCGTGACTTGAAGTTAAGAGTTTATTGAGGAAATTCCTTATTGGCTTCATACAATGAATAAAAAGAGACTCGACGAGCCGGTCGGATATAAGACATGGTGTGTGAGGTAGTGGTTGGATGGGACGACGTCCCCATTTACTCGGATGAAGGCACGTTGAGGCCTAAGGTTAGACAGCAGTGAGAGATTTTCTTATGGACGCTATTGCCTTATAAGGGCGAACGAACTGGCACTTGGGGATGTTTCTATTCACATGTTATCAAGGGTTCCGGAATCATCCACGATCGAGAGAGGCAAGGGAATCAAAAAGGGAATTCGGCTCTGGATAGAAATTAAGACCGGGAGTTTATAATGTATCATAAGTAACTTTTATTCCACTCCACCACTCCACTCCAGGTCACTTGACTGCAGTGGCGTAGCCATGTGGTGGGATGGCTGGGGGAGCCATAGATTCCCCCCCCCCCCCCCCACACACACACACAAAAAGAACCAACTGATCCCCTAAAAACCCTGAATTCTGCGATGTGCATGTGATGTCAAAAAATGAATTATGGATGACATACCACGCTCGGTGAAAGTTTGAGTTCTTCTGAGTCTAAAAGGTCTTCCAGCAGCCTCTTTTGGGGCTTATTTTTCAAAATGTTTTGAAAAATGCCCCCCCCCCCCCCCCTCGGTAACACAAATGCGAGACGGACACCCCCTCCAAACAACTTAGGGCTTATTTTTCAAAACTTTCTCTGAGGAAGATATTTTTTTTAAAAAATGTCTCTCTCCCTCCGACGTCACACCAACGTGATAGGTACATCGCCTCCATACTTTTCTTCAATTCAAGATTTTGATCTTCGTTGCGACATAAAAATGTTCGGACCCCCAAAAGATCTCTGCGACCTCCACCCCCACCCCCATACACTCTAAAATCTGTTGGGTTAACAATCAACTCAAACCAATTGGGTTCATATTTATTCAACCCAGTTTGATTTTTTGATTTGGGTTGGTTATTAATCATTTTTTAGTGTACAGATACCTGACAACGCTTCTGTTCGACCGCCCTCCTGGCCTGGCATTCTTAAAAATGCAGGAGGGCTAAAAATCACTCTTTTCACATGGACTAGGGGTGCGATTAGCTCTCCTCAAGATTCAATAAGCTAAAAGTGGCAAAATGAAGTTGTACTATTAACCCTTTACCAAACAGAAGGGCCAAACCGGCCAACGCTATTTACAAAACTCACCATTCAATTTTCATATTTTTTTTATGTTTTGTCTCAAAAACATAGCTTATGACCCCTCATTGGAACGAGCTCGGTGAGCTCGTTCCAATGAGGGGTCAAAAGCTACGTTTTTGAGACAAAAAATGAAAATATTCAGCTATTCAAGAATTTAGTTTGCAGATGTCGTCTGCTTTTCGTGTTAGGTAAAGGGTTGATGAATTCTGCCCACTGGGCTTTGTACATTTTATTTGGCGCTGCTAACAAGGTAGTCTCTGTGAGACGGCTACACTGATCCTCCCACACCTCGGGCCTTGGCAAGACCCGAAGGTATGGAAGGGGCAGTGTGGCCATCTCGCTTTCGCAGAGACCACTAACATAGCAGAGATCTGAAAACCTGTGGGTTTTAGGAATAGGCTGTTGTGGTAATCATTATTTTCTAAGGCTAGGAGAGCTTTTTTCGCCCTCCTCAATTTTTTTAAGGCAAGCAGTAGGAGAGAGAATAAATCGCTCTCCTGAAAATGCCAGGCCATACTAGGGTTCAAAGAACAGATATAGCAGGCCGCAAGTGGATATATGTCATGAACAAAACATCAATACAATATTCTTTCAGGTGAAAAAGAAAAGACTGACGTTTTAGAAAAACGAAGAAGAAGGGAAATGGCAATCAACAACTGGCATTTGTTGTATACGCTGTTCAACAATCCAGAAATTCGTGTCATGCGCAAAGGACAACTTCAAAAAAAGATGAAGAACCCCAAACTTTATCGAGAAGAGTATCTCAAAACATTCTCTGATGGCAACGACTCAGACAAAGTTGAAAAGAATGGAATTATCAAAGATCAAAACGGCATCGCACCATCAGCAACAGATATTAAAACAAATGGTTTGCTTAAAAATAGTCCACAAAAGTCTGTCATCTCCGTTAATTCAAAAACGAAATCACCGAAAAAGAGCGGCAACAATCCAAAAGTTTAAAACATTTTAATTTTTAACCCTGAAAGATGACAACTTTATCCAACCCTTTACCAAACAGAACGACAATATCCAGGCCTGCAGCCAGTGGGTGTGCCTGAAGCCGCCCACGACGCTATGTGTTGGAAATATTTGTTGTTCAAACTGAAAAAAAATTGTTGGACGTTCGAACGTCAACATTTTCATTGAAATCTGAAAATTTGAAAAAAAAATGTTGATCATATGTCGAAACTACAGTTTTCATTATGCAAAATTGCCTTTGTGTTTCCATGACGTAACAGCCGTCACTTATTCCTAGTTCCTTATTCGACATTCGTTATCAACCGATTCTATCGGTTGATAACGAATGTCGAATAAGGAACTGGGAATAAGTAACGGTTGTCACTCCCTTTGTGCTTCAAATATCCGTTGTTTGAAAACGCTTGTTATAAGTATATGGCAGTTGAATATAGTCCTGTTCCTGCCTCAGCACGAAATAAGTTCGTCTATCATTATTACTTATTGAGGTTTAACGACACTTTCGACAGCCAGTGCCACCTCCTGTCGGACACTGAGTTTTACGGGTAGAAGAAGCCAGAGTACCTGGAGAGAACCACTGAGCAACGGCGAGCAACTATCGGCTACCCAACATACTAACTCCACACAAGCAGGGTAAGCATTGGTTGAAGACAAGTGCACCATCGACGTGCAGTAAGCCTCGGTACACAACGCTATCCTGTGTCCCCACGTGGGCAATGGGGGTGAAGTGTCTTGCCCAAGGACACAACGCGGTTGCCGCAGGTAGGATTGAAACCGAAGACTTCTCGGCTTGCATACTGAACCTCCACCAACTGAACCACCGCCCCCTACCCCACCCCCAATCCCCCAGCCCTCGTCTATTACTGCTATTATTTTCAAGAATTACTTTCGATAAACGAAAGTAATTCTTTAAAAGAATAATAAGAAACGAACGTTTCCGACCTGTTCCGTTTATTATTGTTTTAACTGGTTGAGTGCGGGAAGTCCATATCTGGGTTCCATTCATAGGTGTATGTACCACAACTAAAAGGTTTCATATTCTGTGGATGTGACTCGCATCATATATGAAGGGAATTTATTTCATCTTCATGGATTTGCCTTGTAAACAGAAATTGTAATAGAAAAATATTCATTTAAGGTGCTATATTAGTAAGGTAAATTTGTTTACTTTGAAATTCCCACCTCTAATATTTCATAAATTCAAATTAAATATACACAAATTATACATCAAAATGAAGGCTGTGATGTATAGAATATGACAAATATATGCAATTAACTCGAGGACTTGACAGCAGGCACCAGGGGTTCATGGACGTCTGCTACCGTATTCGTACCAGAACTGATAATAAAAAAAATATTTTCGGAGAACAACGCGTGGCCAAATGTGCAAATTACCCTTATTTATATAGCACCTTAATTTTTTTCCGTGATAATGCCAGTCCACACACAATGGTTCTTGGTATTTTTTTTTTATTATTGCTCAGAGCAGTACATGAATTTGTGATAAGGGTTGTTGTCATCAATACTTATTTTATCGTGAACTCTTCCTCATCTCGACTTTCATTTTACATTAAGTGAAAAGCTTTTAATTTTCACAGTATTTGAATGGTAGTATCACACGTACATTTTTATTATTATTATTAGTATTAGTATTATTGTTATTCCCTGTGGAGCTGCTGGGAAAGGTCGACACACATGAATTTCCTGGCTCCGAGTGCTTTGATGAAAGCTTGAAGTTAACAACACATCGAGTTATTTCCCTTCATGCACCAATAATGACTTTTCCACGTTTTTGGTATATCTCTTTCCGAATTCCGTTTTTCGCAGTCCGAACTATATTTTTGCAGCAGTTAAGATGATCACTTTTATTTACCGGGTAGGCATATTCTGTTCTATTGTGATTCAAGAAATCCGTACGGCCAGGGGGATGGGGATGCGGGGGGGGACATGACATTATGGCTATTGGTGGCGTCTGTGTGATATCTAAATGTTACTGGTGGTTCACTTAGAGGTGTATTTGCATTCTTGGTGTAATTCACGGTATTATTTATTTATTTATTTATTTATTTATTTATTTATTTATTTATTTATTTATTTATTTATTTATTGGTGTTTAAAGACACATATTTATGCACAGTGGCTAATCATTGCCGTGGCAGTTTTACGGATGGGGAAAGCAGTACCCGGAGAGAACCACCGAGCGACGACGAGAGACGAGAAGCTGCCAGGTCCCCAACATCGTAACTCCGCACTGCAGCACAGACAGGGTTAGATTGGTTGCAGACATGCGTACCATCTGTTTCTCGGGATAATCCGCGCCAAAAGAGTTAAATGGTAAAGTGCTAAATTATTTTTTGTCCATGAGTATAAATTAAATATACACGAATGACACATCCAAATGAAGGGTATGATGTATAGAAGACAAAACATATATGAGTTCAACTCACAAAGTTGTTAGCAGGCACCAGTGGTTCAGTTGCGTGACCACGGGGGCGATTGGGGGACGAGTCCCCCGCCCACTTTCCCTGATAGTTGGTCCTCGAAATTTTCCCAAAATGGCATAAAAATCGTTGAAGGGGGGGGGGGGGGGTAGGTCCATGGAGGTGAGGTTAGGTTATAGATTTGTAGATTACTTGTCCTAATATTTGTGTCGGTGAAAAGGTACACAGTCATCAGTACATGAACAAGAGGGGCCTGAGGGCGCTCACCTGACATGGTAGCCTAAATATCAACCCAGAGATTTGATTTCAACAAGTTGCATCTGCTCCTCCTAAGAAAAGCTTATACCAAATATCCAAAGATTCTGACCAGTGGATCTAAAAAAAAAAAGATTTTTAAAGAATATTCCTCATATTGAACTAAGTTATAATTCGGGCTCCCACAGAGAGCCCATATATGAACACAGGGACTTGGCTTTAGCAAACTTGAATCTCGCCCCCCCCCCCCCCCCCCCCACCTCCCCAAGGATGCTGCACACCAAATATCAAAACATTCCGACTGCTGGATCTGAAGAAGAAGATTTTTATAGAACATTCCTCATTTTGAACTATGTTATCATTCAGGCTACCACAGTGAGCCCAAATATGAACCCAGGGACTTGGCTTGAACAAACTTGAATCTCACCCCCTAAGCATGGTGCATACCCAATATCAAAAGATTCTGCCTGCTGCATCTTGAGAAGAAGATTTTTTAAGAAATTTGCCTGAAATGCACTAAGTTCGAATTCGGGCTTCTATAGTGAGTCCAAAAATAAATCCAGGGGGCCGATTTGAACAACTTGAATCAGATCCACCCCACAATGTTGCATACCAAATATCAAAAGATTCTGCCTGCTGGATCTGGAGAAGAAGATTTTTTAAGAAATTTGCCTGAAATGCACCAAGTTCGAATTCGAGCTTCTATAGTGAGCCCAAATATGAATCTAGGGAGCCGATTTGGACAAACTTGAATCAGATACACCCCACAATGTTGCATACCAAATATCAAAAGATTCTGCCTGCTGGATCTGGAGAAGATTTTTTTAAGAAATTTGCCTGAAATGCACTGAGTTCGAAATCGGGCTCCTATACTGAGCCCAAATATGATCCCAGGGGGCCGATTTGAACAAACTTGAATCAGATCCACCCCACAATGTTGCATATGAAATATCAAAAGATTCTGCCTGCTGGATGTGGAGAAGAAGATTTTCTAATGTTTTTCCAATTGCCTACAGTGTTAAAAAGGGCGGACTCAGCACTTTTTCAAAGTCCTGAATAGAGTACCTTGTGATCAAACCGATAGGGATTTTTTTTTAACCATTCTATTCTACTGGGTAAAAGTAAGCTTTATACAAAATAAGAATTCTCTGTGCCGTGTAGTTTTGGAGATATGGCAGTTTTAAGGTTTTTCCTATTTTTAGCTCGCGAGGTTCCCACGGGGCAATGAGAAAATTTTTTTTTGCATCAATCAACTACTTATGACCCATTATCATCTCATATCAAATTTGGTTCAAATCGACCTCACGGTTCTGAAAAGAGAAATTTTAGGCGTGGCCAAAATTTTTGCCCCTCCCATAACGAAGGCAAATAATGCCCCACAAACCTCTCTTGAACAAATTTGATTCTAAACCTCAAAAGGACTCTATATACCACATATCAAGTCTCTGCTACGGGTGGTTCATGAGAAGAAGATTTTCAAATAATAAGGCCATTTTTTCCACACACCTCTGCTCAATATGAGCCGAAACCTAATTTGCATAAAAATCAAAATGCTCATATATAACCACCACGTATATGAAATATAATTAAAATGTGGCCAATGGTTTAGGAGAAAGAGGCTTAAACACCACCTTCACGCAGGACGACGGACGACAGATGACGGACGGACGGACGACGGACGAAGAGTGATAAGAAAAGCTCACCCTGACTTTCAGTCAGGTGAGCTAAAAACCTCAAAATATCAGCTCAGATGCAAGATCTAGCTCAAACTTTAGGGACGCAAAATTCTGAAATGTGAGGGCTTGGAAAGCTTTAATCTCCCCCCCCCCCCCCCCCATTCAAACGGCTCAAAGCCAGGCTCTGGCAGTTTGCCCCCCCCCCCCCCCCCCCCACACACACACACACTTGCTTTGGGCTGGCTACGCCACTGCAGTGGTTCCTTGAAATCTGCTACCATATTCGTACCGCTACTTATAATCAAATAATATTTTATGAGAACAATTCGTCGCCAAGTATGCTACACATGCTAAAATGAATCATCTCAGATGGTAAACTGGCACCATTCAACAATCACTATAAAGAAAATATATTGAACTTTCAGATCCCATGCGCTTCCATAATGTAACTTTTGAACATTTTATTTAATCTTAGGAATTGTAAAACTTTCCCATCTCTGTTATGCTAATTTTCAATCCCCAAAACGACATTTTCAGGGGAGATAACCAGACCGTTTTCCTCTGATCTGAATGTGAAAGCTGGCCATGAAATAGTGTCCATCCGTGGAAGACCAGTCTACGGCAGTCCTACTGTATTTGTTTTTAACAATTAGTATATGCTGTAACTATTCAGTTTGTGGTGCCGCAAAATATGCACATCATCAACATATTCCTTAGTTACAGACATCAATGTATTTTCTTAACCCTTTACCCAACGTAACGGTCAAAACCGGCCAGCGCTATTCTCAAAAATCGCCAATTAATTTTCATTATTTTTTTCTTTTTTTTTGTCTCAAAAACATAGGTTATGACCCCTCATTGGAACGAGCTCGTTGAGCTCGTTCCATTGAGGGGGTCATAACCTATGTTTTTGAGACAAAAAATGAAAAAAAAGTTATTCAAGAATCTTTTTGCAAGTGTCGTCTGCTTTTCATGTTAGGTAATGGGTTAAAAAGTGATCGGCGATTGCGAAGCGTCAAAAAATTGAAAACTTTCGATAACTGGTTTTTTTTTTCTGCTGAGGATTGTTTATTTACAGCAACATCCGCCTCCACCAAGATGGCAACGGTTGAGAAACTATTCTATATGTGACCATGGAACGTTCCAGCATTTCAGCTGTTTTGAGATCAGTGGCATGGGACGATCTGGGGACAATACTATAAAACTTGTATAATTGTATTTTGTAGAATTGATTTTTCTATCTACAGTGCGTGGAGAGTGTATTATCACTAAATCACCCACAGTGGCAGTTCCACCCTAGGAATAATTGTAAATTTGTTGCAAAGCATAGCCAGCACCAGCAAAGTTTCAGCCAATGGACCTCCGGGTTAAACCCGGACGTCCATTGGCTGAAGCATTGCTTGTGTTTTTTGTCGATATGTACAACATTTGAAAGTTATAGCTTGAGTGATAACTCCACTCCGTGGTGATTTAGTTACAATCCACTCTCCACGTACTGTATTAATATAACTCACTAAAATGAATCATTAGCATTTTAAAAGATATGGCAATCTGACAACTGGCAAATTGCCAGATCTTTTAAAATGCTAATGGTTCATTTCAACCCATTGAAAGTCATAACTAGAAAATACAATTCTAGAAAATACAACTTTAAAAGTTTTATAGTAGTGCCCCATGGTCATGATTCGGCCTACCTTTTGTACCTCAACCCTCTCCCAACCCAATCAGTTGATCAGGACCGTTATAGGCTGTACTAAGTGTTCAGGTGACGTATTTATTAAAAGTTAGGCTATTATAACATATTTAAGTAATCCGTGTACCGGTGAAATAACTAACTAACGGTCATTCAGCAGTAAACTCACTAAAAATTATCAAAGGTCATGAATAAATATTTCCGTCCATATTTTCTTTCTTCTAACGTTCAGTTGTGCGTAGATTTATACGGGAGTATAATGGAAACGTGTGTTAATGTCAGAACAGAATTTATGATGTGCAAAAAATTGGAGGTATCCTTTTTCAAACGTTTGAAGAAAATATCAATAAATATACTCTACATAGAGTACAGTCGCCGGGGAATGGTTATAATCCACGCTTGGACTGTGATGTCAACGCAAACGTTTACCAAGTAGTATAAATCATCATCAGCAAAATTTTAATTAATGAAGCACCGGGTTGTACCCGGTGCTTCATTAATTAAAAGTTTTGATTATTATCCCTATAATGAGTGTTGGGAATCTAATATTATTGCGTCCGTGGAAATATTGCCCAGTCTTGGAAAGTGACCAGTCCACGGCGGCCGCACTGTATACGAATGGAACTTGCTATCAGCGGTTTGTCCCGTTGTCATTACAATCCGCGATGTAGTGTGGTCCTTTTTAAAACACTTTTACTTCATTCACACTGAATGTGTCCATGCTACTAGGACCATGCGAAGTTTCGAAATTCGATTCGATTCGATTCAAAATCATCCCTAAGATTCGATTCGCTCCTGTAATTCGATCCGAGTCGCATTGATTCGGAAATACTCGAATCGCTGAGGTGTTCTCAAAATCTCACCAAGTGTCTTCTTCCATCATCAGGTCTCCTGTATAGGAGGGTGTGATCGAATGACCTGTACAGGAGACCCGTTAGAAGAAGAGGTCAAGGAGGTTCTGTTTCCAAAACTATTTTGATTCCATTCTATAATATTCCGTATTTAATTTATTATCCCAGAGAGAAGGGTCTTCGTTGAATACAATACTCGAGTGGAGACACGCCGTGGGAAGTGAAACAGTGCTTGTTAACTGTGGTAAACAAGTACAGTGTTGCTGGTAAAATAGGACCAAGTCACGAATTCTTTGTATGAAAGTCCTCTAAAATAGGCAACATGGGTATAAACGGTTGACTAAACTGGACTTTATCTGCATGCTGCGATTACGATTAGCAACTGTGCAGAAATATGTGATCTTAAACACCAAAAAATAATTAAATAAATAAATTAAAGGTTTTGTATTTTTTATTCTGTCCATATTTTATTTTTGTAGTGTTGAACAGTACTTTTATTCTCTCGGACAGTATTATTTATTCTAACGTTCAAATTAGGTACCTGCGAATCTCACATTTTCGACTCTAATTCAAATAGAACGTTGAATCGAATCAGGGGCGTCTTCACAATTACCGTTCGAGGGAGGGGAGGGGGTGCTATACACCTGACTTGTTCCGACTATGATTGCTCAAGTTCCGACTAATAAAATATTCCAACCACATTATCAATGCTTGCCTTCTTCGAACCCACGCCTTGATGTTGTAGTTGGAATATTATCCAGTAAGGATTATAGTTCAAAACGGGAATCGGGGCGAGAATTTCCGGTACTACAGTGCGTGGAGAGTGTATTATCACTAAATCACCCGCAGAGTGGCAATTCCACCCTAGGAATAATTGCAAATTTGTTGCAAAGCATAACCAGCACCAGCAAAGTTTCAGCCAATGGACCTGAATTAGACATGAATTAGCATGGGTGGTAGCAACGGTACAGATGCTATTTATGTTAATAAAGCAGGACATTACACCAGGTCTTTATTTTCACCATTATTCATGTACAATTTCCATCTGAGCTAAACGTTTTGTGAGACAACGAAGATGACCGATACCCAGCTATATTCCTGTGAAAAGATTCGAAAAAAAGACGAATCGGACGGCCGATTTCGGATCGAAGGGAATAGCAACTTGAGATTCGAAATCGAATCGAATCTCGAAGCTTCACAGGACACCAGTTCATATGTGTCTAGACGTTTAGCTTCGTGTGGAGGACAAGTATGATGGAAACGTGTGTTAATGTCAGAACAGGATGTATGAAGTGCAGAAAATTCGATATATAGAGGATATGGAACGAGTGTTTTTCTCATATAATATTTATGAAACGAGTCTAAGAATTTTCTGTTTTGGCGAGCCAAAACGGGAAATTCGGACGAGTTTCATAAATATTATATGAGAAAAACACTCATTTCATATTCTACTTATCATATAACACACACACGCACAAATTAGCCACTTAGTATGACTTTTTAACCCATCACCTAACTTGAGTTGCAGACGGCACTTGGAAAAAACACCCTTGTGTAACTAAAAATTTTCATTTTTGGCTTCCAAAACATAGATTATGACCCCTCATTGGAACGAGCTCGTTCCAATGAGGGGTCATAACCTATGTTTTGGAAGCAAAAAGTAAAAATATAAAAAAAATGAATGGCGTTTTTCTTGTAGGTAAAAGATAAATACAATATAACCCACCCTAAATAGGAGAGATAACGTAAATTCGCCCTACTGAAATTATGCAAATGTGACCTAGTTGTATTTTGTTTAACCAATCAAATTGTCCAGTTTTGAAATTGACCAATGAAAGCTCCCAACTCTAATTATGCAAATTATGAAAATGTGGCCCAGTTGTATTTTGTTCAGCCAATCAAATTGTCTAGTTTTGAAATTGACCAATGAAATTGACGGAAGGCTTTATTTATCACTAGTAAATATGAAAACAAAATAGCAAAAGTTTTAAAGTGAACAAAACGGACGAGTCATATGATAAATCCTTTTTCAAACTTTTTAAAATAAAACATCAATAAACAATTATGCTGTGATCTATATTCCTGAATTCAATCTGCACTCTGACCCATCGTCATCACTATTAGCGATCTTGTGTGATCTTTTTGAAAACATTTGTACTTCATTCTGTACGTGTACACTGTTACTATGGCAATGCGAAGGTTCGAAATTTGATTCGATTTGCATTCATCCCGATGATTCGATTAGATTCAATTCGAATCGTACTAATTCGGAAATCATCGAATCGTCGAATATTTGAGTGGAGACAGGCAATACGGTTTTGCGAAGGTGTAATATTTATACTGCGAATATTCGATTCGAGATTCGTTTCGATTCGATGTCCTCGGTTTGATTCCAATTGGGATTCGATTCGATTCGAAATTTGAGATTCGCAAGGCCCTAATCGTTACATACGGAGATTTTATCATTATATTATTGTTACGTTTTTTTACATTTGAGTGTGAAGGTAAATGTTTTAACAGCCATTTTTTCTACTTTCTTTCCGTGTGAAAATATTTTCAAAAACCGAAACAGATCTTGACGACTTGTTAAAAAACTTAAACTTACACGCTAAAAACTAAAGTGTTAAAAACTACACTTTGTTCAAGTGTAGATATCCCAGAACTTGACAGGTTTTACAATAATACCACTTGACAAGTGTAATTTCGCGACACTTAAAAGGAAACAACACAGATGACGCGGATCAGGCTCGAACTTTCGAGCCTGATCCGCGTCATCTGCGTTGTGTCTTTTTAATTATGTACCCACCAAGCGCAAATCAAATTATGGACGATTCTGGAAGAACCACCAATGCTGGACACACGGGAAGTGCCATTCATTCAAGTTTCAGATGTCTGACGATTGTAATGTCTAAGTGCTTAAAGCATTGCACTTTGAGTGTTAAAATCAAACCCTAAGAGTTAGAATGGGCTTAACACCTTGAAAGTGTCAGTTTTAACACTTTAGTGTTTAGTGTGTAATTTCTGTGAAATTTGAGGTTTCCTGAAATGACATCAGAACCAGTTAGATCGAGGTATCAATCTATACTCTCGTAAAAATCTCCGTTCTGAGGTTCTGAATGAAAGACGATTAGAAATACTACAATTCTAGATAAGATGACTACCAAGTATTCAAGGTTTACTTGTACATAATGTTGTGCCAATTATACTTACATATGTCTATTTTATATATCAAAGGTTTCATGTTGAGAATATCAGAGTTTTATATTTTTAAAACTGTTCAACTGTTGACAGTTATTATACATTTTAGTATGGTTTACATGTATTTATAAGCTTATGTCATTTGTTATAAGTGCTGATCTTTTTTTGATAATAAAACATTCAGTGTTCTGGTTGTTTTGATCTTAAACAAACGTTAGGAGCTTTAACCATATTTGAGAGTATTTTCTATCTAAACATATTTATCTGGTTGCGTATATATATAGAACCACACTTATTTTTGAATGGGTTAATGATTACTAGACGAGAGCGAGTGGCACGGGGATACCACGAGAGCCGTTAGTCTCTCCTGGTGTCCCAGCGCAACTCGCCCGAGTCAGTCTCTCGCTCGATCGAACCCAGACCTTGTTGAGTCGATCTTTCCGTTTCGCGGCAACCAGTTTTGAGGATTGATTTAGTCTCGTTTCTAGGAAACTAATTTAATTTAACATTCTCTTGAAAGGAGGTTTGCGTCGGTAAATCTGTGCCGCTTCATTGCCGAAGGGTGAATTAAATAAGATAACACAGAAGGCTTATTGTCAGACCGATCGGCATCACGTAGCGCTAGGGGGGGGGGGGGACACTGTTACCATTTATTTATTTACTGAGGTTTAATGACACTTTCAACAGCCAATATCACCTCGTGTCAGACTGTTTTACGGGTGGAGGAAACCGGAGAGAATCACCGAGCAACGGCGAGCAACCGTCAGATTCCCCAACGTACTGACTCCAGCGGGGTTACCATTGGTTGAAGACAAGTACATCATCGACGTGCGGTACACCTTAGAACACAGCGCCACCGTGCCCACCCCATGGGCAATCGGGATGAAGTGACAGAATGCAGTTACCTCTGGCGGAGATCGAACCGTAGACCTTTCGGTTTGAAGACCAATACTGAAACCTCTGAGTCAGCGCGCTCCCATCACTGTTACAAAATTCCATTTGGACTGTACTAGTGCCAGCAGCCAATATCGTGACCAAATGGACAATGTTGCTTCAAAGTAATTACATTTTCCTCGGCTTTCAATAAAGAAAGTAAAGGTGAAGTTTCACTCAGTGGTGGCGCCAGGGGGTGGGTGGGGGTGGGGTGGGGTCCCCCCCCCCCCGTCGGAGAGGTCCAGCCCCCCTCCCCCATCGGAGATTTTTAGTCAGTCCGTCGGAGAGCCTCGTAAATCCACTTCACGAGACATTTCCGACAATCGAATGTAGATATCTCGTCTTGTCAGTCTCGAACCCGTGCAGCACTGGAACTTTGATAGAGAAGAGTGATTCTCACGAAATTCCTTAATGTTCGTCAAACTGGCTTTGTAGATGAAATATTTCCCGACCTTATTATAATATGTTTACTTTAATCTTTTACCCAACGTAACGGCCAAAACCGGCCAGCGCTATTCTCAAAAATCGCCAATTAATTTTCATTATTTTTTTTTTATTTTTTGTCTCAAAAACATAGGTTATGACCCCTCGTTGGAACGAGCTCGTCGAGCTCGTTTCAACGAGGGGTCATAACCTATGTTTTTGAGACAAAAAATGAAAAAAAAATAGTTATTCAAGAATTATTTTTGCAAGTGTCGTCTGCTTTTCAGGTTAGGTAAAGGGTTAAATAATCAACAAACATACGAGCTCGTCGAGCTCGTTTCAACGAGGGGTCATAACCTATGTTTTTGAGACAAAAAATGAAAAAAAAATAGTTATTCAAGAATTATTTTTGCAAGTGTCGTCTGCTTTTCAGGTTAGGTAAAGGGTTAAATAATCAACAAACATACTCAATTTGCTTCTATTTTGGTTCTCCAATTTACCAATTTTCACTCATTTTCCTTCATTTGGGAGGTCAAATGTTATAGCTCCCCTGTCGGAGAGGTCAGCCCCCCCTGTCGGAGAGGTCAGCCCCCCCCCCCCCCCCCCCCCGGTCGGAGAGGTCAGCCCCCCTGTCGAGAAATCCCTGGCGCCACTCCTGGTTTCACTGTACATTTTTCTGGATTAGATCATGTATCTGTGATGACTATCGACAGTTTTTAGCATTGTTGTGCATCAAATATTTTGTTATGTGTCCGATAGATACATACAGATGAAGGTACTCGTCTATTATTTTCCACTGAACGCTGTGAACTATAACACAAGTCTAACGAGAGATTTTTTGCATGTGAAAGGTACTTTTTATCGCATCGCACTAGAGTTTTCCGCATGCCCCTAACACCTATGTGATCATGAGAAATGCGGTTACGGGTGTGTAATAAATTACATATCCCACTCGCAGAGAGTCTCTACGGCATCTAAACCTTGCGAAACTATACTCAATTACACAGACTCTGAGGTGACCGACAGATCATCAAAAGGAATGCAAGTAAGCCACTTCGTTTAGTGTCAACACGGATAGCGGACGATATTCAGTTTTCGTTTCATAATCCTCAATTACGGCCTCTCATTGGGATGAGCTCGTCCCAGTGAGAGGACATAAGCTATGTTTCTGAGGCAATACCGTATGTCTGTTTTGAGCGTTAGGTTAGGTAAACTGGTAACCGGGTGTATACGAGACAAGCACAGAACACACGCAGTTACTCGACTGAGTAAAATTTTCTTCTCATCGTTTCGTGCTTTCGCCGAAGATTTTTGATTAACTTACATTCCCGTTTAATTGGTGCCGCCGCCGTGAGGTGCACATGACTTAATAAGCTTTCCCTGGGTGGTAAGTGCTGTTCAAAACGTTCGTAGCAATAGTTCAGTTTGCACCTACTTTGTTTCTGGAAAACAATACACTCGGTGTTTTTTGCTTTTAGTTTGTTTTGATGGGGATTTTTTCGCTTGTTTTTCATTTTGTTTGCTTTTCTTCTATTTGTTCGTTTGTTTGCATCTTTTTTAGGTATTATTTTTTCTTCTTTAACTTTACGTTTACTCGGGAAATTAAAAACGTGGCATCTTTTGGTGATTTCCAATGAAGGGAAGACTAACGTTGATTGGATTCATGCTGTGTAATGTGAAATTAATTTTATCAATATTCCTAAGTGTCGTGGTTTGTATGACTGACTATTTCCCCGACAAACATGTAAAGGAAACTGATTGGTGAAGTGCAAATAGAGAAGACGAGCATCCTCTTTGTTGATGACGTATGTCCTCATCATGTGTACAAACCAAATCACATGTGGAACATCAGCAATGCACAGACCTTTTCAGAAAATGGCTGACTTGAACTCCACTAAAAGTTAAATAAAATGATGTTGGTAATTTAAACACTTGACCCATTTATGTTAAAATTAACTTTTATATTAAGTATCAGTTGTAAAATTAATATATTATTTAGTTTAAAGCGTAAGTTTTGATAAAGAGCACATTGAAATGTGATTTCAGATAATCTCAATCAAGTTGTGTATTTTCGTTACGTTGCAGAAGGAAACTACGAACTACCATTACTAAAGTCTTCACATTATAAATGTATTGATATAGAGTATTGACCCTATACCCCGATAAATTTTGTCTTTTGATTGGTCAGAACGCCTTGGACAAATAGCCATGGCAAAGGATGATCCCAACATCCAAGGTATATGAGAGCGTGCAACATCCATGGTATAAGCGCACGCGAAACATCGGAGGTATATGGTTTCAATGAAAGCTTTTCGCTTCCGCTCGCCTCTTTATAAAACTCGAACCAAAAACACAAATATCAATAGATTTCCGACAATACAATCATAAAAATAAAATAAGAGCAAATAATTCGTCCCCAGAGTACCAATGTGTTATATGTGCCAGTAGGCACATAGAACACATTGGAACTCAGGGGACGATATGTCCACCAAATACTGTTTACTCGTTTCCTTAACGACCCAAGGGATGTAACTCTATCTGCTATCTTTTGCGATTATAAAAACAAAATTATTATCACGAATTTGGTCCAAATGATTGTGGAGCTGAGAAATGTGTCCACAACTTTATTTCCTGCGGCTCGGTGTTTAAAAACCGATATCCAGGTATTAAATCTCCATATACCATATATGTTTGCGGAGATAACTTATATTGTGAATACCAACATTTAGGAGTTTGCATAGTAGTTCAGTTATATCTTAAGAAATAAGAGAAATATGAAGCGACAGTAACTGTCATCGTTTTCTCTCCATTTCTCTTTACAGGAGTTTATTGTTTTTCAAATAAAGATCACCTGAGGTGGGGGGGGGGGGGGGCGGCAGAGTACGTACACGTCATCAGTGAAGAAGATGCTGATAAAGACTCTTCCGGAACGTTTTGTAAGGTGACTTGAATTATCTCGATTGCACGGCGTCTATTAAATGATTTGAAAGTATTATCGCGACAAAATATTTCTGGTATTGTCACAGGATGCTTCTGCCATACTGTATTTACATGTTCCTATACCTTAACCCTCCAACAAACACGCCTATTAGACGACGCATGTACAGCAATGTTTTGGAAAAACTACATAAGCAGTAGGACATGTACTACTTCGACCATTTTTTGGTGAACCCCCGTTTGCAGACCCCGGATGTGAAGACATACCATATTAGATTGTGGGTATCACGTGGGTGTCATGTTAGCCATGTTGTGACGTCATTTCCACGGTAATGGGTGATGTGAATGCGCATGCGCAGCTCGTATCATTTCGGTAACAGGTGTTTCCGTCATCCATTTTGTATGAAGGAGGCCGTCATCTTTGTTTCTATGGTGACACATGGTTGCTATGTGACCCAATGATCCACAATAGGAACAGGAGGCCTCTACAATGTGCGTTCGATTGAATAAGAATGTGTCTTATTACCGAAGTCCTCGTTTAATTCGTACAATTACTCAAATGACCCGAGAAGCGCACAAAACTTCCGAAACTGACACGCATTCCCCAGAATCCTCCGTTTTTGTTCAATAGTAGGCGCGTTCGATTGAATGGGAGAATGTGGAAGTACCGCAAACGACTCGGCAACTACACAAGTTACGCAATTCGACGAGACAATTTCACCAAATCAGCAAAACCCACAAGAACTACCTAAACGGACTCTGATTCCCCCAGAAGTCTCATTTTTGTCCAATAGTAGGCACGTTCGATTGAAAGGGAGTACTTTCAATAGTTCGGATTTCTCCCCAAACCTTGTTTCATTCGAAGAATTACCCAAATGGACACATGTACCCAGAACTACCAAAAGCGACGTTATTTGGCTCCTCCACCCGCGTGTATTTCGCAATCTGTTGTCGAAATCCTCCTTTTTCTCATTCTACGAGGGTGGTGGGTGAGGGACAATTTTTGAATTTTTAATTACTTTTATTACTGAACATCGTGGAATATATATTGTTCAAAATTCGGAACATTTTCTACATTTGAGGCATTTTTTCAATAGTTTTCCACAGTCCTTTCACAGGTACAGATAATGGTTTCTGTCGTTAGGCACACACAGTTTAAGATGGGCACGTCTTGTAGCTTATGTCTTTTTTCTACATCATCGAGTCTATAGGGTAAGTTGTGAATGTAACAACATTCGGGGGAATATCTTTTATGTTCTTCTCGGACAATATCTTCTGCCAGGGCCGTATATTCAAAAGGCTGACTAGTCTGAAGCCTAGGAGCTCGCAGGGACAGGGGGCACGCCATTTTTTTTTTTTTTTTTTTTTTGTTTTTTGTTTTTGCTGAGGCACTGTTACCAGTTCCATGGGGCTCCAATGGTTAAAGGTACTTTGCATTCTACGCTGTACCGATACATGTACATATGTATTTATCCATATATATACTCTCATAAGTATACTATATATATATTTATATACAGTACATTATTTTAATGCTTATTTAAATAATATGTCAAGTTGTGAGTAGAATTCTTCAGGGGACCCGCAAAATGGATATGGACTATGTACTGCGGCATAGTGCATACCGTATCAGGGTCAGGCTGTCAGCTGTAGTGGGGTGCAAGATTGAACTGCAGGAAGGGGCCCCGTCCCGAAGTACCTAAAAGCCAAGGGGCCCGGCCATGGGTTAATACGGCACTGTCTTCTGCGTGCCAGTAGCGTACAATGACACCACAGTTAAAACATTCACTTCTGTTTTTGGTCCCCAGGTAAAAATATCCAGTTCTTTCTAGTTCGCTGGGGGTTATAGCACTTTCACTCGGTAACATCGCTTCAATCGTTTTTAGTCTGTTTTTTCTCTAAAGCGTACTTTATATACTCGCCCAAAAAAGAAAGTGTGCATTGCAGAAATTGATCAAACTCCAAAAAAATAATTTCGTAGGTGTAAAGCATGTTAACCTGTTCATGAATAAGTTATATTGAACACAAAAACAGCTTTCCCCGTTAAAATTGCATTAACGTTAAATGACGTGCTGCACGTTTGTGAAAAGGCATGTTTTGCACGCGGAGAGTCTGAAAATTCATGCAGCAGTGTGAATCCTTGGGTATTTAAACACTAAAGTAAGGCCTTCCTATCGTTCACATTCAAACTTGCGCTGCTGTTAAAACGACTCCACATTAGCATGCCAAGATTGAAAATGAATCAACGTCTCCTTGCCATGGGTATGATTAGAGCTGGCAGAACACACAGAGAGGTTGCCCAACATTTGAACTGCCACCGTAACACTGTAGACAGGCTAGTCCATCGACATGCACAACATGATGACGTTTGAGACCGACCCCGCTCCGGGAGACCCCGAGTTACCACCCCTGCACAAGATCGGTATATCCGTGTCGTCCATCTCCGGAACCGGCAACAAACGGCAACGACGACAGCCAGGAACATCCCTAACCTGAGACGGATACATCCTCAAACAGTAAGCAACCGGCTGAGAGAATACGGCTTACGTCCTCGAAGACCTGCAATTCGTCCGATTTTGACGTTACGTCATCGTCGTGCTCGACTGCAGTGGTGTAGACAACATCTCAGGCATCCCTTACACTGGTGGCGACGTGTTTTGTTCACAGATGAATGTCGTTTCCATCTTTCATCATCAGATGGCCGCCAGAGAGTGTACAGACGTCGAAACGAACGCTACGCAGATCCATGTGTCGTGGAGCGAAACCGTTATGGGGGAGGGTCTCTCGTGGTGTGGGGTGGCATCACTGCCCGTAACAGAACTGAGCTGGTCATTATTGATGGCAATCTCAATGCAGCCAGATATCGTGATGAAGTGCTTACACCTGTTGTTGTCCCATTTCTGAAACGTCACGGCCCCGACGTCATTCTACAGCAGGAGAAACCCCGACCCCACGCAGCTCGTGTTGTTCAACAGTATCTGCAGCAACAACAAGTGGATGTTCTTCCCTGGCCCGCAAATTCACCCGATATCTCACCCATTGAGCACGTATGGGACGAAATTAAACGTCAGCTACACCGGCTTCCCCATGCACCGTCAACGCTTGTGGAACTCCAAAGACAGCTTATCAGAATATGGAACAACATCCCACAACACTTCCATGCTAACTTGTTCACTTCCATGAGGCGTAGATGCACAGCAGTAGTCGATGCAGACGGGGGTCATACCAGATATTGAGTGTGTGACTTTTGTGTTTGACCCTTAGTGTCTTTGACTCTCCATGGCACCAAGAGTATTCGTCGTAGCGTAATGAAATTTCTCGTGTGAATCACAAATTGATTCATCTGTGATTGAATAAAATTTCCATGAATGAAAATGATATATATCTTTTTTTTAGTGTTATTTTTTAGCATGCACACTTTCTTTTTGGGAGAGTATATGTTTGGGTTGGCGGGTATCAAAGTATCTCTGAGCATTATCAGTCGAGGACCACTTGCTGCGAATACCAATCCCGTTAGGCTCATTCTTTCTTCGAAACCTCGAGGAAATATATTTCTCCTGAGAACTCACTCTCTACGATTGTCGTGCAGAGCCGACTGAATCAAACACAGAATCGTGAACATTTAACCACAATTCTCTGGTTGCAAATCCTTTAACCCTTTAACCAACGTAACAGCCAAAACTGGCCAGCGCGTTTCACAAAATTCACCATTCAATGTTTATTACTTTTCCTTTTTCGTCACAAAACATACCTTATGACCACTCATTGGAACGAGCTCAGGAGTCATAAGGTATGTTTTTGACACAATTTTTTTTTTTAAGAATAGTGCTTCAAGAATGTTATTTGCAAGTGTCGTCTGCTTTTCTTGTTGGGTAAAGGGTTAAAAGGTTTTTCTCTACGACGTCATTTGTTTTGGTCGTATTTCTCTTTTTAGATTTGCCTTGTCCCACACTCGTTTCTTCGTCGCTCCACGGCTAGAGTCTGTTGCTCCTATTCATCATAAACAAACTTCATTCCAACGTCGTTCTTAAATAGGTAAATTTGCAATTGATCGTTGAATTTGAACACATTTACTTCAGACAACATCTTCACACTTCGCCGGACTGAACGATAATGACGAAATGTGATATGTGCTCCTTTTTATATTCTTTAGGCCATGACATCACCCGAAATGAAATCTCTAACCAAAATCTCGTTGTATAATAAATCATCTGACAACATGTTTACGACCATATGCATTGGAACACCACGAGATCGATGTAAAAGATAGAACAAGCAATACGGCCAAAACATGGGTAACGATCCTTGAATGTGTTTTCTATTATACTTCCAATGTTTAGAATATTTCGCAGAAAATTCGCGAACGGTCTGTGTCACTGTGGTATTAATATGAATCGAAATATTCTATTTCGTGATGACTCAAAAAGAAGGCCACCCAGTGCTCTCCTTCTTTTGTGGTCCGGGAGTGTGTTGGCTACGAAGGCCATGGGTCTGTGCCTCGGTAACCTTCTCGGTAACCTGTTTCTTGCGAACACTCCCAGTACCACATTTCTTAATACACGGTATGATCGGAACGCATTCTCAAACTGCCAAGTGAACATGTCCAATTATCAAAGTTGACGCTTCTGTTTTTATCCACTTCTATTACGCTCTGAAATTCAGCATTTACGATCACGTTTATGGTAGTGGGTAATGGCTCTTCAAAGTGAATTTCTAATCTTTAATTTTTCCCGTCTCAATAATTTGAAAAGTTGACCGAGAGACAACTCTGGAGTCAGGTCGAAAACAACCAGCGTGTACCATTTTATATAATCCTCTCTGTTGATGATACAGTACGTGGAGAGTGAATTGTAACTAAATCACCCGCAGAGTGGAGTTATCACCCAAGCTATAACTTTCAAATGTTGAACATATCGACAAAAAAACACAAGCAATGTTTCAGCCAATGGACCTCCGGGTTTAACCCGGAGGTCCATGGGCTGAAACTTTGCTGGTGCTGGTTATGCTTTGCAACAAATTTGCAATTATTCCTCGGGTTGAATCTCCACTCTGTGGGTGATTTAGTGATAATACACTCTCCACGTACTGTATGCTACCTTGTTTGAAGGATGTGGCCAAATGTACGAGCACAAGGGAAATAACATCAACAGAGAGGGGTTCATAAAAGGGTACCTTGTTGTGGTCAAAACGAGGCTGAAATGGTTTTGCCGGAATCTGCTGTTGTTCATCAACATAGGCTGTGGGGTAACTGATGTTGCGATTTTTGAAGTTGAAGAGACTCTTTGAAATGTTCCCATTGTTTCGGAAGTTGTCCTAGAATAAATCTTCTTGTGTGATGCTCAAATTTCCCTTTGGCACGAAAAACACTTTGGCTTTCACTCGATCGATCAGATATTTCAGCGTTGCTTTTTCTAGTGCTTTGACATACGCCACTCTAACGAACGAATTCCTTTTTCACAAACAGGGATAATATAGCGAACGAGCTGAGTCTCTCCTTTCTCACAAACAGAGATACATCTTGGATTTTAATCTTGAACATCTCCAGATTGCACATTAAGACAAAGCCATCTTTTGTCCTATTCATTTTAACGTGAACGCTAACTCCATTCAGTAGATGACACGTTTGTCTTTTGTCCTATCCATTTTAATGTGAACGCCAACTCCATTCAGTAGATGACACGTTTGGAAGAATATGTCCAAGTGTAAGCTTCCAGTTATGTCTACAACTTTACTGCCAGCCGTAAACTTGTTTCTCGTGGCGAATCCCTCGTTTTCGTCCGTCACATCTTCCATGTATCCCGTTGTGTCTTTGTACCAGAGAGCTGTGACTTTTCGGCAAAGGATGCATAACTCAACAATGTCTTTGAGTATGCTCTGTAGTGGTAAGTGCCATTGGAAGGCGGCACTAATCTCTCGTTCAGAATGATCGTCCCTTGGCACATAGAAGACATTGGAACTCAGGGGACGTGATGTCTACTTGATTGAAAAGAGAATGCATCCATAGATTGACGGAGCCCACCTTGGCGTCGTCTGTGATACAGTACGTGGAGAGTGGATTGTAACTAAATCGCCCGCCGAGTGGAGTGATCAACCAAGCTATAACTTTCAAATGTTGTACATATCGATAAAACACACAAGCAATGTTTCAGCCAATGGACCTCCGGGTTTAACCCGGAGGTCCATTGGCTGAAACTTTGCTGGTGCTGGTTACGCTTTGCAACAAAATTGCAATTATTCCTTGGGTGGAATCTCCACTCTGTGGGTGATTTAGTGATAATACACTCTCCACGTACTGTAGATCCACCACTGAAATCAACGATACGTATTTGTACGTAGAGATAGGTTTGCGCGAAGTTCAGTTAGTCGTCCCCAGATCCAGAAATGTTGAGCTCTGTTGGTTTACTTTTCCCTATGGTAGCCAAAGGTTCTATTTACTGACCATGTTCTTCACTACGCTGTATTTGTGGCATCGAAAACAAGTGCAGTTCACAGTTTACACACTCGCACGACTTTTCGTTAATCAAAGACATTATTTACCGAAAGCGTCCTGCGTCTTCACCATTCCCATTCGTTTTTTTCGATTTGCTGACACCGCGTGGTGCTGGCGTTTTTATACCTCTCCGACCGAGCGGCTTCGAACCACCCATCACTTTGTTCACAGCACCGACGCCTGCTCGTTTAAGTCTCTCTTGAGCTGCCCGTTTCGCATTTTAACCTTTGATGACATCTTCTGCTGATCCTTTTTTTTCAATAGCTGTCTACGCACGGTTTTGACAGTCGTTTTCAGTGAGGGTAGAACTGCGTTCCTAAGTCCTCTAAGTATATACGATCTAAATCCATGACCCATCTGCATTCGAGCTCCTGAAAACGCTGACAGTCCAATACAGCGTGTTTCATGTAAAAGCCTTCGTATAATTTGGTATTACAACAGTAAGACATTTTTCTCTTCAAATAAAATGTAGAGATCTGCGCTTTCTGAAATGTATTGCTTATTTCCAGGCTTGCTCCTACTTTTACCCTAAGAGAAGAGTGAAATCTGATGGCATTTCCACAACTCCATTAGAGATTTAACACACTCCAGACTTTTAGACTCCTCCCATTTCTCTACATATATATATATACACATATAGTTTCAGAAGTCCTATTAAGCATGCATTTCTTAAAGTCCTACATTGCGTTAGGAAGGAATGTTTTACAAGTCCTTGACTAAAACTCAATGTATTTTAAATGCTATTACGCATGTGGTCCCCTGAGTTCCAATGTGTTCTATGTGCCATAGGCACATAGAACGCATTGGAACTCAGGGAACGATGAGTTTTCTTAAGTCCTATATGGAAGTCTCTAAAGTCCTATATGGCAGTCTCTTTCTAAAGTCCTATATGGTAGTCTCTCTCTAAGGTCCTGTATGGCAGGATTTCTCTAAAGTCCTGTATGGCAGTCTCTCTCTAAAGTCCTATATGGCAGTCTCTCTCTAAAGTCCTGTATGGCAGGCTCTCTCTAAAGTCCTGTATGGCAGGCTCTCTCTAAAGTCCTGTATGGCAGGCTTTCTCTAAAGTCCTGTATGGCAGGCACACCTCTAAAGTCCTGTATGGCAGGCTCTCTCTAAAGTCCTAAATGGCAGGCTCTCTCTCTAAAGTCCTGTATTACAGGCTCTCTCTCAAGTCCTGTATGGCAGACTCTCTCTAAAGTCCCGTATGATGGCAGGCTCTCTCTAAAGTCCTGTATGGCAGGCTCTCTCTAATGTCCTGTATGGCAGGCTCTCTCTAAAGTCCTGTATGACAGGCTCTCTCTAAAGTCTTGTATGGCAATTCCTCAGAATGTCCTATATGGCAGTCTATAAAGTCCTGTATGGCAGGCGCTCTCTAAAGTCCGGTATGGCAATTCCTCAAAAAGCACTATTTGGTAATTCCTCAAAAAGTCCAAAATAGGAATTTCTCAAAAAGTCCTGTATGGTTATCCCTCAAACACTCCTTGTAGTAATTCCATCAAAAGTCCTATATGGCATGGATTTTTTAAAGTTCAAGAGTAAATATCTAGGCATGAATGTCTCTAAAGTCCCAGAGCAAAACTATTGACATACATTTCTTTAAAGTCCTACATTCTTGTTAGGCATGAAAATGTGTCTCTTTGAATTCTTCTCCAGTCTTGTCATCCACAAGCCATCCTCTACCAGGCCTGGTCTATACTAATTGAATTGCTTCATCTTTTTCTGTTAAATGTGTTGTTCACTCAATTTTCGACAAGTGTGATGTTGTTGTGCTGTTTACTAAAATATTTTGTACCAAAAATGTGTTGGTTACATTGTATTCCGGCAAGTGTGTTGGATTGAATAATGTAGATCAGGTCTGGTAGTCCTCTTATCTGACTGGAAAAAATCCATAGGAATATCGTCAGTCAGAATAAACAAAGTACTAAAGCACTCGAGTTTTCCTTATATAAGAAAACACCCGAGCTGTCACATCTCAGCATAAGAGGGCCACTTTGAATTTAAAACAAAAAATGAGGATCAAGACTGCAGAGAGCTGACCAATCAGAGAGCACGAATGAATTTTATCCAATCAGATCGCTTTGGGTAGCTCTGTCAATTTATGAATGACATTCTTTGAAAAAACAGGTTGAGGAAGGAGAAGCAGTCAATCTGTTTCCACAACGAAATAGTGAGTTAAATAAACTAAGACTGTGATAATGGCTTAACCCTTTACCCAACGCATACGATATCAAAATTTATTATTTAAAATAGCATTTTTTTCAAATTTTTCAAAAAACTTCAACAAAACCATATCATGTGACCCCTCGCTGGAACGAGCTCGACGAGCTCGGTCCAACGAGGGGTCACATGATATGGTTTTGTTGAATTTGTTTGAAAAATAATATTTTTTCAACTGCTGAATTTTCATGTTACGCGGGCGGATGCGGCTGATTCGTTGGGTAAAGGGTTAACGGCAGAACCATCAAAACAAATAGGTGAACCGAGCGTCGAGCAGCCATTCGAAGTAGAGATGAAAAAGGAAAAGTGGGATGAGTTGAAATCTCACCAGATTTCAAAAGGGTCACTAACTATACTAGAATTGTCGATGAAGTGGATCAAGAGTTGCGGAAGCAACAAATCGAGTATGAAATGTATATAATATATGCTCATTTTGTCGAGAAGTAAATTGATAAAGTGGCGGAAAAGAAATGTTATGGGTGTAGTGTGAGGTGATGTCCCCAAGTGGCGTCCAACATGGCGCCGCAGGGTCACGTGAAATGTCCTTACCTCCCGGGAACTTGCTCGAACGGAGCGAAACATACTACTCGCGGAAGATCATTTATCTGAAAACGCCATGAATTTTCATTTCTTGAGAAGTATTTTCTGCATTCTGGACAAAGAACTAATCTCGCGACAGTTGCATGATTGTGCACAAGGGTGTAATTGAAAATAAAAATCCGACCAGGGAGAAGGGTGCAGAGGAAGATCCCTAATTTGAAAACGCAAGGAAAATTAGTTTCTTCAGTTATGTTTTTGGGATCAGTAAACATTAGAGAATATTCGATCTGAAACTCTTGGACGCACGCGAAAGTGCAATTAAAAGTAATTTTCGGGAGCTTTTGGGCGTCCCAGACCCTAAGGCCCCACTCTACAGTTTCGCATTATTGCATAGGGGTAATATTCTAAACATTGGGTATATGTTGAAACTAATGCTACGTAACTTGAAGATATATTTTTAGTATCAGATGTTTGATTACATTAGGCTATTTGTTGGTCAAGATAATTTGAAGTTTTGGTCACAGAGTTGGAGTGTGTTGCATATGGGCAAATTACCAGATGAATTATGGGAAACAGTGGCTTCGAAAAATTGGCTATTTTTTTTAAATGTCATTTTACACGGGCTTGTTACCAGGCACGTAACCAAAAGATGAGACGGAAACATAGATTTTTTTTCATATTTTAGAAACAGGGAGTTATATGCTCTAGCGTTAGGTAAGTGGGGGTAGAGGGAAAATTCTGCTTTTGACGCTGCTGGATGGCTGGAAATAACTGGTATCGGCATTTTTTCGTGCAATTTTGCAGGCTGAAGTCATGCATTTGATAATAAATTATTTCATTTAAGTTCTGATTGTTTATTTCTATTTAGTCAATAATGTTATTTGTCTTAAGTGGATTTGGGGAATGTAATACAGTACGTGGAGAGTGTATTATCACTAAATCACCTGCAGATTGGAGATTCCACCCGAGAAATAATTGCAAATTTGTTGCAAAGCATAACCAGCATCAGCAAAGTTTCAGCCAATGGACCTCCGGGTTAAACCCGGAGGTCCATTGGCTGAAACATTGCTTGTGTTTTTTGTCGATATGTACAAAATTTTAAACTTATAGCTTGGGTGATAACTCCACTCTGCGGGTGATTTAGTTACAATCCACTCTCCACGTACTGTACATGTTATGGGTTAGATAACTAAGTTACAGAATATTTGCATTTCAAGAGAGTGTGTTGCATGCCATTTTTTGGAAATGCCTGGAAAACTGTGGAGCGGAACCTAAACACCGGGAATACGCAACTCGAGAAATGGGTTTTATTCAGTAATTTAACGGGTACTTAGAAATCGAGAGCATCAAGCCTCCCGTACTCGATAATCAAATTTGTTGGTGTGTATGAAGGAGAGGGGGGGCCTGTTTAAAAAAAAAATGTTACCCTAAATTTGGCACCGCATCTTTCTTTTTATTTTTCCTTATATCGATGAGGTTCGGCATCAACCCCGGAGACGGCAAGATTGCCTTAGCAATCCGAACACAGGGTTTCCAGAGTGAATTTTTAAAAAAGAGAATAATTTTTTTTATCTCTGGTTTTTTACCTGGCCGGCTGAGCCGTCAATGAAGGGTTTACGTAATTTTTGGTACAGTGCTTCAATAAAACTGCCGGTCCGTGAGCAGCACAAGGCCTTTTTTCTCGTTTTCAGTATGTGTTGTGTTTATTGAGTAGTCAAGACTGTTGTTAAAACCCTCTGTGCTTCCGATCAAATAGATAGTAACATGTCACGGATGTATTTGTGAAGCATAGTCGACTTATAATGAAATGTAACGCTAATAAAGAGGGTTGTTAAAGGTATTAGTCGATATTCCCGACGCGGATGAAAACTTGACCTTAACACCCGCTGTCGGTTATTACATTATGATTCGTGGGTGTGTCGTTCGATTCTCGTATTTTCTTATGTGCGATGACTGTAACATTAAAGTTAGAGACCGTCACACGGGTATAATCACACAGGTACTTTGTTAAAAGATACCCATCTCATTATCTTGGCTTATTCAAATCCAAACTAGTTTTTTGATAAACTTTGGTAGTCTGTGTTAGGAATATGTTTGGCGAAGAAACAAATGCATAAAATGCTTATATTGCTACACATGTCACCCCCTCCGAACATTTCTCAGAAAGTTGAGAGAGGGAGTGGGAGAAAGGTGGTGGCATATTTACCAATGTATTTTAACGCCTTCATACCACCAATGTGGGTGGGTGGGTGGATGGGTTGGGTGGGTGGGTGGATGGATGGATGGGTTGGGTGAGTCATTGGCTTATGGGGTCAGCGCTTTATCTAACGCGAAAAACAGACGACACTTAAAAACAAAATTCTTGAACTTTTTTTTTCATTTTCTCTGCCAAAAACATAGCTTATGACCCCTCAGTGAGCGTGTTCCAATGAGAGGTCATAAGCATGTTTTTGAGATGAAAAAATAATGAAAATTGAATGAAATTTTTTTGTGAATAGATGTGGCCGGTTTAAACGATGTTAAATATAGTAAAATAAAACTTGGTTTTAACCCTTTACCCAACGCAGACGATATCAACATTTATTATTTTAAATATCATTTTTTCAAATTTTTCAAAGAAATTCAACAAAACCATATCATGTGACCCCTCGTTGGAACGAGCTTGACGAGCTCGTTCCAACGAGGAGTCACATGATATGGTTTTGTTGAATTTTTTTTTGAAATAATATTTTTTCAGCTGCAGAATTTGCATATTACGCGGGCGGATGCGGCCGATTCGTTGGGTAAAGGGTTAACTATTAACTCTTTCTCGAATGATTTATCTCTTCTACGACCTTTGAGAAGACGGGCACATTTTTGGCTCAATGCTAAACAAATTTCCTCACCGGGCCGTTTCGGAATTTGAAATTTTTTAAATATGGAGCCAAACTGTGCATTTTTCTCAGTAGACGTTGGTAATGCCTATACTTTATGTATTGTAATCCTACCATGTCATCATGTCTAACAAGGTTCTCAATACGAATGTGTCAAAAACTTCTACTCCTGGGGAGGGGTATGGGTAAGGCATAGGAGCCCAGCCCCCTCCCCCAATCTCAAGGGGCCCCTCCCATGAATTCAAATCCCGTTTCAAAAGTTTTCACCCATCCATCACATGTTGCACCCAGATTGATGCAAAAACACCGATACAGTGTCTGGCGTTGTGGAACGTTTACAGAAAATTATCTCCAGTTGGAAGCAAATTTTACCCTATATTCACTCATTGGGGATTGCATGGTCTGAGGTTTGTGGCTAGGAATTTATATTGAACAGTCAATTCTTCACAAAAAACGTATATGTTCCAATAAGACCCTGCCGAGGGCACAAAACCCACATCGAGAAATAAAGAAAGGCAACTTTCAACGATAAAAAGTTTAGCAAATAAACCTCTCGTGAACCCCCGCCACTTCATTAGACAAATAATCTAGAAATCAGACAAAGGTCGAAATCACTACATCTTAGTTCAAGTCGTTTTTTGTTTTTGTTTTTGTTTTTTTTTTATTAGAGTTTAACGCCACATTAACAGCCGGCGTCATATCATGTCGGTGACAGTTTTACGGGTGGGGGAAGCCGGAGTACCCGGAGAGAACCACCGAGCAACGACGAGCAGCTGTCAGCTCTCCAACATCTTAACTCTGAACGACACAGACAAGGTTAGATTGGTTGAAGACATGCGCACCATCGACGTGCAGTACGCCTTAGTACACAGCGTCGTTGTGCCCCCCATGTAGGCAATCGGGGTGAAGTGCCTTGCCCAAGGACACAACACGGGAACGCGAATCAGTCAGTCGCTGAAATGGTAATCCATCCAACTACTAACCGCGCTCGACGTTGCTTAACTTAGGTGATCTGACGAGAACTGGTTAGTTCAAGTCATATGCTGATTTGTAATTTGGGTATAACAGTACGAAATATTGCCCATAGGCGACCATTATAACGTTCGTATGAATAAATATGATCGCATCAATTTAATTTGGGCATTCAAATACCTTTGTCAAATATAGCCCTTCAGACAATTTTTTCTGTTCCGAAAACTGTGGGTCGTGCAACAAATAAGAGGAGAAACTACCGGTCACAGGCATATATTTTTTTAACCCTTTACCCAACAAATCGGCCGCATCCGCCCGCGTAATATGCAAATTCAGCAGTTGAAAAAAAATATTATTTTTAAAAAAATTCCAACAAAACCATATCATGTGACCACTCGTTGGAACGAGCTCATCGAGCTCGTTCCAACGAGGGGTCACATGATATGGCTTTGTTAAAATTTTTTGAAAAATTTGAAAAAATGCACCAATAGTCAATTGTATTTATAGGTCCCAATTTACTGAACTATTAGCTTTGAGTACAAAATCTGGAGTTGCCCCCCCCCCCCCCCCCCCCCTATTTTTTCACTTGTGACTGCACATGCTACTGGGCCGAATTCTCTCTTGTTCTGTCGGACTGAATAACTTCATTCCTTAGTGTGGGACAGCGATGAAGTAATTAATTTCCAGTCGTCCTGAATATAAACATGAAAAGTAAAATGAAAAAGAAATGTGAATACGAACAATTGGCTACTTATTGTAACAGGAGCCTAATATTCTGAATACTTGCAACTTCGGGATTACGTCTGAACAAAGTTCTGTTTAAACGGCATTTATTTCCAATCAAATAAATTTATAAAGATTAACATTAAATATTAACAGAATTAAACATAAATTGAGGGAGTTTCAGCTGTAAGTTTATAGCTCATACAAGGTTGTCTCAAATCATTATTAAGGAAAGGAGATATGAACAGTTGGCATATCGAACCAGTTTTGGTTCTAACCAAAACTGGTTCGATATGCCAACTGTTCATATCTTCTTTGTTTCAAAATGTTTGGCGACTGCGTTGAATAAGCACCAAATGTACTGCTGAATCTACTTCAGTTCATGTAATATTCTGTTAAAATTGAATGCTAATCTTGGTAAATTTATTTGATTTGAAATAAATACTGTTTAAACTAAACTGGTTCCATCTCAGGGACAAGATTTTATTACATGCCCATGCAGTCTCTCTTATGCAATACGGCGTGCAAAACGGCTGTGCAATACGGAATTCCGTATTGCACACCAACCTGTTCCAACCGGGACTTTTTTTATGCAATGCGACTGCATAAAGTGCATGGTGTTTACCACCGTTGATAGAAAAGAAAATTAAGTCAGTAGGTGCTTGGGTCATGTAATAAATACAAAACCACATGTATGTTTCAATGAATCATTTTGTATTCAATTCGTCAGATGTGCGTAGAAAGAAAACATCTCGACCTTCGGTCTCGACGTTTTCTTCCTACGCACATCTGACTCATTGAATACAAAACGACTCATTGAAACATACATGTAGTTTTGTCTATAGAACCAGTTTTGGTTCTAAAGAGAACCTATATTTTTGGCAGTATTGCTGGTGTGAAATATTTTAATTGGTAAAATTTAAATCCTTTAATATGAAATACATCACAAGTAAGTAAATATTTAGAAAAAAAAACACCCGCCGACAAACATAGAAATCTTAAAGTATATGTGCAGTT
The DNA here is from genome assembly GCA_031216915.1 of Pictodentalium vernedei. NCBI lineage: Eukaryota > Metazoa > Mollusca > Scaphopoda > Dentaliida > Dentaliidae > Pictodentalium > Pictodentalium vernedei. The sequence goes on from CM062290.1 coordinate 417,449,534, forward strand.
CGTGGAGAGTGGATTGTAACTAAATCACCCCAGGAGTTGAGTTATCACCCAGGCTATAATTTTCAAATTTTGTGCATATCGACAAAAAAACACAAGCAATGTTTCAACCAATGGACCTCCGGGTTTAGCCTGGGGGTCCATTGGCTGAAACTTTGCTGGGGCTGGTTGTGCTTTGCAACAAATTTGCTATTATTTTTTGGGTGAAATCTCCACTCTGTGTGTGATTTATTGATAATACACTCTCCACGTACTGTATGTGATGATGGGGGGGGGGGGGGACTGCCTTTTGTCGCGAAAGTTAGAAAATTGTTATTAACATCATGCGTAGGGTTAGTGCTGCTAAGACTTTTGTATCTAAAACATAGCTTACGAGCCCTCATTGGAACCCGACACTGAGTAAATGTTAAACAATCCAGCAAGAGGATCACAGATCCAGAAGTCGAGTTTTGACATTAAATTCTTAAGAAATAAACTATTTGTAGCAACAGTGACCTTGACTGCAGTGTTTGTGCATGAAACTCTACCCATGGCAACAAATCAAACAATGAGATTTACTTTTCTAAAGAGGTTAGCAATTTAAAATGTGAAGTCTGCAGCCTCTACATCAGCAGATTTAATATTTTGAATTGTTCACTTTTTTGATCAGACAATGGACTTTTCCCAACAGCAGCTGGTACAGGGATGGATCTGACCATTCAAAATCTCCAGTAGGGAAAGAGTTAAAATGGCAGTAAAAGTTCATGGATACAAAAGTTGCAGTCTGCTTTCCTAATTGGTATAATTATCTGTACACAGTTTACCTATTCTCCTGGACTACACAAGCGTCACAAAATATTCTATTTATAGTAACAGTGACCTTGACCTTGGAGTCCCAGACCCCGAAATCAATAGGCGTCTTCTCTTCCTATAGGACAGGCCTCTGGTATAAGTTTGGTAAAGGTGCGTCAAATAGAACTAAAGTTATTTCCCGGAAATCAATTTGTCATAAAATATTCTATTTATAGTAACAGTGACCTTGGCCTTGGAGTCCCAGACTCCGAAATCAATAGGTGTCTTCCCTTCCTATAGGGTAACCTCTGGTATAAGTTTGAGAGCTTATGTTTCATCTCCGAACGTAATGGATGAGTTGATATATCTAAACAGAGAACTGATAGTTCCCACAGCACCGGATTTTTATATTTAGGGAATGATCGTTTCGTTTTGTCTATTTCTTGAGTTATGAACCCCAAAAAACAAAGTCCAAACTGTGTAAATGTGTTAACCCTTTACCTAAAATGAAAAGCAGACAACACTTTCAAACCAAATTCTTGAATAACTATTTTTTGTCAAAAACATAGGTTATGACCCCTCATTGGAACGGGCTCGACGAACTCGTTCCAAAGAGGGGTTATAACCTATGTTTTTAGACAAAAAAAAATTAAAAAATAATAAAAATTAATTGAGATTTTTGCGAATAGCGCTGGCCGGTTTTTTGCAGTTACATTGGGTTAAGGGTTAATATAAGAGGTGTATACACGAGTCACTGGTGATAAAATCATAGCTGCGGTCTGCAGCAAGACGGCCAGACAGCCAAACAGCCAGACGGCTACAGACTGCAGTTATTATTTGATCTTCCCTGTATATTTATATTGGACTGACCCATCTCACTGTAAATGTACACAAAGGCAAATATCATTCCAGGAAACGATTTTTATTTTTTTGTTCGTTTTTGTCATTGAACAAGCTAGTAATTTGAACAAAACTACCGCAGGCATTAGACCCCGATGCCGCCGCCATGAGCCGCCGCCGCCAGCCATATTTTTCGTAAGCCACCGCTAGCCACATTTTTCGTCAGCCACCCGTATTATAAATCAACCGCCACGAAATTTTGCGCCGGTGTTACAGGAATGGAAGTCTGTAGGAAAATTAGTCCCTCTGGACTATTATTCCGTTGAATTATAGTCCTAGGTCTAACATTTCTAGAAATAGTAGTCCGCCGGACTACTATTCCTAGAAATGTTAGACCTAGGACTATAATTCTGCGGAATAATAGTCCAGAGGGACTAACGTTCCTACGGACTTCCATTCCTTTTACACCGGCTTAAGCCGTGTAAATTGTCAAAATTTCATAATTAACTCTTCACCTAACGCCAGTAGCAGGCGACACTCGTAAAAAAATTCTCCTGTAACTAACAATTTTCATTTTTTGCTTCTAAAACATGGGTTACGACCCCCTCATTGGAACGAGCGCGTCGCGCTCGTTCCAATGAGGGGTCATAACCCATGTTTTGGAAGCAAAAATGAAAATATTTTCAAAAACAGTTTCGCACTGGCCGGTTTTGACGGTTATGTTAAGTAAAATGATTAAACGTTAGAAAAATGTCTCCATATGTCGATTCCCTTGCCCTAATTCCAATTAGTCTACCTTCGTAAGATTTATACATCTGCCTTTCTAGTGCATTTCAGTTTTGGTTCATTCCATCAATCTGGGATAGCCGTGTTTTACACCTCTCAGTCAGCTGAGTCGCCATGAGCCGCCAGCCGTTAAAGTTAAAACTTAGCCAGCTGAGCTGGCTAGCCAGCCATATATTCCTTCAGCCAGCCACGAAAATGAATTTACATTGCTTCGGTGTCTAGCAGGCATTTCTTTGATCAAGGAAAGTTTCACACTTCTACCAGAACAATAGCGGCTGGGTAGATAGGAAGACCCCAAAACTTTACCTCCCAAAGGGTTATTAATTCTAAATCGTTAAAATCACTTTGAAATCGAGGTCTTTAGTTTTGTGGCCAATACAAAACTAAACACCTCTATTTTCCAGCCCATAGAAATGATGTCGCTCTGAAGAGGATGAAGACAGTTAGTAGTGGAGAGAAGCCTGTCGAAATCGCCAAAGTTAAAAATCACTATTTTCAAACTAAAATGGAAATAACTAACCCATAGCCAAAATTATCTTAAACCATCGAGTAATTTCAAGATTGCTTTCTTCGGAAGCATGAACGCATAAATCATGCTATAAGAAGTTAATATCTTTTTTTTAAGTTTAAAGCTACTCCAGTCAGTCTTTTGTCATTAATTTATAAGGAAATATATACAGATAAAATTAGAAACTTTAAACAAAATTGGAAATATTAAGAACTTTGTCTATCAATAAGAATTTAACATTATTTTAAAGATTATATCCTAAACTATTTGGCCATATGAACGCACATTTGATGGAAAAAACAATTTTGGGTGAAATGAAAATGTCAATGAAACTGTAGCTCAGCTTGTTTAAGACATGTACATGTATAGTGTGTGACACAGCAATGACAAACATCTAGGTAATGACCTGATAACAAAGGTACATGTAAAGTATTGTAACGGTCTGTACATAAATGCTGACCGTAGTCTGTAACAAATATATGGGTAAAGTATTGTAAAATTGGGGTGACATTTGGATGCTAAACTAGAAAAGAAATCTTTGAGTCCCAGAGTGGGTCTGACTGAACCCCAAAATATTTGTTCTCATAGCACAGTGATAACAAAGGCACCCCCAAAACACTCGTTCCTGTCACAAGGTGATAACAAGGTACCCCAAGAAGTTCCGTGAAGATCGGTTCATAAATACAAACTCTAGCCTGAGCCATATTGACATGTGCACTTACTGTGTATAAGTAGCACTGAATAAATCAAAGTTCATCTAATTTGCATAATTTCTGCACGACAAAAAAACCTGTATTATATGTGATGTATTCCATGTTACTAAACATTCCTACAAAAAATTATTCAAATCAGAACTTTCATACAGAAGTTCTGTACAAAAAACTGATTTCACTAATTTTGGTACAAAAGGCTGCTGGTGGCCATCTTGAATATTAGACCGCACCCGAAAACACTCGTTCTCGTCCCACAGTGATAACAAAGGAACCCAAGAAGTTTCGTTAAGATCGGTTCATAAATACGGCCTCTAGCCTGAGTCGTATAGAAGTTGTGTACAAAAACTGATTGGACCTAATTTCGGTACAAAATAGCCACTGGCAGCCATCTTGAATTTTGGCCCGCACCCAGAAACACTCGTTCGCATCCCAAAGTGAAAACAAATGTACCCAAGACGTTTTGTGAAGATCGGTTCATAAATACAGCCTCTAGCCCAAGCCGTATTGACACATGCACTTACTGTGTATAAGTTGCACTGAATAAATCAAACTTCATCTAATTTGCATAATTTCTGCTCGAGAAAAAAACCTGTATTATATGTTATGTATTCCATGTTACTAAACATTCATACAGAAATTTATTCAAATCAGAACTTTCATACAGAAGTGCTGTACAAAAAACTGAATGCACTAATTTTGGTACAAAATGGACGCCGGCAGCCATCTTGAATTTCGGACCGCTCCCCAAAACCCTCGTTCTCGTCCCACGGTGATAACAAAGGTACCCAAGAAGCTTCGTAAAGGTCGGTTCATAAATACGGCCTCTAGCCCGAACCGTATTGGCATTTTTAGTTACAGTGCTGAAAGTAACATTAAATAGATCAAAGTTAGTCTAACTGGCATAATTTTTGCATGAGAAAATAATCCGTATTATATGTGATGTATCCCTTGGTACTAAACATTCACACAAAAAAAATATTCAAATCAGCACTTTCATATGGAAGTTCTGTGCAAACATCTGATTGCACCTAATTTTGTACAAAATGGCTGCCAGTGGCCATCTTGAATTTCAGACCGGACCCCAAAACACTCGTTCTCGTCTAAGGTGATAACAAAGGTACCCAAGAAGTTTCGTAAAGATCGGTTCATAAATACGGCCTCTAGCCCGAGCCGTATTGGCATTTGCAGTTACAGTGCTGAAAGTAACACTAAATAAATCAAAGTTAGTCTAATTTGCATAATTTACGCACGAGAAAAAAGCCCGTATTATATATGATGTATCCTATGGTACTAAACATTCAAACAAAAATTTATTCAAATCAGAGCTTCCATATGGAAGTTCTGCGCAAAAATCGAATTGCACCTAATTTTGTACAAAATGGCTGCCAGTGGCCATCTTGAATTTCGGACCGGACCCAAAAACACTCATTCTCGTCTCACAATGATAACAAAGGTACCCAAGAAGTTTCGTAAAGATCCGCTCATAAATACGGCCTCTAGCCCGAGCCGTGTGTACGGCGCGACAGACGGAGAAGGGACGACGGGCCATGACAATACCTCAAATTTGGCTTCGCCAAAGTTGAGCTAAAAATGAAGTTTTACATCTTTCTCCCATTGACAGCTATTGTAAAGTGGAAACAGAAAATAACTTAGTTTTTCGCACATGCGCATTCAGGTGAATAGAAATAGTTGTACACGATTTCACCAAATCGCCCCTCTTTTGTCTCGCTTTATTCAGAAATGATACAAGATTTCAGTAAAATGCTTTTAAAGATTTTTTAAATCAATATTTGTTTTCTCGAGGCAGCTTAGTTTCGGAAATTGCATCATTTCCGAGTTGAAACTTTTCAAGATGGATAACTGTACTTCAAATATTTAGTCATACCTTTAAACAACACTTAATTCAGAACATCGTCTGCTGCACGTGTGAAAAGTTTAGAAAAGTAAAGTGAGTCATTCCGTCGACGAATTAAACAGGCAGTCTCATTTCAAATATTTCGCTTTGTGACGTCGAACAGGCAGTCTCATTTCAAATATTTCGCTTTGTGACGTCGAACAGGCAGTCTCATTTCAAATATTTCGCTTTGAGACGTCGAACGGTAACATATGCTACTAGGGCCTGAAACACAGAAAACCTCAGCCGCCCATGATAAAGGTCATTTTCCAAGGCTAATTTTGACTCACAATCTTCCCAAGTTCCAGATATGTTGATATAGGGGAGAAACGAGGAGACAGCGCACCCTCCCCCGCCCCCATCCCGTTCCGACAATTTTTGGGGTAACATCTACTCTACAGTGCAACTACTTGTTGGAAATGTATGGTCTTGCCCCATAACCGACAGAATAGTTATTACGTAATCACCATCAAATAGCCCATAATGCGGAAAATATCGTTTACAGCGCGTCTTATACGAAAATGACGTTAGAAGTCAACGTCGACGCCGTAACGATGTAAGCGAGTTGGTTTCGGAAGTAGAATTGAACAAAATTTCTCTTATTGTTTAATACCTGTCTCTCTAATACAAATAACAAAGTACATTTCGTTCCAATGAGAGGTCATAAGCTATGTTTTTGAGGCAAAATTGAAACAAAATACTAAAATTTGGATGGCGATATTTGTAAACAGTGCTGACCAGCAGCCAATACTATAAAACTTTTACGGTCGTATTTTCTGGAATTATATTTTCTACCTATTAATATAACTGACGGAAATTAATCATTAACATTTTAAAAGATGTTACAATTTGCCAACTGGCAAATTGTAACATCTTTTAAAATGTTAATTGTTTATTTTACCTATTAAAAAAAACTAACTAGAAAATACAATTCTAGAAAATACAATTGTAAAAGTTTTATAGTATTGGCCCCAGCTTTGGTCGTTGGGGTTGACCAAAAGGTTAAATTACACGTACGTGTTAAAAGAATCTCAATTTCATCACGATTTGGCATGATGTTTATGACCCTCGTTAAACCTCGGCTCTGATCGATTTTAGTAAACTCCGTACATAAATTTGATATGAAATCACGACTCATTGGAGGCCCACAATATCTATGAAATATCCCTACTTGTAGCGGGTTTCAAACTTGTGAATTAATCCCCCCCCCCTCTCTCTCTCTTTGCATGTGTAACAGACGTGTGTCTCGGGTGAGATAGCAGAGAGAGACAGATGTATCCGATGTATCCCACCCCACCCACGTGGCGTTATACATTTATAACGTTATTATGGACGTTATGCATATCCTATCAGTTTCTTGCTACCAACTAATTCATACTGACGTCATCGGAATGCAGTGTGAACAAAGTTCGATGCTATAAAACTATTCAACCCTCAAGCTGCCACCGTTCCTAATCGATTTCGTGGTATATACTTTGGGTATATACATAACTTTCAGATGGTGTCATCAGTTTCTCAAAACAACGAATACCAAATGAGTTGATTGAATCAGCACGTGACTTCCGATTACCTCTGGCTAACGTTATCGCTGCATGATGGGGGAGAAAAATCATCCTCGGTGAGTCTGAAGGTGGGAATGGGGAAATCTCACCATCGGGGCAAGATATTTGAACCAGACCCTCGGCAAGCCTCGGGTTTGGTTCAAATATCTCGCCCCTCGGGTGAGATTTCCCCATCCCACCTCCAGACTCATCGGGGATCATAATATTCACCAATCTAGCTTTCGTTGACGTATTTACTCCAGTTTTGTATAGTCCCTTGGAGTTTTCAAGATCAGGGGCGTAAACGTTAAAAAAAACAACTGATTAATCTCTTTTATACACGATGATCCAAACAGAAGGACGATGAGCTTGAATACTGGATAACAGCATTTTAAATCCTCCACACTAAAACTGTTTCACCAGGTTAAATCCTCCACAATAAAACTGTTTCACCAGGTAAGTGAGTTCTATAATATAATTGTGGCTCGTAATCGCATAAAGGAAGCTTAAGTTTGAAAACATAATACTACTTGATCCTTTATAATCGCTACATTTAAATATATCTACCTCCGGTCAGGTCACAGGGTGCCGAGACAGACAAGTGTCATTTAACTGGTTGTTACACAGAGTTCCCGAAACGAACCTTCACTAAATGATTTCATGATAGTGTTCTATTTTTTTCTTTGTCTGCAGGTGAGTCTTTAAGGAGGGGGCGGGTAGTAAAGGGTGACACCGCTCCCACCGACTCGCGCCCCCTCGATAATTTTACAACCTGGACGTTTTTGTCTGGACTGGAATCTCAGTTATCAATTCGCCGTTGCTATTAATTGCATATTTTCTAACACGACTAGGCTTGATACATGGATATACGTCACACACAACATACTAATGGGTGTCTGTAATACCAGATTCGGGCGCTTGTGGCCCGACATGACCAGGAGCCAATACTATAAAAATCTTACAATTGTATTTTTCAGAATTGTATTTTCCACCTGTCAATCGCTGAGATATATCAGTGGTTCATTCCCACTAGACCAATTCCAAGTAGACCAACTCCCACGAGGCTAATTCCCAAAAGACCAATTCCACTTAGACCAACTGGTGTGTTCTACTTTAAAAATAATTCTATATCAATAATTTGATATATTTATAAATATTTATAAATGTATTTAATGTTATTAATATTCAAGTCTGAAAATAAACAGTCTGTCGTTTGCAGAATGAGGCCCCAGAGGGGGAATTTTCTGATGCTATCCCATACAGTGGGCCAGTTTATCCTCTGGGTACCTCTTTCTGATTATGTTTGAGACCTTGATTCAGGTTGAGGTTCACAGAGAGTAAATTTAGTGATGCTACCCTGCTGTGCAGGGTAGCATCACCAAATTCACCCTCTGTGAACCTCATTTTTCAGATGATAGTCTGCTCATTTTCTGGCTTGTCGATATTTTATAGATGTTGGGCAGATTTTTAGAAATAATTGTTTTCCGAATTATCCTTAATCAACCCTTAATCAGAAACACTATAGTTGGTTTAAGGGGAATTGGTCTAGTGGGAAGACAGCATTTCAGTTAGCGTTTCAAAAGACAGCAATTTACTTATGGTAAATTGCTGCGTCTTTTGAAGCGCTAATGATCCATTTCAGTCAGTTATTTCCATAAACAGAAAATACAATTCGAGAAAATACAATTGTAAATGTTTTATAGTATTAGTTCCATTTTGGAGTAATGGTGCGGTAGGGGGCGCGGTGGCTCAGTTGGTAGAGGTGCAGGCTCCTCGGTTCGAATCCCACCTGCGGCAACCGCGTTGTGTCCTTGGGCAAGACACTTCACCCCGATTGCCTACATGGGGGCACGATGACGCTGTGTACTGATGCGTACTGCACGTCGATGGTGCGCATGTCTTCAACCAATCTAACCCTGCCTGTGCTGCGGTGCAGAGTTCAGAGTTACGATGTTGGAGAGCTGACAGCTGCTCGTCGTTGCTCGGTGGTTTTCTCCGGGTACTCCGGCTTCCTCCACCCGTAAAACTGTCACGGTCACGATTAGCCATCGTGCATAAGTATGTGACCTTAAACACCAATAAATAAATAAATAAATATAATGGTGCGGTACGTGTTAATTAGAAACTGCTTCGCGACAACTATATGTATATTTCTAATCAACGAATAGATTATTTTTAACTATTGTTGTGAATGACTAATATTCCTACATCACTCGACGAAGGCATGCCTGGATCATATAGTCAGTGGCGTAGGGGATGGGCCCACGGGGCCCTCATTGCGGGGAGGGGGCGGCTAGAAGGGGGGGGGCGTCTTGAAGGACGTCCCAACGCTGGATGAAAGAGGGAAAGAGAGAGAGCGAGACTGTGTACCAAATACACATAATTTCAAACTCTCACTTCCACACGACGTACTGTTTGTAGTCTATGTATTATTCTTTTAACCCTTTACCTAACGTAACGGCCAAAACCGACCAGCGCTATTCTCAAAACTCGCCAATCAATTTTCATTATTTTTTCATTTTTTGTCTCAAAAACATAGGTTATGACCCCTCGTTGGAACGAGCTCGTTCCAACGAGGGGTCATAACCTATGTTTTTGAGACAAAAAATGAAAAAAAAAATAGTTATTCAAGAATTATTTTTGCAAGTGTCGTCTGCTTTCCAGGTTAGGTAAAGGGTTAAGTGAACGCTACATCATTGTAACTGATAGGGGTGAGAAATGAACAATATACATACATGGTGCCTCTCAAATCACACATGTTGGGCGTTCATGTGTGTATCGTTGGATGGTGGAGGGTGAAACTTAAAACATGTAATGAAAAAATCTACAGAGTCGTACTTTTAGAATCGATCCTATAGGCTATACCTTCATTTAATTTATGGCGTATGTACCGCGTGAAATCCTGTATGCTGTGCACGGTAACAACACTAAATTTGCTTCCGTTTTAAAGGCAACCACCATTATGAAAGGTCCCCCGTCTCTATCTCGCGGGGGGTGGGGGGAGCTCAAGATTTTCCGCTACGACACTGGATATAGTTGGAATATTTTATCAGTCGAGACATGAGCCATCACAGTTGGGACAAATCACGTGAGGTCACGGTGGCGTTGTGAACTAAGGTGTAATGTACGTCGATGGTACGCCTGTCTTCAACAAATTTAACCCTGCTTGTGTGGAGTTAGTAGGTTGGGGAGTCTGACAGTTGTTCGCGGTTGCTTGGTGGTTCCCCCCGGTTATTCCGCCGGCTTCCACCACCCGTAAAAGGCCCTACACGAGGTAACTATGGCTGTAGTAACTGTTTGTTAAACTCCAATGAATAAACAAATAAATCTATTCTTATTTTTGAAAATTCGCTATTTACTTGCAATTTGTGTAAAATAAATAATAATCTTTTAGACTTTTGATATAAGGTTGTTGCGTTGTTACAGTTTTCGCCAAATCACCTCAAACTCCTGCTCAGCTTTTCAGTTTACTATTCCTGGCTACACGCCTAAAGTGGGCTTGCAGGCGTGTAGCCAGGAATTTTATTGGGGAGGTAACAATGTGGCAATCGAAGATGAGTGACGATCATCAAAAGTGTTATAAAATGAGTATCACAGGGTGCTATATGGTGGCATCTGGGAACTGTTAGGTGAAGTAAGTAAGTAAGTAAGTAAGTATATCTTTTTTCTGTGAAATGTGCTATTTTTGTTGTAAAGTATATATAATACTGAATGTTAAATAATCAAACCACCCGGCCCACTAGACCTATATGTCACACCAGGTCTTAAAATTATACTCATATGTTCGAGGATGCACACACAACTCATTCACTCACCCCCTCTCTCTCTCTGTCTCTGTCTCTGTCTCTATCTCTCTATCTCTCTCTCGCTCTCTCTCGCTCTCACTCACTCTATCTCTCATCTCTCTCTCTCTCTCTCTCTCTCTCTCTCTCTCTCTCTCTCTCTCTCTCTCTCTCTCTCTCTCTCTCTCTCTCACTCTCTCTCTCTCTCTCTCTCTCTCTCTCTCTCTCTCTCCCTCTCTCGCTCTCTCTCTCTCGCTCTCTCTCTCTCTCTCTCTCTCTCTCTTCCCCTCGCTCTCTCATCTCCTTCTTTCTCTCTGAATTTTAGGATGTAAACTATAAGCGCTTCCGTACAATTGTAATTACATACAAAATAGATTGATAACGTTGATAGGCATATTTTATTTTCCAGATAAATATTTTACCAATGTTTGTAATTCTGTTAATATGTGATTCTGGCAGAAATTAAACCGAGATAAACTCGGTGTAACATACAGAGTCTGCAATACCAGGACAATGCAACCAGAAATGCTAAGGCGCTTTGGTACTTTCTTATAGCTTAAGCCATAAAAAGGTATCAAAGTAGTGATTAGGTGTTTCACAGAAACTACGTGCAATCGTGAATATTTATGTTTTAACCCTTTACCTAACATGAAAAGCAGACGACACTTGCAAAAATAATACTTGAATAACTAATCTTTTTTCATTTTTTGTCTCAAAAACATAGGTTATGACCCCTCGTTGGAACGAGCTCGACGAGCTCGTTCCAACAAGGGGTCATAACCTATGTTTTTGAGACAAAAAATGAAAAAATAATGAAAATTAATTGGCGATTTTTGAGAATAGCGCTGGCTGGTTTTGGCCGTTACGTTGAGTAAAGGGTTGAAACAACTTACCCCGAAACATCGCATTCTTTGTGGCTAAGCCACAGCGAGTGCTATGTTTCGGGGTGTTAGTTAAGTCGTTCCATTTTATCAAAATTTCAAATCACAAATGGGAGATAGTTCCTCAATTGAAACTTCAGTTTTGTGGGTATGTGCGGTCGCACCTCCACTGGATTCACGCCTGGTTTATACGTAGCGATTATTTAAAAAACGTGTTTTGAGGCCATACATTTGAACTGAAAACGTCTGTACCTCTCGGTTCTCCGCCATAGTGTGTGTTACCACCACCCTACGCTGAATCCGATTATTCGGGGTTTGAACGTATCATTCCCTCCGCAAGACAGTGCGTGGAGGCGACGATGCAACAACTGAGTGCCGGGGTAATATGTTGAGAAGACCTCCGTCGTCTTGATGACATTTGTTTAGCGAAAGCGGCTACAGTCATTATTCAAGTTAATGTTTTTTTTTTGTTTTTTTTTGGGGTTTTTTTTTTTTTTTTTTGGGGGGGGGGTCTTTTGTATAACTTATTTAATCCTTTACTTTATTTATTTATTTATTTATTTATTTATTTATTTATTTATTTATTTATTTATTTATTTATTTTTGGAGTTTACGACACCTTCGACAGCCAGGGTCACCTCATGTGGGACAGGTTTTACGGGTGGAGGAGGCCGGAGTACACGTAGGGAACAGCGAGCAACGGCGAGCAACTGTCAGTTTTCCCAGCGTACTAACCCCGCACAAGCATGGTTAGCATTAGTTGAAGGCAAGGGCAAATTAACCGAGAAACGTGTGGAAACACGAGCCCAATATGGAATTGTCTCATACCGCATGAACCTTGTCAGTTCACCAACAAACTATGTAAAGCATTTATATCTTACCGGATGCTTTTTCTTTGCACTGACCCAGGAATTGCGGTAAAGAATAAATGAGAGAATTCGTAGTTGTTTAGTGTGAAGCGGTTATCATCTACTACCAATCGATTTATAAATAAACAAAGGGAAGATCACTCTCATTTTTAGCCGTGTTTAGTCTGAACAGCCTGCACGTGATATAGACATCTTTAAGGTCTCACAGAACTAAATATTTTCCCATAGGCGACCATTATAACGTTCAGGCGGAATAAAATATGATCGCATCACTTTAATTTTGGCATTCAAATATCTCTGTCAAGTATAACCCTTCAGACAACTTTTTCTGATCTGAAAACAGGGGGTCATGCAACAAATTAGAGAGAAAATCTAACACAAAGGGAAGTACCGGTCACGTGCACATATTTTTCAGGGAACTCCCTACAAAAACACACAAAAAGTAAATTGTATTTTTTAGGTGCAAAAGTCATCAAATTACCCTCTTTTTTATCAGGAATATTCAACAATAATGCAAGATGTCAATAGAATGCTTCAAACGTTTATTGAAAAAATATATTTTCCCAAGGTAGTTTATTTTTAGAGATTGCATCATTTCCGAGTGCAACAGGCGGTTCACTCTAATTTCAATATTTACTTCCGCGATACCAAATGAGAGAATTCGTAGTTGTTTAGCGTGAAGCGGTTATCATCTACTACCAATTGATTTATAAATAAACAAAGGGAAGATCACTCTCATTTTTAGCCGTGTATAGTCTGAAAAGCCTGCACGTGATATAGACATCTTTAATCGTCTGTGTGAAGAAAGATATCGTCTCCTCTATAGTGTCCGGAGTGGAGGATCGACTAAGTACAAGATGGTATTTTCATCTCGAAAATAATTTTTATTCTAAGTGAAAGCATAAGATGTACAAGTAAACTTTCAGTTAACAGACTTCTGGGTTTAGTCAGAAGGTTTGTTGGATTGGCTGAACTTGTCCTTTGATGCGTTTTCACTGAATTTGCGACTTATTTGCTTGGTGTAAACGTCATTCCTTGGGTAATTAACAGTTAATCAGCTGAGTACTTTAAAAATATTTTTCATTTTCATTAAATCTAGTCATGGCTGATATGAAGCAGCCATGACTAGATTTGATGGAAAATCCCTGAACATTTGTCTCAAGTAATAACTGGACAAACGTTGATTCAATCTACAGGGGATAAGAGGGTTAAAAATGACTAAATTATACTTTATTTAGTGAGTTTCTATACCGGGTAGGAATATCCCTTAGCAGCATATAAGGGGTTAATCATTAACACCAAAGTAACCGCAATAAACGACTAGATAGCTAGTCTAATTATTTTTTCACTGTTGGTCTCAAAAACAGTTTACTATCCTACACTGGAACGATCTAGCTGATCTGTTCTTTGCAAGTGTCGTCTCCGATTTGTGTCTCATGTTGTTTGCGCAGTGTGTGTTTTCTGTATTTCAGAATTATTAAGTGTATATTCCTTTTGCGGAAAATTCGAAAGAAAAATAAAAAATAAATTTTGATACCGGATGCATTGGGGAAAGGGTTATTTCAGGAGCGTGACAGTATAAGTGACCTATTAAAGACCCCCGCGTGGGCATAAAACTGTCACCGAAGTTGGTAGTTTAGTGATACGTGAGTTTCATCAGCCCTCGAAATGAGGCACGGTAGTCCGCAATGGCGTGGTAGGAGCTACGATTCTCCGCCAGGGCTTTTTAACACTGGATTGCCAATGAACATATTTAGGAGTTATGTAGGTTCTGTAGGTCTGTATCTCGACAAAGTCACTGATGTGTGTTGATAAGTACAGCTAGGCAAGTTCATGTTGTGAACAAACATGATTCATTCATGCGGTGGGGTCCAGACGGGTGGGGTGCACCAGGCGCCCTATTTTTCGTAAATCGACATCCCTGACTTATACCATCGTGAAATCGACTTTCGATATAAAGTTATCTCCCTTGATATTATTAGACGAGCGAAGAAGGTCCAATTGAGAAGCGAGTAATTGTTTAGAAAACACATTTAACATCAGTAGAAAAAAATAAAGTTTCCTTTTGTTGCTTTTTTATAAACGGAAACAAAGTTTATAAAAAGTTACAAAAGGAAACTTGGCTTTTTATGACAAGGTATTTAGAAGTAAATAGTTCACATATAATCCGTTATCTATCAGATAACTATCACCGACTAACATTAAGTTTCCATTTTGGGGCTTTGTTCAGCAAATGTGAATTTATAGTAATTTGCAAGTTTGTATTCTTCACAGGAAAAAATGAGTAATTTTCACCTCCCAAACTTTTATATTAATAGAAGGAACAGGGTCTGCATTATATGTCACGATGGACACACCGTTGATATACAGTACGTGGAGAGTGGATTGTAACTAAATCACCCGCGGAGTGGAGTTATCACCCAAGCTATAACTTTCAAATTTTGTTCATATCGACAAAAACACAAGCAATGTTTCAGACAATGGACCTCCGGGTTTAACCCGGAGGTCCATTGGCTGAAACTTTGCTTGTGCTGGTTATGCTTTGCCACAAATTTGTAATTATTGCTTGGGTGAAATCTCCACTCTGCGGGTGATTTAATGATAATACACTCTCCACGTACTGTAATGTACAGAACAAAAAAAGTTACAAAACAGCAAACAATTATGAAAAACTAGAGAAACAGAATTTACTGCATCCAGTAAATTTAAGTCTGTGTGAAAAAGGGTTAAAGTATCACGAAAAAAACTAGATAGAAAAAGAATTTATGGAGGCTTATTTTATGGAGTAAAATAGTTTTTAACAAATCAGAAATGGGTTTTCGTTAACAGTATTTATAGATATTCACACAGGAATCAGAACTTTTCATGTTAGGTAAATGGTTAAGAACCGATATCTTCTCCACGCATCAAATCCCTCACACTCCTATAAGCGCATATTGGTCTTGTTTTATTTATTTGCCAAGACACTCCAACAACATATCAGTATCGTGTAAGGTATTGTGTGTTATTAATTGGCAATAAGTCAAAAGGTGCACATCATGCGTGTGGACTACTGTCGGTAGGTATAACTAATTTATTAATATCTTTAAAATCTTTACAGATTCGTCATTTTTGTTGGAGGGATTTATTTTTCCAGGAACACGTACGTTGGTATATTGTTAGAAATTAACGTTAAATTTACGACAGTCTGCCGGGAAACAGCTGCAGGTCCTCTCGCCGTAAATTTTATGGTAACTACAATTCGTGTTCATAGTGTAATCACGGCAACAAAGAAGTGTTCATGTTTAGTGAGGTTTTTTTTCAGTACGAATGTATTTCATTTTTTAATTACTGCTTTTGTGGGAAGGTATCTTCCAGGCCGGTCTGTCTGGGAAGAGTCCATTCTCAAGGTAGACTAATTAATATTTTTAACCTGCAGCCAATGGCTGCAGGTTAAAAATATTAATTAGTCTACTTTTGATGACGATTAAACAAGCTCTGATGTTGTGAAGCAAAATATACATATCAGATCTTTGGTCCTGCTTCTCGGTCGAACAAAATGTAATCTTTCAAAACTACGGAATTTTACGGTTAAATTTTACGGTTGCATATCGGCAGCTATTTGCCATTATTTTATCCTATTTTCAACAGTAAATATTTACGCTGTATGAATTGAATAAATTCAAAACACACTAACTGAAATTTGTAAAAGAAATTATCGAAGCAGCGGAAGAAAGATTCATTTGACTCGAGGATTGATTTAATGAGGAAATTTTGTTCCTCTGAAAGACAATTCTGTGATATATCTTATGACCCACCATTTTAACGATCTTAACGACAACGACCTCTAGTGAGGGGTATTAAGCTCTGTTTTGGGAAACATAAATTGAAAAAAATTATCAAATTATCTTTGAAAACGGCGCTTATATTCGTAAGGTGGGGATTAACCGGCATTTGTCTGTCTGTCTGTCTGTCTGCCTGTCTGTGTGTGTGTGTGTGTCTCTCTCTCTCTCTCTCTCTCTCTCTCTCTCTCTCTCTCTCTCTCTCTCTCTCTCGTCTTCAATTCGTTTTTTCATAAATTCCATACACATTTTTATGTTATTGCGTCCGAAATACACTGTTAAAATATGACAAATGTCACAGCCTTTTTTAACGTCTCTTTTGTCGATTTTATCAGTGTTTTAACAACGACAATTTTCTGGTTGAAACTCCTGAAGTGCAACAATACATATTGTTACAGCGGGTAACATATAAATTTTTCTTGCATATTCCGCACGTAACGGATTTTTCGTTTACCAATGGAGACAACACAACTAGAGCATTGTGTAATAAACGCAGAAAGACATGGCCAGCGAATGGATAAAATGTATCACACTTATTTGTGTTAAGTTGATGATGAGACAAGATGTGGCAAGGAACAAAATAGAACGCCTAACCAATGTGCAGTACTCTGATGACAAAAATTTGCATTCCTCGGTCGGATCGCGATCCAATCGCGACACAATTACATTACAGGGTCGAGCTCCCGCAAAATGTAATACTGCGAAATCGAGACAGCATAAAACTAAACGAAAATAGAGCCAATGTCCTGGTGTTTCTTTTTCGACCGGCGCGATTATATCATCTTGCGGGGAAGTAGGCGGACAGAGAACTACGACCAAGTCGCGATCCGATCAAAGTTCTCCATCCGCTTCTGTGCTGACACCACTAGTGCAACAAGGGTCGAGAGGAATTACCCAATCACAACCGCCCATGAGCACCTTCGCCGCTTGCAGAAATATCAAACAGTCTAAAATTAACTACAAATAACATACCGGTACTAAGAAATATAATTTCTGATTGCTGTCTAGCAAGCCGGTCGCCATGGACTGACAGAGATAGATGAAGGAAGTTTATTCAAATTTTTACAATATATGATCATACTTTACTTTTTTAAACAACAGAAAAGAAAAACTTTGTCACAGACGACTGAATCAGGCAGGAAAAAACTAGAGATAAAAAAATATAAATTCTTTCTGGAAACCTGCTCCCGGAGCTTGTGTTACGAGCAGCCTCAAGAGAGGATTGCCGGTCCTCCATCCGGTGAAAATCTTGTCACCCTATCATCTTATTGTTTGTTTTGTTTTGTTTTTTTTTAGGGGGGGGGGGGGGGGTTAGTTTGTCTTTTGCAAATCATTTGCGCTTGTTGATATGTGGTGGTGTTGCTAGAACCTGACCTGTGTTCTTTTATAATTTCCTTACGTAAGTCACCTGATCCTTACCCAAAGCACTGATTTGTTGAATTCCTTCAACGTCACATTTCTCACCCATTACCGTTATTTCGCCGTCCCTTTCAGACCAAGTTTTCCAGCTATATGTACTGACGAAACGCGGGAAAAAATTCTCCGCTGCTCAATCACGCGCCTGTACCGTTATGTATTTTCTTTTGTATTAACTTTTAGTTTACTTCTTTTGTAGATAGTACATTATGGTTAACAGATTGTATTTAATGTATGGATGTTGATTAGTACCAGAGTCTAGATATTACTTTTCCCGAACCAACAATGGATGTCAAACACAGGAATATATTAATTATTCACAAAGGACTTTTGATCAGAAATATTATATGGACAGAAAATTTCATCAACCAGCTACTTGCACAAAATATACTGACTGACTCAACTTTGCGTGATATAAAGGTAAGAATTATAAGATCTGAAATTACTGTTCGTTGAATGCCCTCTGACATTGGGGGCATTGAGGTCTATCAAGACTCCCTTCGTGTCTTGAGAACTAACGGGTGTATATTTTCAAACATTTACCCAGCGTAACTGCCAAATCCGACAAGCGCTATTCACAAAATCGTCATTCAAATTTTAACCCTTTACCTAGCATGAAAAGCAGACGACACTTGCAAACAAAATTCTTGAATAACTAATTTTTTTTCATTTTTTGTCTCAGAAACATAGGTTATGACCCTCATTGGAACGAGCTCGTTCCAATGAGGGCTCATAACCTATGTTTTTGAGACAAAAAATGAGAAAATAATAAAAATTAATTGGCGATTTTTTGTGAATAGTGCTGGCCGGTTTTGGCGTTACGTTGGGTAAAGGGTTAATAAATATTCTGCCTCCAAAGCATAGCTTATGGCTTCTCATTGGAACGAGCTTGCCAATATCGTTCCAATGAAAGGTTATAAGTTATGTTTTTAAGGTCTAAATTGAAAATATTCAGTTATTCAATAAATTGTTTGTACAAGAGACGTGTCAAGACGTATTTATTGTTTATTTATTGGTGTTTAAGGTCACATACTTATGCACAATGGCTAATTATTACCACTTTGCAGGGCGTTTCCTACTGCATTAATGTCGATTTAACGGACAATCATATCCTCTATTGCTCGGTAGTCACGTGATAGGAGGGCCGCTAATGGAAAACAAAATTCATTATCGGCCCTCTTGTCACGTGACGTCTTTTAGAATTGAAAATTTAGAAATGAGGCGAGAACTCGCAAGGAAAAGTTGATGCTTTCGCCATGTTGCGGTCTTGTTGATCGACAGCAACAGAAACAAATGACATGTGGCCATGTTGTCAGTTGTAGCCATTTTCCATGGCAACTGATTCGTCATCTTTATTGCGTGCATTACCTCCCTCGCTGGAAGTGGAAGACGGAATTTTGATTGCTGGGATATCATTTTGGAAATGTGTAAAATTACAAATTACGTAGTGGTAATAATAGTAATAACATGATTGTTGTCGGGCATAATGGTTCGTGAGCGGCCCTGCATCGATGTTGAACAGCCCTTGGGCTTATTAACGGACCTCGACTTCGTCTCGGGCCTTTAATAAACCCTCGGGCTGTTCAACATCGATGCAGGGCCGCTCACGAACCATAATGCCCTCCAAAATCATGTTATTGTTTAATTGCGACTGCGACAGTTTTACGGGTGGAGGAAGTCGGAGTACCCGGAGAGAACCACCGAGCATCGATGAGCAACTGCCAGCTCCTGAACATTCTAACTCTGTTTCAGCTCCGTTCAAGCAGGGTTACAACGGTTGAAGACATGTGCACCATCAACGTGCAGTACGCCTAAGTACACGGCGTCATCGTGCTCCATATAGGCGCCCAGGATAAAGTGCCTTCCTCAAGGACACAACGCGGGTCGTCCCGGACGGGGATCGAACTCGGGACCTCTAGCATAGAAGTCCAACTGTCTACCACTGAGCCACCGCGCTCCCTATCAAGACGTATTAAGTAAAGGGTTTATTACTGAACATTTCGACTGTGCTCTTTCCAGCAATACATACATTTGTAGGTCAGGATGACCTGAGTAGATGGCACTGATAATTATATGTACCAGAACCCTGCTTCAACGACAAACATCTCAGTCTTCTGTCATCGAAAGACGATTTATTTATTTATTTATTTATTTATTTATTTATTTATTTTTTTATTAGGGATTAACGATACTTTCGTCAGCCTCGTGTCGGACAGTTTTACGAGTGGAGGAAGCCGGAGTAGCCGGATAAAACCACCAAACAACGGCGAGCGACTGTCAGACTCCCCAACTCACTAACTCCACACAAACAGGGTTAGCATTGGTTGAAGACAGGCGCATCGGCGACGGTCATTACGCCTTAGTACACAGCGCCACCGTGCCCCCTAGCGGGGGACAAAACGCAGTTAGCCTCACGGGGATCGAACCGTAGACCTCTTTGTTTGAAATTCAATGACGTAACCACTGAGCCCACCCCTGACTTGTAAACACACTAGACACCCCATATTGTGAATGAGATTACGAGCTTGAACCTGACCAATTTGATCCCATTTCTGGCCAAGGATTTTACACACTTGTCCCTTGCCACCCCTCTTGTCCACATACCAGAGCATATATCATTTTGATATTGCGTGAGGACAGGGGCTGATAACATTCGAGATTCGATTCGATTTCGAATCTTGTCACTGATTCGATTCGAAACATTTCGATTATTAAAAACAAATCGAATTCTGGAGTGATTTGGAATTCATATAATTCTTTATCGTCGACTTTCTGAAGATGATAACTCACTCTGCAATTTGTCGATGAATAAGATTGGACGCACTTTGTCTATCCAGATAGAACACATTCAGTCGGAAAATTCATAACAATCACCTTTGAAGCGATAGCCTGCGTTACGACTCGTTTGCATAATATATCGTCCATAGAGTGCATCAAGGCGCCATCTGCAGTGTTTTAGCATTGCAGATGAGGCCTTGTTGCACTCAGAGGACGATAAATGTATTTTTCTTTGACCGCCTTTGTGATAACTGTCAGTTTCATAATGGTGTAATATGCCTATTGATATTCGGTTCACGACTGAGATACAGTACGTGGAGAGTGGATTGTAACTAAATCACCCGCGGGGTGGATATTCCACCCAAGCTATAACTTTCAAATTGTGTTCATATCGACAAGCAATGTTTCAGCCAATGGACCTCCGGGTTTAACCCGGAGGTTCATTGGCTGAAACTTTGCTGGTGTTGGTTATGCTTTGCAACAAATTTGCAATTATTACTGGGTGGAATCTCCACTCCGCTGGTGATTTAATGATAATACACTCTCCACGTACTGTTGATAGCACTAGTGGGTCCTAGAATCGTAACAATCGAAACGAAGATTCGATTCGAGATTTGATTCGGTTTCGAACCCTTTGCTTGATTCGATGGTAGATTTGATTCGAGAGAAACGTGATTCGCCGGTACCTATCCGGGACATTGTATAGACATGCTTTAAGTGTATAAACGTCCCTTGATAAACAGGTTTAACGGTGAGATGGTTCAACATTTTTTTGTGTAGTATACTTTTGAAGACAATTTACATTTATCATGTTCGCCGAGGAGATGTTAACTTCTTCTTCAGAAAAGGACATTCATGTAGTCTAAACAATAATTTTGTTGACTATAAGTTTGATTTTATTCAACCAAACTGAAACACATTCGTGACTCAACTCCAAGACAAAAAAGTTCATTCAAAATGCTGCTTATAATGAAATCACTTGAAAACCATATAGAGAAATCAAAAAAACAGGAAGGCACGAAAAATATTACGTATCGATTGTGCATTGCTCTGTGTATGTTCTAAGTTACGGAACGTTTAGTTAGCGGATACATGTCACATGAGGCGAAGTGAAAAGAATATAAGGCGAGGCTTTAGCCTCGCCTAATATTGTTCTCGCAGAGTCTCGTGTGACATTGTATCCGCCAATCAAACATCCCGTAACGTATTTTATTTTCCCAGCCTTTTTTCTTCGAAACGTTATCATCAGTTTTGTTTTCAAACCGTTTCCTGTTTTCCTTCAATTTTCCTGTCGACATTAATTTGTTTACAAAAGCAGAGGAGTGGTGATGCGATGCAATGGGAGTAATCTCATTGCTCGCCAAGAAAATTATTTCTTTATTACAAACGACATTTTTGGTTGTAGTTACAATTTTGCCCGCTTTTCGATGCTTTGAACTGAAAAAAAAGTTTCTAAAATCTCAATTAACGAAATTCAGATTGCGATTCTTGCGATAAAAGACAAAATGGCGGATAGTGACAATTAATATACGGCCAATGTCGGTATATTGGATTACGGGGTCTTTGTTGGTGATTATTGTCCGTGTATTCCTCAGCCCTCGGTCACCGTGCATGACCGTCCATTGATTTATCTATCAGACTGACACAGTAATGAGTTCTTTAGAATGATGTAGTTATGTAGATTCATTAAACTTTCAATAAAGTTATCTCCCTTGGAATTATTAGACGAGCGAGGAAGTTCCAATTAAGAAGTAAGTAACCCCAATACAATCAGCAGAAAATAAAGTCAAGTTTCCTTTTGTTACTTTTAATAAATGGAAAAAAACAGACTTGTTTTCTATTTAAGTTAATTACAAGCAATTAGTTCACAGATAATCCGTCATTAAGAATATCTATCAGTATTTCACCTACCGATACTTTAGAACAAATATCCGGAACATTAAAAGATGGTGACACTCCGTTTTCTTATTTTTAACCCTTTACCTAACGTAACGGCCAGCGCTATTCTCAAAAATCGCCAATTAATTTTCATTAATTTTTTTCATTTTTTGTCTCAAAAACATAGGTTATGACCCCTCGTTGGAACGAGCTCGTCGAGCTCATTCCAACGAGGGGTCATAACCTAGTGTTTTTGAGACAAAAAATGAAAAAATTAGTTATTCAAGAATTATTTTTGGAAGTGTCGTCTGCTTTTCAGGTTAGGTAAAGGGTTAAATGTGTTTCAACAGAGAATAAAGGTGAAACGTTCACAGTGATTTGATGGATATTAGCAGCCCTACTCGGTATTCAGTTTAAAATGTTGACGGGGATGGTATTCTTTGTCCACACAGGAAGTTGATAAGCATGTTTTATCCCATAAATGACTGTTTATTCGAACAATAAAAGCCTTGGATAAATTTTCGATTTATTCACCTAGTAGGGTGATAAATTTTCCCCACAGGTTTGAAACTGAAATAATTTATTACTCTGCTAGAGACGGAGATGTTGACCTCTGACCTCTACCGCATTCGTGTAGTATAATTAACAGTTCAATTGTTTTCTTTGAACCTTTTTGAAAGTATTTCAGAAAGCCAGTAGAAAACACTGCTCATTATTCATTTAATAAAGTATTTTGCAAGTTCAACTCAAGTTTGTAGGGGAATTATTTTTAGACAGAAATGTATCACTGCTCCTTTTTTTATTTTTGGCAATGTTGCTTGTCATCGAATTGGACCTATGTGCTTCTCACTTCTCACTGTGTTTTGTAGCGAGTAACAGCACGATTTCGCCGCGACTGCCCTGTAAAAGATTTATGGGATAAACAAAATAAACGTATAGTGTTGTCAAGTAAAAAATGTATTCTACTCGAAGAATTAAGAACGAAACCGACTCGCCAGAGGCTCGTCGGTTTCATTCTTAATTCTACTCGTAGAATAAATTTTTTACTTGAAAACACTATACGTTTATTCTATATATATCGGTAGCAGTAGCAATGTTTCAAAAATGTGATTGTTTGATATACTTTGACTTGAAGTTTACTTACCACTAAGTCGAAATCGTTAGTTGTCAGAGACAATTTCTAGGTTTTCCTGGGAGGTGTGCGGCAAAAATCTGTGCTACACATTTAATGTTTTACCTTGTGGTTTGACTTCCGCTGGCTGTGTTTTCTCAAAAGTAATGAGAGGTAGAGAAAAGCTGGAGAGCAAGAGGTTTTCGAATGATAATGTATTTGGATGATGGAGTGGCTGGTGCCAAGCACAAGAAGCCAGAGGCTCGTCGGTTTCATTCTTAATCCTACTCGCAGAATAATTTTTTTATTTGAAAACACTATACGTTTATTCTATATGTATTGA
Organism: Pictodentalium vernedei; assembly: GCA_031216915.1. Lineage (NCBI taxonomy): Eukaryota > Metazoa > Mollusca > Scaphopoda > Dentaliida > Dentaliidae > Pictodentalium > Pictodentalium vernedei. The sequence continues at coordinate 417,473,463 of CM062290.1, forward strand.
AAAACGTGAGCAAAAAATCTGAGTTTTCTCTAAGTTTGTGGTCAAAATAACCATATCATCGCGGTTTGGGGAATTTATACAAATTTATACAATTTATACAATTAGGTCCATGCGACAAGGTTGATCAAATGATGTTGAAAAACGATTTTATTGTCACAAATCTTAACTTCCAGAATTGAACATGGAGTTGTCCGCTAATATCCAAGTTAAATAGACATGGACTATAAGTTACCAAAATAGAGCAATGTACAGTACGTGGAGAGTGGATTGTAAATAAATCACCCGCAAAGTGGAGTTATCACCCAGGCTATAACTTACGACAAAACACACACGCAGTGTTTCAGTCAATGGACCTCCGGGTTTAGCCCGGAGGTCCATTGGCTGAAATTTTGCTTGTACTGGTTATGCTATGCAACAAATTTGCAATTATTTGCAATTATTGCTTGGGTGGAATCTCCCTCTCTGCGGGTGATTTAGTGATAATACACTCTCCACGTACTGTTTTAATCCGTTTGCCCAGGTAGTTTACCACTAAATATTTTTGACAGTGTGATACTTAAACAATGAGAGCATGTGATGATAAAACATGCATTAATACTTCTATTCTCTGGTATTCTGGGATTGAATGACTTTTATTTTATTTAGTGAAATTGATTGAGTATACCTTTCCATTCTTTAAAGTCTTCTTTAACTTCCACATGAAATTTATAGAGTAATTTTTCTGACAGTTCTATTATTTTATTTAAAAAATTGATGGTGAAAACGAGTGGAGTGAAAGAAAACAGTTTAAGAACAAATATATTATCACTTATATATATGTATATACCCTTGGTGTGTCTTGATAATAAGTATCTTCTGTTTTCATCCAGCGGTTCTATGGGGAGGTAAAAATCAGATGTTGCTACTGCAATCATTGTTGAGAAAAAACCTAAAAAGTTCAAACTAGTTGAAAAAAGCGGCTAGTGACTCATTGAATGATTGCTGCAAATCTATAAAAATGATAAAAATCTACATTTAAATGGATGCAGACTACCTGTCCAAAAAAACCTATAAACTCATTAACCCTTTACTCAACCAATTGGCCACAACCGCCCGCGTAATATGCAAATTCAGTAGCTGAAAAAATATTATTTTTCAAAACATTTCAACAAAACCATATCATGTGACCCCTCTTTGGAACGAGCTCGTCGAGCGCGTTCCAATGAGGGGGTCACATGATATGGTTTTGCTGAAATGTTTTGAAAAATTTTTTAAAAATGATATTTAAAATAATAAATTTTGATATCGTCTGCGTTGGGTAAAGGGTTAAAAGAACGAAAGGAAAAAAATTCTCTGACCATGGACAAAATTGATTTCTGGCCACTCCGACCACCCATCCACCCCATCATACGTTCCTGAAAAAAATGTTTCACATACACCCCTACCCCTCCCCCCCCCCCCCCCGAGCCCCGACTGATTGGAGAAAATGGGAAAAGAAAAGCTTCTGTACTTTTATACTACACTACAGGAAAATACCTAAGTGTTAAATTTGTTGGCAACTTTAGGAGATTACGGGGAGCTAACTGTCCCGTAAGTCTCTTCTAAGTAAGTTTGTCAGCCATGCGGTTTTTGAGCAGTGGATAGTACCTACTGTGTGGAAACCTTCAAACCTTTTTCGCCCAGTAGAAGGAAGGCAACCACAAGTTTCTATCCCTGTCCAACACTCCCCCCACCCCCCATGTATTCATTCATGATAAAGAGACCTACTCCCATTTCAAAATTGAGTTGCATTAGTGACCAATGTTTTAATGCCTATGATTCAAAAGACTCTAGCAGGCTTTCCCGTTATCACGTCAAGAGAACTGTAATATAAGCGGTGCATTCCTACAGTTAAAACTAGAAGTCCTGTCATGATTTTCCCGCAAATGACAAGTCAATCTGCGCGTTGATGTGCGTGTTCTGACGATAGTAAAGCTGTCGAATTCTATACATATGCCCAATTCACAAGCAATATTTCAGCCAATGGACCTCCGGGTTTAACCCGGAGGTTCATTGGATGAAACATTGCTTGTGCTTTCTATTGATAACCAGGAAAATCCGTCGTTCTTTGATTGTCATTCGATAGCGAAATTTCGCCCAATTCCTCTGCGAACTTATGTCAAAATAAGCGCATGACAGGACTTCTAGTTTTAACTGTAGAAGCTTTTTTTTCATTCGTGCAATATTAATTCTTTCATGTTTGCCAATATGTACTGAGACACCGTTTTTCTGTTTTTGTAAGTGTTGACGCACACCGGTGATACAGTCTTGTAAATGATCACAAATATATCCTGTTTACAGCAAATCGATGAACAAGAGCCAACAAAACAATTGATACACGTGTTGGTAAACATTGTTGCCAAATAATAATAATACGTCGAAAATAGGATTTAATTCGCAACGTTACCAAGTATTATACAAACAAACAGATACAGTGTAGACTTGTCCTAGACACCCCATGCATGTCTCATGTCTCTGTCATAAAAGGTAACTTCCTTAGTCCGTGAGCGATGACTCAACGAAGATCTGATCTTCGGTATCTACACACCTTCAGCAGTGCAATATTATTGTCTTGACACATGAATGGTCAATATGAAATGATAGCCCAATACTTCACGGAGTGAATACTGAAACGTCCACTCTCAGAAACTGGTATTTTTCGATTCTATACTCTCAAATCAGTTGGGTTCAAAAACAACCCAAATCAATTGGGTTCATTGAATATGAACCCAAATGAGTTCATATTCACCCATGTTGACGATCGGAGCGTCCTAGTTAAGAACAGGGGTCCCCCAGAATGGCCTTATAGTCTTCAAAATAATAGTCTTCAAAAAAAGAAATTGGCTGGCGCACCCCAGTGGTAGGAGAGCGATGGATCGTCCCTTATTGACCGAATCTCATACCTGATCTCACGTGACGTCATAGTCACGTGACCCAGTGATGTCATGTTTCATTGTCATGGTAACCCACGTGAGCTGATTGGTTAGTTAGCGCAGGAAAGTGAACTGATTGGGTGATCTAGATAAATGAAACAACTAGAGTACTCGGAATAGGGTCAGAACTAACAAGAACAGACCAGAAATTGCTAAATATAGGAAGAATAACCAAAGCTGTTCCAGTTGATAGGCTCTTCTACTCTAATGAGTATACTCCAGGACAAAGGAGCATGGTTAGGCAGAAGAAAGCTATTGCATATATAGATAGAAGCAGAGAATTCTGAAAGAATTCGAAATAGTACAACTTGTCGGGTTGTTTGTGGCAATTCTATGAATTAAACGTGAATTCTTGGGGGAAATCCAAAACAGAAAATTACTCCTATTCAATCGAACTCACCCCCTGTGCTCCTCTGTATCATAGCACTACATGCTAAGCCGATAAAATGGGGAATCCGTATCAAATAAAGTCGTTTTTGGTGATTTGGAAGTTTGTCGGGTTGTTTGTAGTAATTCTACGAAATGGGAAATTACTCTTGTACAAAGGAACATACCCTCCGAACATACCGCTGTCTTGTTGTAAGCCTTTGGGTAACATAGTGACCACGTGTTACCATAGAAACCAAGATGGCGGCCTCCAGTACACAAAATGGACGATGGAAACACGTATCACCCTAGCAACACGCGCTCCGCATGCGCACTAGGACCACGTATCACTATGGCGATGACGTCACAAGATGGCCGATCACGCGGGTTACCATGACAATCAAACATGACATCACTGGGTCACGTGACTATGACGTCACATGAGATCCGGCATGTGATCCGGCCAATAAGGAACGATCCATCGCTCTCCTACTACTCACCTCCTCTTATAGAATTCTGGCTGCGTGTCCGGTTATTTCTCCAAACATCCGTCGGTACTTTTGAGTATAGAACATGTAAACTGGGCTATTGCGCACCGCCACACTTCCACGTGAAGCAACTAGTTTGCTTCATGTGGACGTGAGGCTGAATAAAATAGCCTAGAACACACACTCTGTACTAAATGCCGACTGGTAATAATTCCCGATAACCAGCGCCACAGATGTAATCATTGGAAAATCGATCAGATTCGAGGTTCGATTCGATGTGAAATTTTTACCCGATTCCATAGCCACTCAGGCTACGCCATCTCCTTGTAGTACAGTCTAGTTTCACACATATGTATGTATACTGTTTTGTATTCATGTATTTATGTCGTTGCTATTCAACGTCTGCATTTGTATATACTAGTGATGTACTACAAAATAAAATTATCTATCCATCTATCTATCCGAGATTCCATTTGAATATAAACTCGCGATTCGCCAGGCCCTATCTGAGATTTAGGCTAAAAGAGATGATGACCACAGGAAATTAAACGTACCACGAAAGGTCGATGAATAATAGCATTAAAGCCACACATTTTATCGTGACTATACGTGAGTTTGTCAGATTGGACACCAGTTAGTTCTCATATGGAAATAATCCAGCTCCCACCCCCGATATGCTGATTATACACTTCGTAAAAGCTATTACATACAAGGTGTCGCCTGTGAGAAGAGTGCCTATGTATTGCTATAAGGGATCCTACTTCCCATAATAATCGGTATTGACTGCGGGAAGTAGCCCTGGAGAAGAAGTATTAGAGGAACATATGTTTTATTTGAATCAAGCACGCCGGACGCATCCGGGGCCAAGGTGGCAGAGATATCAAAAAGGGCACTGAACTCAGGGAATGAGATACATTGGCGTGAATTATATTAATCCAACTCCTTTTGAGGTCTTGACTTTTCTAGTCATATCTGCCAACCTCTATCATTATATCTGGAACCCCCTCACAATTGGCACTGGTACACGTAAAATACGTTTGAAACGAATACTCGAGAATTTCTCAGTGACAGTTTTCGGAATATAAATGTTTTTCCACAAGTGCACTTCCCCCTCCCTCTCCTCCGTCCAGCTTCCGGCATCCTTGATTTGAACGAGAACCTGGTCAGTGTTGGTCATACTTTGTGTCCATCCACTAAAATATAGGAGGCCCAGCGAAGAAGTAGTGGCACATTGTATAATAGAGGTGCCTTAGCCAGTTTGAGGAGTGGGGCAAAGACGATATTTGAAAGTCCTTTGTATGGGGTTTCGGGGGCACCCTTTGTCCTAACTATGACTCTCCGGTCGTTCATCCCTCCCCACTTCCCTGTGGGAGGAGGGGCAACGACCGGACGGGGCAACGACTGGAGTGTCCTAGTTCGGACTATCCCCCCACTCACTCACTCACACACACACACACACACACACACACACACACACACACACCGAAAACATTTTTCAAAATTTAGTGTTCTAAGATCGAATCTGTTGCGCATGTAGCCCCTATATGGGCGAATATTGTGGGGCTCTATGTTGTTTGAAACCCTTTTGGGCCAATGTTTTAGAGGAGCTAGCGCGAACATGTTAGCCCCACCCCCGCGGCCCCACCCCCACCACCCCCGTAGCTACGCCACTGTATCGTAGACAAATTTCGTTTATAGTAAATAGTTTTAATTGCCCATTCGTTCAGAGTATAATGACTGGCATGCATCCCGTCTTTGATAAAAAAAAATATTTACAAGCCCTGAAGAGCTCTAAAAGGAGATTTATGTCAATACTTGTTATTGGCAGTAAATGCACGGCCTTTTATAAGTGTTTGCTGACATACTATATGTGTATTGCTGACACGATAACTGTTCATAAAACACTCTAATTGACATGTTAACCCTTTAACTATCACAAGTTGAAAAAGTAGTACAGCACGTATGAATCGGACCCTGTTACATTCTAAAATCAGTTGGGTTAACAATCAACCCGCATCATCTGGGATGAGTAAACATTAACCCACATGGGTTCATATTCACACAACCCAGTTGATTTGGGTTAATGTTCAACCAAACTGATTTTAAAATGTACCCAGAATTTTGGTTGTCTGGTTTGTACCTGCTATATACAACTGAGGAGGTTAACAACCCCAATTTCTAATTTACTTAAAATTATCATTTCCCTGAAAACAACAACCTATGACTTTTCATGGACCAAGTTTCACCCACGAAGCATAATACTTTAAGGTTGGGGAATAAAAATGTGAAATCAACGGCTGCTTTTGGGTGACTTTTTTAGGTGGAGTAGTAAGTGCGTACCGCGATTGGTATAAATAATTCTTACAGAGAAAAGAGCAGGAGTAAACATGTGACTTTTGTCTGAAGTAACTGAAAAAGCACACCTAAGGGCGGAGTCGGTAAAAGGATCTCCGGGCTTAGCCTAGGAAAGGGCCAAGTTAGTCGGGTAACCAGGCAATTCGACCCCTATAAACCCACGCGTTGGAATATTGTCGTCAGAGAAATAAAATGTGAATTTTCGTGCAGAAAGTACCAAAATAATTTATAGGAGCACCACAACCAACTTATCCTCTTATTTGCCTCTGTTTATGATTTCAAGCCCTGGCATCATGGAGAGCTCCCCAAGAAATAATGTCAGGGCTGGAATTATGTAAAAGGGAAAAATGTTATAGAAATTCCATTGTGATTATCCTCATATTTCAACTGTTGTTTGATGATACCAAAGACAAATTGCCAAGTCCAACACATTTAAAACCAATATATGCCTAATATAACTCCAGATTACGTATGTCAATTTCCCGAAGGAGACTGAAGGACACCCCCCCCCCCCCCCCCCCCCCCACTCCCCACTGAAGCACTATTCTCCGAATGCATGCTTTACACTTCTTAGTATGCCCACGGCATGCCAATTAGTAGGTCTGTCGGAAACTTGCACCCCGACCCTATCATGTCGGATGTCCCAGCTCTGACGTACAGGCTAGCTAATTGAAACTTCGCTTGCAGCAACTACGTTTTTCTTCGAAATATGAGAGTTACTGCATGTTAGGACCCAGTAAATCTCATATTTCGGGTCGAATGGAATCAGGGCGAGGATTTCAATATCGAATGGAATCTTGAATCGAATCCCGCGGCTCTTCAGGTAAATATGACATCTTCGCACAACCAAACACATTGTCAGTCTCCACTCAAGTATTGTGTTCAAGGTTACAATACACTATATATATGTGGAGGCAAAAATCCCCACAACAGATTTTACCTCAACATTTAATAGAGCATAAAATAAAGGAGACCAACTGATTGGAGCATTGTTTATTGAATTTGGAACCCTCAATAAAAATGCCACAGTGTCTATTTTGGAAAAGACTTAAACTATTTGCACCGGTCGCAAAATTGTTAGAATTGAAAAATAAAGTGAGGGGGACAAGTAAAATATGACTTTTCAGTTGAGTGCAAAACTGGACGGAAGTCAGGGAATCGCCAAATTTGAACACAAAAAAACATTAGACAACATATATTTTGTTCTTGTTTATTTTTTAATGAGATGATATGTATTAAGTGGATACAGGGCCATTTTACCCAAAATGAGCTTGATGAGCTCAGATGACAGGAAAATGTTAACAATGTTGCCAATGCAAATAATTTAGTGTATTGTAACCTAAACGGCGACTCATCTGGTTGGGCAAGTCAATGAAACAAGCGAAATATTCCAGAACGAAACCAAAGTAGTTTAGTAAGCGGAACCTCCTTGAATTCTTCTTCTGTTATCAGGTCCCCTGTACAGGGAACCTGTATAGTGTTCAACCGATGATCGGAACCGGCCACCACAATCGGCCGATTATGGGCAATCGGATGACAACGGCAACGGCTCCTGGAACATCGGTTCAACCGATTGTTGCCAAGCAATTTGCGATTTTTCTGAATCGCATTTTATTATCTTCTGCAATTGTTCAATTGTTAATGTAAAATGATGTCGATGATACCATTCAATAATCAATAAAGTTGAGAAACAACCACAATGTGTATTCTTAATCTCTCTGGACGCCCTTTACGGGATATACGTGTTAAACGACATGAAAAGCTTACAACTGAGCACACTTGCAGCAATCGCCAGTTCATACCGGAAAAGTGAAGGATGCACTCCATTGGCTCAGGTCGCAGTAAAATTACCAATAGCGCGCACTTGGGTGGTAAACGTGGCTCTGAGAGCCACGTTTACCGCCCAAGTGTGCGCGACTGGTAATTTTACTGGGATCCCAGTCAACGAAGTTTTACACTTTGAAAAATGTTCAGTTTAAAGTAGTTCTTTCGAGCCTCGACTTGTCTTGTAGTGCACGGTATTACAATCGGAATCGGCATCAGAATCGGCCGATTGTGGGCTCAAATAACCGGTAATCGGTCAGCGACCATTTTTGGTAATCGGTTGGACACTAAACCTGTACAGGGGACCTGGTGACAGAAGATGAGCTCTAGAGAAGACGTTTAGTAGGATTTTGAGAACACAACGATGATTCAAAAATTTCCGAATCAGCGCGACTCGTATCGAATCGAATCGAATCATCGTACCGATTTCGAATCGAATCGAATCTCGGAGCTTCGCAAGACACTCCCGCATGTCTAGAAAAATCACTACGTGGGTGTCCCTGTAGAAAAAACTATCAGTCCTGTGTACGGAAATAATCTCAAACATTCCCATTCCTAGACTTTCGTTATTTTATCACTTCTAGCTTACGTTTAATAAATATTTAGTAAATCAGAAGTGTTCTAAGTAAAGTTTGGGGACAACGAATTAGTGGAAAAGAGGTTGGTGTTTGTTTAGTTTGACAGAGGTGTATCCAAACATCACTGGTTTGAAGAGGATTATTTTCGGTGGTCTATTTACATGACCGTTATATTTACAGAGTTTCACTATAGTATATATATTTATTAGATCAGGACAAGTCCATCTTATCTGGTTTGTAAGTGATTGTTTTCATGTGAGTCATTCCCAATTGCATGAAAAGTTAATAATTTACCAAACCCGAATAGTAGACGACACTGCGAGCGCGATGGCTCAGTAGGTAGAGGTGCAGGCTGCAAGCCGAGAGGTCCTCGGTTCGAATCCCACCTGCGGCAACCGCGTTGTGTCCTTGGGCAAGACACTTCATCTCCATTGCCCGCGTAGCAAGACACTTCATCTCCATTGCCCGCGTAGGGTCACGATGACGCCGTGTACTAAGGCGTACTGCACGTCGATGGTACACATGTCTTAAACCAATCTAACCCTGCCTGTGCTGCAGTGCGGAGTTACGATGTTGGGGAGCTGTCAGCTGCTCGTCGTTGCTCGGTGGTTCTCTCCGGGTACTCCGGCTTCCTCCACCCGTAAAACTGTCACCGTCATGATTAGCCATTGTGCAGAAATATGTGACCTTAAACAACAATAAATAAATAAGTAGACGACACTTGCCCAACAAAATTCTCGAATAACAAACCGACAAAAAACATAGCTTACAGTACGTGGAGAGAGTAATATCACTAAATCACCCGCAAAGTGGAGATTCCACCCAAGCAATAATTGCAAATTTGTTGCAAAGCATAACCAGCACAATCAAAGTTTCAGCCAATGGACCTCCGGGTTAAACCCGGAGGTCCATTGGTTGAAACATTGCTTGTGTTTTTTGTCGATATGTACACAATTTGAAAGTTATAGCTTGGGTGATAACTCCACTCTGAGGGTGATTTAGTTACAATCCACTCTCCACGTACTGTATGACTCCGAACAGGCTCCTTCACATGAAGGTGAAAAGCTATGTTTTGGGGCAAAAATTGAAAAAAAAATAATAAATTAGAATGGCGTATTTTGTGAACAGTGCTTCACTGGTCGGTGTTTTCCGTTAGTGAAAAGGGAAACAACTCTGCCGCGGAGTGCAGGATTGGATGATACACGCGACCTTCAAACATTCCTGGCTTGTATCATCATGAAATCGACTTTCGATGAAGTTATCTCCTTTGAAATTACTAGACGGGCGAGGAAGGTCCAATTAAGATGCAAGTGTTTGTTGATAAAAACCTATGATATTAGTAAAAATTAAGCCAAGTTTCCGTTTGTTACTTATAATACACTGGTTATCTATTGAGTGGTTGCTTCAATTAGTTAGCTATAAAAAATCCAAGTTTTCTTTTGCCGCGCACATGTTAGAACCTGTTGTTATGGCCGCTGGACCGAACGGTCATACCATTCCCAAATAAATGTTTACGGCACCCTTGAAGTCATTTCTGGCCGAGACCATAAAGAAAATGAATAAAGGAAACACCTATTATTTTACCTACACGCACTGTGCGTGTGTACTAGCATGGGCTTTTCTGTCCAGAACATGGTGGATTCACTCTGCATTAAAAAGTGTTGATTTTTTCCATAACACTTGACGATGGCAAAAAGTATTTTCAGATATTAATATTAGGGGATCACATGGATCTTTTGGTGAGTCCAAGCACTTTTTATTTTCCGAAGGACTGTCGCGAAGATCAAAGTCTTGAGTTGGGGAAAGGTACGAAGGTGGTGGGCCGAGGAGGGAGAGTACATTTTTCACTGAACCTCCCCGGAGAAATTTTGGAAAATATGCCTCAAATTGCGCCTTTTAAAGTTATTTTGAGTTTCGAAAGAACTCCATTTCACAAGTTGGCGCTCAATCCAGATCGTAGAATTCCGGATTTTATAGGCCGGTGGGTATTTCTGGAGCCCAGGTTTCCCAGCCCCCATCTCTCTTGCTACACCACTGATGGTATGTGCAGATGATAAGGTATCCAGTGTTGAAAAATTCAAGAAAATACATATTTCTGCAATGTTTGTGACTGGAAGTCTGAAAAATTAACGTATACGCATTAAACCTTTACCCAACGAATCGGTCGCATCCATCCGTCTAATTTACAAAATAAGCAGTTGAAAAAAATATAGTTAATTTTTTTTTAATAAAACCATATCACATGATCCCTTCATTGGAACGAGCTCCTCGAGCTCGTTCCAATGAAGGGTCACATGATATGGTTTTGTCGAAAATTCTTGAAAATGTTTAAAAACCCATAAATAAAATCATAAAATTTGATATCATGTGCGTTGCGTAAACGGGTTAAACCATTGTCATAGACAATATCGAGCACTGTCAGTGATTGGTCCTTGTGTTTTGTGACCTCTTGACTTGACGAACATAAATCCTTACTTAAACAACAAATGATTGTGTCGTAAGCAAGAAGCAACCAATGGGATCATAATACAGCATTAGAGGGGGGGGCGGTGGCTCAGTAGGTAGAGGTGCAGGCTGCAAGCCGAGAGGTCCTCGATTCGAATCCCACCTGCGGCAACCGCGTTGTGTCCTTGGGCAAGACCCTTAACCTCCATTGCCCATATGTGGGCACGGTGACGTCGTGTACTAAGGCGTACTGCACGTCGATGGTGCACTTGTCTTCAACCATTGCTAACCCTGCTTGTGTGGAGTTAGTATTGTTGGGGAGCTGACAGTTGCTCGCCGTTGCTCGGTGGTTCTCTCCGGGTACTCCGGCTTCCTCCACCCGTAAAACTGTCGCGGTCATGATTAGCCATTGTGCATAAATATGTGACCGTAAACACCGATAAATAAATAAATAAATAAATATAAATACATCATTAGAATCCATTGAAATTGTAGATATGTTTAGTTCCAAACCGTTTTAACAAGTGACGCGACAACTGTCTGTTAATGTTTGCTGACGTTCATAAATGAGTTAAAATGGTTGCACACCCATAAAGCTGTAGAGATGTAGAAATAAACTTTCTAACATTGGAGTAGTTGTTTACTTAGCATTGTATTCCATGCAAGGCTTGTTCCTTTAACCCTGTTCTTAAGGGAGCTGCCTCATCCTCCCGTGTAATATGCAAATTTAGTAGTTGAAAAATTTTATTTTTCAAATAAAGTTCGACAAAACTATATCGTGTGACCCGTCATTGGAACGAGCTCGTTTCAACGAGGGGTCACTTGATATGGTTTTGTTGAAATTATTTTAAATATTTGAAAAAATGATATTTAAAATAATAAATTTTGATATCGTTTGCATTGGGTAAAGGATTAACTCTTTTACCTTAGATGACTGGAAGGTGACACTTACTCACTTTAAATTGGATCGTTTTGGGGTCCTGCGAAGTTTCGAAATTCGATTCAGTTCGATTCGAAATCGTCCCGATGATTCGATTCGATTTGTGTGCGCCTTTACTTGATATGACTGTGAACGTGGCTGGGTCCTAGTCTGCGGGCTTGTATGTGAAATAGAATTGGTGAATGAGGGTGTGTATGTGGGCGTGTCCGGGGTGTGCGTATGTGTGACGATGTGTGCATGTGTGAAGGAAGCTGGGTGGAGTGTTGTGGGGGCGACGGTGTGTGTGTGTTAGGTATGTATGGGTGCGGGGCTGATGATGTGAGCGGTAGTGAGGGGTTTCTTTTCCTGATTTTGTGAGAACCTAGAAAATAGTGTTTTGGTATCCCAAAAAAATTTCTTTTGCTTTCTCTGTATAATCTCAAAGAAAACAATGAATTAGGGTTTGCCTTCCCGATTTTGTGAGGGCCTGCTTTTCATGGTTAAACAGGACTCGGGGAAGGGTGAGTGTGCTGCTGTGTGGGTGTGGGGGGTGGGTTGTTGGGTGTCGAGAAGCGGAGTTCTATAAGTATTATATGAGTCCAGATGTTATTCATTATATATTCCATCATACAAGAAATATATGTGTTATGTGCACATTGTTCTTGTACAGAATCTTTTATCGGGAGACGAGACGAGTCGCAATAAAAGATTGTATGCCCACAACCGGAGTCGACTCTTCCTATTTTTTTAAAATAACTAAACATTTTCATTTTCGCTTTGAAAACACAGCATATGTCGCCTCGTTGGAACGAGCTCGTCGAGATCGTTCCAGTGAGGTGCCATAAGCACTATTTGGAAGCTAAAATTTTTAAAAAATAATAACATTTGATTGACATCTTTGTGTATAGTATTGGCCGGATATGTTCCTTGTGTCAGGGAAAGGGTTACAAGCAAATTGTGGGGATTTTGTTGGTCACAATTTATTTGAGATCGTCTATCGTCATGGGTGTAGGACGTTCTGCCCCCCGGACGTTTCGCCCCTGGATATTTCGCCCCCTGGACAATTCGCCCATCGCTTAATGGCAAAACGGACGTTTCGCCCTCCACATTGAAATTCTGTTTATTTTGTTCCTTTTTTATCTATTTTTTTAAGGTAACTGTTGAATTATTCAATATGATTTTGTAAACATTTCTTCCCGATCCTACCACAATTGTGACTGACTTTGAGAAGGCTATAATAAATGCCTCTGGAAACATCCTCGGAGGTCATGTTAGAATACAGGGTTGTTTTTACCACCTGACGCAATCGACGTGGAGAAAAGTGCAAGCTCTTGGACTTACTACACTTTACAAAAATGATGACAATGTTAAACATTTCTGTGGGATGTTAGACGGACTTGCTTTCCTGCCTGAGGAGGATTTCTCAGCTGGCATGGAATATCTCCGTGAGATCACACCCGAAAAACTTGAGCCACTCGTAGATTATTTTGATGCGACGTTTGTGTCTGATAGCTTTCGTCGAGTGAATCCCTCAAATAATAATAGTGAGAATCTGTTACTTATTCGCATGAGACGAGTTGAACCACTATTTACCCCCAAGCAGATGGAATGTGAATAAAAGTACTCTGTATGGAGAGAGTAGAACAAACAATATGCGACTCAAAGGAGAGGGTTAATATGCTAATCGGAGAGATTGGGAAGAATGCGGCAAAGGATGTCATCAAGCAGTTCGTCTCCAAGTGTTGGGAGGAGAGAAGAAGCGTGGGAATATGGAGGCAGTTGGTAGAACAGGGGTAACCGAGGCCTTCTCGTACGAGAATCGCGACAAATCAGCGGCCGGCCAAAGTGTTATTATTATTATTATTATTATGTGAAGCTTGGACTCGTGGCTTCTCATCACTGGTTGGACATGCTCACCCATCAGTTTGGACATTGATTGAAAACCTGCGCAAAGATTGTGCTACCTCATGGCGATGTTACCGGCGAGGCGGAGACGGAAATGGAAACTGGCTCTCTGAAGTCTCCCTCTCCAATCTCTCCCCTCCTTCTGGATCAGGATCAGGCACGGAAAATGTTACAGCAAATACTTGACATGACGGCAGAAGTAAACAGCATGCGGGATGAAATCAGGAATACACGGAAAGAGTCAGCTGATTACACCAAGAATACGATGGCACTCCTGGAACAGCGCACCAGCCACAGCACTCCTGAAGCAGCCAGGACTCGACCATTCCACCATAGTCAGTCCTCCATCATCAACAATCCAACTACACCAACAACCACTACAGTATCTCCTTCCCAGCCACCTCCACCCAAAAAGAAAAACAAACGACATAAACGGCGCTAAACTGTCAGAGAGGGTCGAAAGGGGCTTGCTCCTCAGAGCGTCCCTGCGCGGCTTCGGCGCGCGAAACCATTCAATTCCTGCTAACTCAGAATCTCTTCTCTTCTTTGATGATCGAGGAGAGCCACCAAGAAAAAGAGTGAAATTAGTCACCAAAAATTATAAGAACGTTTAAACAATCTGTGTGTTTCATTTAGGCAGGGAGATAAAACATTATCAGAAACTTTAAATGGCATTGGTCACTGTATACGACTAAAGGGAACTTTTAATTATAACTGTGCTTATTATTGTGCAGGCCTGGCATTCTTAAAAATGCAGGAGGGCTAAAAATCGCTCTCCTCACATAGCCTAGGGGAGCGATTAGCTCTCAAGCCTACAAAAGCTAAAAGTGGCAAAATGAAGTTGTACTTTTAATGAATTCTGCCTAGTGGGCTCTGTACATTTTATTTGGTGCTGCTAACAAGGTAGTCTCTGTGAGACGGCTACACTGTCCCTCCCACACCTCCGGGCCTTCACGGCCCGGAGGTGTGGGAGGGGCAGTGTGGCCATCTTGCAGAGACCACTAACATAGCAGAGATCTGAAAACCTGTGGGTTTTAGGAACAGGCTGTTGTGGTAATCATTATTTCCTAAGGCTAGGAGGGCTATTTTCGCTCTCCTCAATTTTTAAAGGCGAGCAGTAGGCGAGCGAATAAATCGCTCTCCTGAAAATACCAGGCCTGATTGTGTGCTATTATTTTGAATACTAAAATCTTATATTTCAAGAAAGGATGATGTTTCATGAACTCTACAAATAAGAATAATATATACATGTCTTTTGAATAATAAAATGTTATATTTCAAGAAAGGATGGCTTTTTTAACTGGTGTGGGTACGAAACGTCCGAGGGCGAAATGTCCAAGGGGCGAAACGTCCGGGAGGCGAAATGTCCGGGGGCGAAACGTCCGGGGGCGAAACGTCCGGAACCCATCGTCACTCATAAATAAATTGTATCTATTTATTTATTTGGGGTTTAACGACACTTTCGATGGCCAGGGTCACTTCGTGTAATACATTTTTACAGGTGGAGGAAGCCGGTGTACGCGGAGATAACTACCGAGCAGCGGCGAGCAACTGTCAGACTTCCCAACGTACCAACTCCACACAAGCAGGGTTAGCAGTGGTTGAAGACAATTGCACCATCAACGTGCAGTACGCTTTTCTTTGTACACGGCGCCATCATGCCCCCACGTGGGCAATCGGGATTAAGTGTCTTTCTCAAGGTCACCACTCAGTTACCCCTGGTGGGGATCGAACCGGGTACCTTCTGAGTCACCGTGCTCCTCCATTAATCCTTTACCTAACATGAAAAGCAGACGACACTTGCAAAAAAAAAATTCTTGAAACGAGCTCGACGAGCTCGTTCCAAAGAGGGGTCATAACCTATGTTTTTGAGACAAAAAAAAATAAAATATAATGAAAATTAAATGGCGATTTTTGAGAACAGCGCTGGCCGGTTTTCGCCGTTACATTATTAAAGGGTTAACAAATTGTAACGAAAAGAAACTCTTACGATCAAGCATAATGTATGACTCGACCAATAATAATTGACTCAACAAAGTGGGCGAATGTAATTTACAAATCTTTTAAAATGTTTATTCGACTCTTCCCCTCTGTCTGGGGTCAATGCATAAACTTATGAGTCAATTATTGTCGATTATCAATCGATTCGTCTTGATGAAAAACTTTGAAACAATTTTCTAAACCTGATAGAAGACTACAGTAGAGCTCACATATTTCAATGAGAAATACATCAAAGGGTGAATTTGGATAACCCATAACTATAACGGGTATTTTATTATATATTGAAAAAAAAATTAACAGTAATTACGTAATAGTGTCTGACTTAGGTTTTTTATATGGGCCTGCGCTAAATTACTCGCCATTTGCTTAACCCTTTCAATGTTATGTTTGTGGATGCAACTTGTCGTACCCAAAATTGTTTTCAGCAAACGTGGTTGATAGAGAATTCAAAATTAATTTAAACTTTTACCTAATATAATAGTAATATTCGTCCAACGCTAGTCACGAAAATCGCCTCTTAGGATTTAATATTTATCCAAATTTCTTTTCTCCAAGACAAAGCTCAGTGAGCTCGTTCTAATGGGAGGTCACAAGCATTGTTTTGGGGTCCAGTTTTTGCTTTCAAATGAAAGCTAATGACCTCCTCGTTGGAACGAGCTCAATGAGCTCGTTCCAATGAAAAATGTCTTAAGCTTTATTTTGGGAACCACGATCTTTGACAAAATCGTACCACTGAGGGTACGTTTTTGGAGACAAAATGGAAATTTTTCACTCAATCAATAAATTTATTTTGCGAATATCGTCGCTTTGTTGCGTTAAGTAATGGCAGTGATGACTCAGCCACGGGGAGAGTGCTGTGCTGAGTTAGTCCAGGGGAACCCAGCTCCATGTGGCCCCCAAACGTTCGAAGAAACAACTTTTTTTTTTTAATATTTTTTAATTTTTTTCTCTTAATTAATTGGGGGCGGTTGTAGTCGGCGTTATTTATTTATTTATTTATTTATTTATTTATTTATTTATTTATTTATTTATTTATTTATTTATTTATTTATTTATTTATTGGGGTTTTAACGACAGTCAAGGTCACCTCGTGTTGGGCAGTTTTACGGGTGTAGGAAGCCGAGTACCCGGAGAGAACCAACGAGCAACGGCGAGCAACTATCAGATTGCCCAACGTACTTACTCCGCACAAGCAGGGTTAGCATTGGTTGAAGACAAGTGCACCATCGACGTGCTGTGTACCTTAGTACGCAGCGCTACCGTGCCCCCACGTGTGCAAACAGGATAAAGTGCCTTGCCCAAGGACGCAACGCAGTTACCCCTTCAGGAGATCGAACCGTGAACCTTTCGGTTTGAAGTCCAATGCCGTACCACTGAGCAACCGCGCTCCCAGTCAGGGTAAGTTTTAAAGGATATCGGAACATAGGTTTTATTTATGATACTCCATCCATTTCATCTTGTAACATACAAAATGTTTTCCGTGTTTGCAGTACTTGCTCTCGAGGCCCTACTCCGAGCGCGGGGGGCCCTAAATACAAACGGCCAATTGATTTGCGTCGAATATTAACGTGAACCAAGCAAAGTTTTTAGCGACAGATAGAAGCCTTCCATAGTGAACGGAAAAAGGCCCTGATGGAGAAAAGCCCTGGTGGAGAAAGCCCTAAGGAGAAAAACCCCTGAAATTGCATCTGAGGAGGAAAGCCCTGGTCCATTTTTGCATGGAGTAGAGAAAAGGGCTGATTCAATTTTTTTTTTCATATTTTTTTCTATTATTTTGTTGTTCATTATTTTTCATATGAAATCACATATTTTATTCTTTTTTTTTTTCTTTTTTTTCTTTATTTACTGTTTTGCCTGTGGCCCCTTATTGGGAGGAGCTTGATGAGCTCGTTCCAATGAGGGGTCATAAGCTTCGTTTTTGAGACCTAAATTGAAAATCTTTAGTTATTCTAGAATTTGTTTATTAACCAAAGGAAAATTCAACCAGGGCTTTTCTCCACCCCTTGAAAAACTGGACCAGTTTTTTTCTCCTTTGTTGCAAAAATGACCAGGGCTTTTCTCCTTAGGGCTTTTCTCCACCAGGGCTTTTTTCCGTCATTCGCCTTCCATAAGTTCCAGAGTGAAGGATTTGGATAGTTTTATACTTGATAATCAAAATTTTCTCACACCGGGCCGAACCAACTCTACTAGGACCCCAATATCTCTCGGCCGCCACTGTATAATGCAGCCCTGGTAATTCACCCTCAGCAATCACCAGTGCCGAGAAAAATGCCGAGGAAATGAAAAATATCCACAGCAAAAATACTGCCGAGGATGCCTTCTCCAGAAAGCCTTGTGGTGGTAGAAACTGCACAACTTCCAGGTTGAGCACAAGGAACCAAACCATGTGGGTTGCACTATGCTGTATTGCTAATCTTACAGTTTGCAGTACAAATTGCAGCATAACCACTAGAAACTACGTGTTTTGCTTCTTCTATGTTGATAACACCAGAATCTGACATCAGTTTCTGGAAAGCTCTTACAGAGCTTTCCAGAAATTAATGTCAGATTCTGGTATTATCAACATCGAAGCAGTGAGATACTTAGTTTGTGGTTATGCTGCATCTTATTTTCACCCATACTATACATATTGAGCAAGTCGCCTGCTTACTTCCAATATTTTTTTTCTTAGCATTCACATGGTTCATGATATTGGCATGATGTAATTGAGTGAAAGATTCTGCACATTGATTGTGATTATATACACATGTACCTCAAACACTTTCACGTGTTAAAGTTACTTAAAAGATTTCACTTCACCACATACTACATATGCATGGCAATTGAGACTATGCCCTGCCCCCCTGATGATTTTTACACAATCGAACAGGCTTCACAGCAATTGCCGTAGAAGCACCAGTTTTCCACAGCAATTTTTTTGCCGAGGAAACAAGGATGAATTACCAGAACTGTGTAATGACTGAATCATATGGTTATGTCGGCCTGTAGAATTATATATATTATGGCTAGTTTTTCTCGTCGGAGTTGTGAGTGGCGTGTCTTTTATCGACTGCCATTTTTTTTTTCGTTGCGACAATGTTCATGTCTGATGGATTCATAGGAAACTGAATAGTGGAGGTTTACCCCGTGATGTCGAGACAAAATAGCCAACAAGTTCTGCTACTACTGTTACTTTTTGTTCAAAACAAAGCTTTTGGATGCCTCTTCTTCGGAACACATCATATAAAGCTCGTTCCCATAGGGGATATCCGTAAGGTTCTGGACAACAACCGAATAAAAAAAAAGCTTGAATCTCTGGTTTTTCCATTGAATACATGCTGCAAGTTTCACTGGCTAATGGTTTTGATGAAGGATGTGTGTTTCATCCCTAAAGGCCATTTTATACTGGAGGCGAACGCGAATGTGACAGCGACTCCGATAGCGGTGGTCGCATTTGTTTTATTAACACCAATTTTACTAGAGTCGTTCATACTAAGGGCGAATGCGAACGCTGTCCATTTTTTGTTCGCGCGGAAAACCGCGGAGATTGCCCCCAGAGCGAATTTTGAGGAATTGTTCAGGCGAACAATTCTATTCAGCCAATCAGATTGCGAGGTCAACTGACGTATACATGAGGGAGGAGAAGGATTGTTTATTAACACTGCGAATTTCCGCGCGAATCACCGCTTTCAGTATGAACGATAATTCGCGCGGAAAGTCGCTCCGATATTCGCAGTGGTCGCATTCGTGTTCGCGTTCGCCTCCAGTATAAAATGGCCTTAAGAGTGTTTCATTCCTGAACTTAAAGTGTTTATGGGAGGAGGACTCATTCCCAACGGAAATTCCACAACTTTCAGACTTTTTAGCATGTTTTTACTTCGATAAGCATAAACGGACTGTCGTTAAAGTTTTTAAACCAGATGTTTAGTTACCCAATCGATATATTGAAATATTGGGAAATTTATTCAGGCCTTAAAATTCATGCGAGAATCAGAATCGATTCGCGCAAATGATTCTCCCAAGTAAAACATAGAGAATCAACTTTCATTCGCGTAAAATGTTAATTTGATCCTTGTCGTATATTCTGGTGTCTTCCCACTAGACCAATTCCCTTTAGACCAATTCCCTTTAGGCCAATTCCAAAAGACCAATTCCCCTTTGACCAACTACATACTGTTATTGATTAAGGATAATAAAGAAAACATTTATTTACTGATAAGCACTTTATTTGATAAAAAAAATATTTATTCGCACAACATACAAAAAATATAGGTTTATAATATTTCAGTTTATAAAATATCAACAAGCCAGAAAATAAGCAGACTATCATCTGAAAAATGAGGTCACCAGAGGGTGAATTTGGTGATGCTACCCTGCATGGCAGGGTAGCATCACTAAATTTACCCTCTGTGAACCTCAATCTAAATTAAGGTCTCAAACATAAACAGAAAGAGGTACCCAGAGGTTAAACTGACCCACTGTATGGGATAGCAACAGCAAATTCCCCCTCTGGGGACCTCTTTCTGCAAATGACAGACTGCTTATTTTCAGATTTGAATATCAATAACATTAAATACATTTATAAATATTTATAAATATATCAAATTATTGATATAGAATTATTTTAAAAGTAGAACGCTTGAGTTGGTCTAAGGGGAATTGGTCTTTTGGGAATTGGCCTAGTGGGAATTGTTCTAAATGGAATTGGTCTAGTGGGAATGAACCTATATTCTAAAATAGGCTGTAAAAAGTCAGGGGAATTCCTAGCCGTTGCGCCCCTCTCACCTTTAATAGTAGCAAATTTTCATTCAGCAGTTGTGTCTAGTGAAGTCGTAGCTGCCTGCTACGTTGCTGTAATTTCCATCAGCAAAACCACCAACTGCACCAACTGCATGTGTGTTGGAACATGTTCTGCGCATACGTGTATGACGGGAAACCCATCAAAGTTGAAACTGGGTCCCTAAAAAGGTTAAACTCTCTTAAATCTATGAATATAACTTTGGCTTTTTACAAAAGCCTAGATACATGTCGCACTCACTTGGGTAAAACAGTATTCTCAAATTCTAAATATTTAAGAATCTCTCCGGGTACTCCGGCTTCCGCCACCCGTAAAACTGTCCGACACGAGGTAACCCTCGCAGTAAAAAGTGTAGTTAAACTCAAATAAACAAATAAATAAATATTTAAGGAATGAAAATTGATTCTCGCAACAGGAGTTCGCGAGAATCAAAACTGATTAACGTGAATCGTGACAAAATTTAGGGCCTGTTGTTGATTAATTTATTCATTGTGTTTGGGGAGAGCGGACAACGACAGCCATACTTTTTATCGTGTCGGTCTGTTCTATGGTTAGAGAGAGCCAAAGTACCCTGAGAAAACCGCCCTGAGAAAAATATTGGCCCGGCCATAACACCCAGATCCCGAAGGGATCTGTGTGTTATGGCCGGGCCAATGTTTGGACCGTTCCGGCGCCCCTGAAGCTGCTGCAAGTTAGCAATGGAGAGTATAATATAGCTGTCGGTCTCTCCCACTTACGAACATCGCACAAACAGGGTTGGAATCGGTTGAAGGAAGTATTGGGAACAGAAAGAAAACTGATATATTAATTAAATTAATTTATAGTTATTTATTTATTTATTCATTAAAATTTATGTGCAGTGCTAGCAATAAGCGATTGATCCATTATTGTAATGTGTTCACAGTTAGGAGAACTGTTGGATTGCTCAAATCGATTCAATCGTTCTACATGTTTCTTGTAGCTTTTATCACTGGGGAATAAATTGGGGTAATTAAATATTGAATCAAAAATCATTCTTCCCATATACAGACGAGTAATATCACGTTGAAATTTAATCAGTCTGAAATTCCATTATAATCGAACCACTAACCTAAAGTGTGTTGTTATTCCGTGTTGAGTTGCTTTAATTAAATCGTTACAACTATTTTAGTAAGGTCTCTGATTTTCTGAACTTGTTATGGGATATTAAAGTTCCAATATATTATGATGAGATAAAACATGTTCACACTTGGTGGAAAACTCACTTTTTCGATCAGTTATATTACAGAATGATAAAATATGCTGGTAATGTATACCCCATTTGAGTACAACTGTTAATATTCTCTTCTGACCGATCTCAGAGGCGTACCAAATAATTGTGATTAACTCCCTTCACACTGATGTCAAAATATCCAACTTTCAAGTAGCCATTTTTCCCATAATGCAACTGAGAATTTAACTAATTCATTCTTGTTTGACAGAGCTCAGTGAGCTCTGTCAAACAAGATTGAATTGGTAAAATTTCTAATTGTATTATAGGAAATATTTGCACATTGAACTTGAGATATTTTGACATCAGTGTTTAGGGGGTTAAGGTATCACAGCACTAAATATTTTCCCATAGGAGATCATTATAACGTTCAAGCGAAAGACATTATGATCGCATCATTTTAACTTTGGCATTTAAATATCTTTGTCAAGTATAGCCCATACACACAACTTTGTCTGACCCGAAAACAAGAGGTCATGCAACAAATAAGAGAGAAAAGCTCTCAGAAAGGGAAGTGCCGGTCAAGTGCACATATTTTTTAAGGAAATTCCCAACAAAGCCACACCAAAAATCAATTGTATTACTTAGGTCCAAAAGTCATCAAATCACCCTTTTTATTTATCAGGAATATTCAACAATAATGCAAGAGTCATTAGAATGTTTCAAATGTTTATTGACATAATATATTTTCCCAATGCTGCTTATTTTTAGAGATTGTATCATTCCCGAGGGCAACATTTCAAGGCGTGTAACTCTAATTCAAATATTTACTGCAGCGATACCTTAAGCGGGAGCCTGACAAACGTTTAGGCCATCTGTCTAGGTCTGTAAGGAATCCGATGAGCTGTTTATTTACCCACTTTTCGTGGTGGTTGTGCGCTGCCTACCGTTGATGAAATGTAATGCCCCTTTACTCACAAAGATGTACAGATAGTCTTTCGTACCCTAGTTATGGATATTCCAAACAATAAGTATTTAATTCAACTTTAAAACATCAAGATATTGACATAATAGGTAATCAAAAATTGGTCAACGGATGTCTCGACTGAGCAACTTATCTTGCGTTTATTCAACGAAAATGAATGGTTATATTTTTTAAGATTCAATTTGTGTAGAATGTCAGTTGGTCCGAAAAGCGAACCATAGGTTCGCTTTTCTGCCAACTGAAATGTTCCAGACATGTGAATTTAAACACTGACGATGGACTATTTATGGGCTAGACTGGTTCCAGGTCATAACAATGTCGAATTCCTCACTGAATTTGATTGGGGGCTTGAGAGTTTGTGGGCATTTGAGGTTGTCAGAAATCGTCGAGGAGTACAGGCTTGCTAAAATCCCTAGCTGGGGGTTCTGCGAATTCCTTATACAAACCTATCATGGTACACAATGATGTTGCCCTAAAATATCCTGGTGTCCATGTATATTTGCGTGGTATACCGGGATATTTTGGGCCAACACACCGTGTACTACACTGCAAAAAATATAGGTTCTCTTTAGAATCAAAACTGGTTCTAATCTTTTCCCTGAGATGGAACCAGTTCTGTTTAAACAGTATTTATTTCAAATCAAATAAATTTACCAAGATTAGCATTCAACGAGGGGTCTTAACCTATTTTTTTGAGACAAAAAATGAAAAAAATAATGAAAATTAATTGGCGATTTTTGAGAATAACGCTGGCCGGTTTTGGCCGTTACGTTAGGTAAAGGGTTAAAAGAATAATACATAGACTACAAAGAGTACGTCGTGTGGAAGTGAGAGTTTGAAATTTTTTGAAATTATGTGTATTTGATACACAGTCTCTCTCTCTCTCTCTCTCTCTCTCTCTCTCTCTCTCTCTCTCTCTCTCTCTCTCTCTCTCTTTTCCTCTTTTTTTCAGCGTTGGGACGTCCTTCAAGACGGACCCCGCCCCCCTTCTAGCCGCCCCCCCCCCCCCCACAATGCGGGCCCTGCGGGCCCATCACCCTACACCACTGGGCGGGGGATGTGTTCGACATAATCAGCTTTCACCAATTTTCCTCCAAAGTTTGATGCAGTTGCCATGGAAACGGGATTTTTCCAATGATCGCCCACTCTCAGCTTGTACTCCATGGTGGAGTGGACAATGAAGCCCAGGTCATTGTAGTTCCAGTGGTATAAAAATTGGCCATGAGTCCAACCAAAAATTTAAATCGTAAAATAATGGATCAAAACCGGTCTTCTTATCTGGATAGCTAGATCCAGTTGAGACATCACTAGTGGGAGTGAAAGGGAGTATAAAAACTCAATTCAGTACATGTAACTGCTGGACTAGTGATGAGAGTATGGGTAATTTTGATGAGGATTTTTCTTACGGCTTTGGCAACCGCGTTGTGTCCTTGGGCAAGACACTTCACCCCGATTGCCTACGTGGGGGCACGATGACGCTGTGTACTGAGGCGTACTGCACGTCGATGGTGCGCATGTCTTCAACCAATCTAACCCTGCCTGTGCTGCGGTGCAGAGTTCAGAGTTACGATGTTGGAGAGCTGACAGCTGCTCGTCGTTGCTCGATGGTTCTCTCCGGGTACTCCGGCTTCCTCCACCCGTAAAACTGTCACGGTCACGATTAGCCATTGTGCATAAGTATGTGACCTTAAACACAAATAAATAAATAAATAAATGAAACGTTTACCGTCATTCGGAAAAAAATTGTTTTATACTTTTTTTTCATTTGCTCTCTGTATTCTTTTTGGTGAGCAGGGACGCCGGAATCACGGAGGCAGAGGGGACAGATGCCCTCCCTACCTTCCGACCACAGCGTGAGAAAGGGGCAGACAATGCCGTTCCCATGTTCATCATTCAATTTTATTCAAAGATTTATTGTCGAAGTAAAGCTAAATTACACCCCAAATCTGTTCAGGGAACTTTCAAAATTTAATGGGGGAGTTCTGGGGGGGGGGGAGGAGGTGTCCACCTAACTCTCCCATCTCGGGCCTTCGGCCTTCGAGGCATGCATGCATGCATCGTTATGTCACGGCGGGGCTGCAAGTGCGAGTAAATTCCGCACCCCACCCACCTAACCAACCCCCCTCCCAGTCCTGAACTTGATCTTAAGTGCTTCCGGCGTCCCTGTTGGTGAGTGTCTGTAATAACAGCTTAATATCTGAAGACATATTTCAACTTTTTAGAAAGTTTAAAAAGGAACAGGTGCTTCTGCAGGGATGCTGCGGGAACTCCTTCAGGCTATAATAAAATTACCATCACAGCGGTAAATAGGTAAGTTTTGCTATATGTACAGATGGGCAAGCAAAGATGTGGCTAAAATGTCTAGGTTCGGGAGGTCCCCCCCCCCCCTCTAAATTTGAACAGTACCCCCCCCCCCCCCCGCCCCAATGCCTCAACATCAACCTTCGTGAGAATTTTCCAACTGCTACCTGTTAATTTCCAACTGTTGAAGAAATCCGAATGCTCCCTCCCTCTACCCTTGTATTTATTTATTTGTTTATTGGGGTTTAACGACGCTTACGACAGCCAGGGACATCTCGTGTCGGCCAAGTTTACGGGTGGAGGAAGCCCGTGTACCCGGAGAGAATCATAGAGCAAAGGCGAGTAACTGTCAGGCTTCCTAACGTACTAACTACTCACAAGTAGGGTTAGCATTGGTTGAAGACAAGTGCATCATCGACGTACAGTAGGCCTTAGTACACAGCGCCACTGCCCCCCCCCCCCCCCCCCCCCCCCCCCCCGTGGGAAATCGGGATTAAGTGCTCTGGGACACAACGCAGTTACCCCAGGATCGAATCGTGGACCTTTCGGTTAGAAGTTCAATGCTGTAACCAGTGTGCCGTTTATCGTCACTAATTTCTTTGTGCGCAATTGCCATATTGAATGGCATCCAAATCATGGCAGGTTCTCCTGGTTATTCATAGCAAACATTGGCAATGTTTCTGCCAATGGACCTCCGGGTTACCCGGAGGTCCATTGGCTGAAAATTTGCTTGTGCACAGGCCATATGTACAGAATTTGATAGCCTTACTATGGTCATAACGCATAGATTAACGCGCAGATCGACGTGCTCTTTGTGCGCATTTCACGACAGGACTTCTAGTTTTAACTGTACCGATTAACCGTGGTTAAATGCAAAATGCTATACTCTTCTTCGGCTCATAGCAAAGGGTTATTCTGATATGGGATAAATTATCGTTAAGTCAACAGTCATTTGCCATTGGGTACATAATATCATTATCCTTGCGTCAATTTTCGGAAGATCTTCAAGTAGATTATGACACCATTGTCGCGTTTGTGTTACATATGGAGACTTTTATTATAAAGTATACAATTGTAATTATTAATTTATGGTCTCTAATGATGTTTGACTGTCCTAAGAGTACTTGGGGATGTCAAGTAAATTGATGTCCCGACTGTTTTAATGCGATCTTAAATCGCCAAGCTCCATTGTGAAACAATAATGATTAGACGAACAGATAATCGAGTTGAAGTTAACGCTGTGAACGCTGAACAACTTCCATGTCCTGCAAGGGTCAGAGCAAATTTCCTTCGGAGGATGAACTACATTGTATGCAGGGTGTCCTGTTTTGACTGTCTGCACAGACTTGCTCGAAATACACTTCGTCCCTGAGTACCAATGTGTTCTATGTGCCAGTAGGCACATAGAACACATCGGAACTCAGGGGACGACCTTTTGTGAATATAATCGGCCTCAATCTGCAAGATTATCTTCACGTCGTAAACTGATGTACCTTTCTCAACACATCTCTCTCATTCATGTTCCTCGCTTATTTTGGGGTTTAATAACACTTCCATTGAGTCGTATGGACATTTTCACAGGTGGAGGAAGCTGGATAATCCAGAGAAAACCAACAAAGCAAATAACTGTCATAATGTCCGACCATAAGCGGAGTTCGCGTTAGTTGTGTATAATTAAACCTTTTTCCTGTTCATGCATTTTCAGACAAAATGATTGGCTAAAGTATTTCTTTTTTTTCTTTTCATAACACGATGAACCGAACAAAACGCATTCAGGCCCGGCCTAAATCACGCCCCCAATGTCTGTCTTAAATTAAAAATTACGCTGCATAGGTTGAATGGAAAAGAACCCCTGCATGCTCATGTTGTTTCACCATGAAAATTAATTAATATTTATCTCATATAAAAAAGACTTTCAAAATAAAATTTAATAAACAATGAAATCCTTATCATGCTTTTATTCCATGTAAAATTTGTTTATATGCAACAGGTGATCGTCTGCGTTCATCGTTTTACCCAAATCAAACGTAAACAATGACCGGTCATGATAATCCACAAACGAAACTCACGCCAACAAAACTTTCCAATTTCCAAACAGCCTGAATGAACTCTTTCTGAGACAAAGTTCAACCAACTTCATGTCATCTGAGTTTATATCGAACTCCGCATTTATAAACTGTGTTTTTCAATTTCTCAGAGAAGGGTCAAAAGCAGAATTAAATTTAATTCAGTGTTGCTTTCAATGACAGCATGCTTACGTCAAGTGGAAAAGGAGATTGAAGTTTTGTGTGGGTGTGGACTATGACGTTCCTTTTAACTTACGCAGTTCATTGGTCAATAAAAATTTTAATAACACAACAGCAATGTTCAGTGAAATGTATCGTTATTGCAAACATAATTTATAAAACTATAACTTTTTATTCAGTTATCACTAGGAAGCATGATGCGACTTAGTTTTTATTTGAACTACGCCCATTTATACAGTTTGGCCTTTGTTTTTTGTCTTTTTTTGTTTTTTTAGTTCATAACTCAAGAAATAGACAGAAACAAACGATCATTCCCTATAAAATGCCGATTCATGGCCACACCTCGTGTTTTCCCGCAAGTGTTCACGCTGCCGGGTGCCAATTTAGCCACTTACCCGAAAAAGTCTGATCTGGCACCCCAATAAGTTTCTTTCACTTGTAAAGGGAAGCCATTTTGACAGCGAAGAGCAAAAGTGATGACCAAACAGACAAAAACTAGAGGGGTTCATTCCCTCTAGACCAATTTCCTTTAGACCAATTCCCACGGTTCATGCCCACTAGACCAACTCCCACTAGAACAATTCCCTCTAGACCAATTCCCAAAAGACCAACTCCCACTAGACCAATTCCCTCTAGACCAACTGTTAAATTATGTATTAGAATAGATGAATACAGGATATAAAGAAAGACGAGAAAAAGAATTATCAAGTTTTACTTTTACAAGGGACATATTTCAACACTTTTGCTTTTCAATACATTGTTTTTATAGTTATTTGGGTGCTTTTCATTGACCTTTGATGTTTATGACTATGTGGAAACTACATGAATATCTAGCCAGGCAACATTCCCAATAAAACTCTGGAATCATCACCATACCCTGGCCTACCGTACTAATAATAGTGTACAGGGGTCACACTGTAAACTAAATCGAATAGTTGGAAAATCTCATCCAAACATATATGAACTAATTGACATTTTCAAACAAGAAACTACTGTCAACCAGGTTAAATTTGTACAATTAGAATGTGATGCCTCTCCTCCGAAACGCAAGAAGAAATACATTTGCGTTGATGAACGACTCAAAAGGCTAAAATCTAAATTATGTGATGGTGAAGTGTGTGTAAATGAGTTTCTTGATCAAGCCAAATAAATGTGCTCTGTATGAATTAGGATACCTAGTGACTATAGGAAACTGTAACTCCCTTCACTATAATTAATGTGACTAAATTTTTAATGATTAGGGAATTGATACATTCCTATATTCATCAAATATTTGATGAAAGTAATCCCAATTAATATTTCTGTCAACTAAGTAATTTTCATTATCCAAATTAAGCTTTGTGATCTCTAGATTATAGGAAAGTGTCACCATTCATTAAATATCTCTGTCAATGAAGTAATTTTCACCGGCTAAATTACTACTCAATAAAACAATGAACAAGTTGACCCTTTCCACAAAACAATGTCGTCTATTTGTCTGCATATTTTTTGCCATATCAGTGCTTTGTTATGCCAGTGCTTCATATCACATTTTTGAACTTTGATTTGTGTTTTCCATATTTTATGATTTCTGCTTGTACATGTCATCTTACTTGTGCTCTGTATATTTTTGTTTTTATTTCGGTTTATGATATTATAATTAAACCTTTTTTCGGTTCATGCGTTTTCAGATAAAACGATTGGCTCACACGATTCTGTTTTTTCTTTTCATAACTCAATGAACCGAAAAAAACACAATTAGGTCCGCCCCCAGCCACGGCCCTAAAATACCAGTCTTCGGAGTTGCAACATGGTGTCAAATCAATAGAAGTTAGAACACTGGCACGTTCTAAATGTGAAAAATAAAAATAAATTTATATTACTAATTTATCACCATGAAATTATTTATAAAATATTTAAATGACCGTGGTGGGTCAATTTTTCTTTTTCTTCACAACTGTATTTATTTGACATTTCAATTTTTACGCACACTGGGTGATCGTCTGCGTTCATCGTTTTACCCAAATCAATTGTAAACAATGGCTGGTCACGACGAATACGGCAATTTTTACATTGCTAATTTGAATGAACACTACCTGAATTCAACTAATTTCATGTCATCTGGCTTTATATCTAACTCCACGTTTACAAACTGTGTTTTTCAGTTCTCGGGAAACGGTCAAAACCAAAATACAAAGTAATATTACTGATGGCCTACTTCCACCTACCACGGAACGTAACTTTTACGTGAAGTGAACAGTTGAATGAAATTTGAGGGAGGCGTGGCTTATGACGTTTTCTTTGCATTACGTAATTCATTGGTCAATAAAAAAATTAATGACATAAGTGCATTTGACTTGGAAAGTGTGTCAATTGCTACCTGCATTTCAATAATATGCGCCCTCTTTTATGCCAGAAAAATAATATGTCTACCAGACGACTAACATTATTTATTTATTTGGGTCACGAACGTTTAATTATAAGGAATGATCGTTTCTTTTTGTCTATTTCTTGAGTTATGAATCCCACAAAACAAAGTCCAAACATCGCGTAAATGGGCTACGCCCATTTACACAGTTTGGACTTTATTTTTGGGGGTTCATAACTCAAGAAATAGACAAAAAGAAACGATCATTCCTTAAATGAATAAAACATGTTGAAATAAATCATTTTTTCTCTTTTAATACATACTTTGATAGTTGGTCTTCAGGAGCTAGTCCCCATTATGTATTAGAATAGGAAAATAGGTGAATCAAGGTATATATATCATGTAATCTATTCTAAGACATAATTTAACAGTTGGTCTAGAGGGAATTGGTCTACTGGGAGTTGGTCTTTTGGGAATTGGTCTAGAGGGAATTGGTCTAGTGTGAGTTGGTCTTTCGGGAACTGGTCTAGAGGGAATTGGTCTAGTGGGAGTTGGTCTAGTGGGAAGACACCGCAAACAGTTTCAAGACGACAATAAAGATCTGCTGATCGTTCCTTCAAGGCGACGCTCAAGGCGAGGTCACACGGTCGATGGAAATCGAGATATATCTTTTAGATAATTTGCGATAATTCACAGGCTAACATATAATAAAGTAAGTTATTACTTCTTTTGTCAATAAGGTGTTGAAAATTGTACTGGAATTGTAACGGATTTGGTAACAGCAGTTGAAATATAATATGCAATAGAAGTTCTAAATTACTCTGTTATAATTCGTCTGCTCATAACAGAAGTGTAATTCTATTTTTGTTGGCTTCAAGTCATTTCCATGTTTGAAATGAATCGATGTACCTAATTGGTTCACGCCGTAGTGCATTGTGCTGTTGTTTCATTCGTCGAGGTGAAAGCGAGGGATCAATCCGATTCCAGTATTCGAAATCTTTCCCCGCGAAATTATCCTATATAAGAGCGGTCTCGCTCATAATTCGCCGCCCATGTCTTGGCATTAAAGATCTAATTCAGCTGCGCCAGCACAACTGCCTATTGAGGTTAGTTATAGGGACACTTTGTAACCTGTAAAAAAGGCTAACCGTATTGGGTACCGTCATTTTGGGACCCGTTCAGCTCGGCCCTGGTGAGAATCACTGTTTCTGAGAGTGATTCTCTCCAGGTCCGAGTTCCATGGGAACCATCCACATTTACTGAACACATGTTGGGTGGAAGTTAAACCCCTTTTGGTTGAAAGTGTAGTGGGCCCGTGGTTTTTGATTCCTCATTCATATTCATGTCCATTTCATATCATACTATTTTTGGCTTCTTAATAAACCACGTATAAACTGTTTTTCTATTTTATTGTGAATTCATCGAGACCACAACACATAACTTAATGGTTATTCGACCTCTAGTGTTGAGTTATATTTTATCCATGGTTTGCTAGTTGACCCAGATCCTCACGAATCTGAAGAACAACAGGGAGATTTCGGCCAGGGTTCTAGCCCCTGGGGAGTCGTTCACCCCACCCCTGTTACAGAATTCTATTTAATTGTCAATGAGCGGTAATGAGGCAATGGTTTTTTTTTAATAAAACAGTGTAGGTTATCAACTTTACAGAAGGTTGTATTTAATTAGATAAAATACTTTGCGACGGTATGAAGAATTTAACGAATGAAATACTGCCTTTTGTAAAGACTCGCGCTCCGTAAAGTCCAGCGGATTAAACGTAATTAGTTAATTAATCTGTTATTATCTAAGTGCAAGAGCAGCTATATGTACGTGGAGAGGGGATTGTAACCAAATCACCCGCGGAGTGAAGTTATCACCCAAGCTTTAACTTTCAAATTTTGTACATATCGACAAAAAACACAAGCAATGTTTCAGCCGATGGACCTCCGGGTTTAACCCGGAGGTTCATTGGCTGAACTTTGCTGGTGCTAGTTGTACTTTGCAACAAAATTTGCAATTATTGCTTGGGTGGAATCTCCACTCTGCGAATGATTTATTATTTATTATTATTTATTTATTGGTGTTTAAGGTCACATATTTCTGCACAATGGCTAATCATGACCACGACAGTTTTACGGGTGGAGGAAGCCTGAGTACCCGGAGAGAACCACCGAGCAACGGCGAGCAGCTGTCAGCTCCCCAACATACTAACTCCACACAATAGGGTAAGCATTGGTTGAAGACAGGTGCACCATCAACGTGCAGTACGCCTTAGTGCACAGCGTCACCGTGCCCCCACATGAGCGATGGGGGTGAAGTGTCTTGCCCAAGGACACAACGCGGTTGCCGCAGGTGAGATTCGAACCGAGGAGCTCTCGGCTTGCAGCCTGTACCTCTACCTACTGAGCGACCGCGCCCTCTGAGAATGATTTAGTGATAATACACTCTCCACGTACTGTATGTACCGACATTATTCAGCCTGGCCATTAATTGCATCAGTTGTACAGATTTTACTTAAGTGGCCGTCTTTTTAGCCTATCGATGAATTCGTCAGAACTTTTGCGTTTTGCCTGATTGTTTCAGTGACCACTTGTCCGTTCACTCTTGGAATAAATGCCAGATTATTTTTCAAAACTCAATCAAATTATTTGGATCAGACATCGAAGTACATCCCTCCCCTCCCATTAACATTATGGCACTAAACACCTACCTTGTTTGGCACTAAAATATCGGGTAATGGCTAAAAAAAATGTGGCACCAGACAGAATCGGTCAGCTTGAACACTGTTTCCCGGCCAGTGGATTCCAGATACAATCAGGGACCGAGGGATACCATGAAAGATATCTCTCTCAGATGTCCCCGAAATGATGGCCGATTTCCGGCCATGGTATGGAAGATACCCTGTCTTTAATACCTTGGAACATACCAACAATGAAAAGATGCCATCTGTAGACACCATGACGGTCCGATAGATACCAAGAAAAGAGATACTTTTCCTGTGCGGGATATATTCTAGGTCTAACGATACCATCGATGGTGTGTATCTTCCACACCTCGGTATCTTTCGCCTCTCCGGTATCTTTCTTCTTGTTAGACAAGAAATGCGTCTTTAGATACCCTCGGAGTCTACGGACGTGACAACCGTTACTTATTCCCAGTTCCTCATTCGACATTCGTTATCAACCGATAAAATCGGTTGAAAACGGATGTCGAATAAGGAACTGGGAATAAGTAACAGTTTTCATGTCCGTGTAAAAATACTGAGGACATTTTGGGTGATATGGTAAAACTGGGTCAATGTCACAAGTTAATCACAGAAGAAGTTACCAGAAGTGGTGTTAATACAGTGTGGCCGCCGTGGACTGGTCACTTCCTACGGGTGGTCCTTAATTCCACGGATGCAATAATATTAGATTCCAAACACTAATTATAGGAATAATCATCAAACAATTTAATTAATGAAGCACCGGGTACAACCCGGTGCTTCATTAATTAAAATTTTGCTGATGATGATTTTCTATTTCCTGTTAAACGCATGCGTGGACATCGTTGCCCACGCGTGGATTACGTCAAGCGAGTGTACTGTAAGTTTATCTAACATTCTGTGAATATGATTCTGGGTTCTCATGAGACAAAAGGCAAAATAACATTTTAGGAATTACAAAACTTCACGCGCATTTTCAAAAAACTGTTCAGCATGTCTTTTTTCCGCTTTCCACCCACCTCTACATGTACAAAAATATTTCTTTTAATGGACACTGAAACAATAAAATTAAAAATCTGCTGGTGACCATAACAATATTGCGAGTTTTGATTCTAGCAGGGTCGAATTTCTCTGGTTATTCATACCCCCACCCCCCTCACACCACCTCCACCCCACCCCACCCCACACACACTTTTGATGAATATAAAATTGAAATACTGTGGTTCGTGGGCACTGAAAGTTTTGCAATTCGACACACTATTGTCGATATATATTTCTAATACCCCCCACCCCCGCCCCCAATGATATACTTGTTGGTAACCACACAAAAACACTTCATATTCTCAGAACAAAAGTGCATGTTTAATTATACAGTCCGCGTCTCTCAGAATAAAATGAATGCACCTGTGGCAGAGTGTGTTATAACAGAATTAAAAGCGATTCTGCAACAAATTCTATGTTTTAACTCTACACTTAAAACTAGAAGTCCTGTTATGAAATGCGAACAAATGGCACGTCGATCTGCGCGTTAATCTACGCGTTATGGCCAAAAGTGAGTCTATCAAATTATGTACATATGGCCTGTGCACAAGCAATGTGTCAGCCAATGGACCTCCGAGTAACCCGGAGGTCCATTGGCAGAAACATTGCCTGTGTTTGCTATGAGTAACCAGGAGAACCTTCCGTACTTTGGATGCCATTGGATATGGCAATTGCGCGCAATTCATACGCACAATTAAGCCTAGATAAGCGCACAGTTCGTGACAGGACTTCTAGTTTTAACTGTACTTGATTTGTTATTTTTGCAGGCAAATGACAGTTCAGATGAAAAGACTTCTGTTTTCATCGATACCTTGCCCTTCAGAGGGAAGAATGCATACTCAAAATTCTGTGACACATTGCAGATGACAGGACACACGTTCTTAGCTGACTTTCTCAGAGATGAAGGTAAACAGACAATACTTTGAAACAACAACATTTAATTGCTTCTGCTGCAGCTAATGAAATGAAAACAGGTTAACCCTTTACCTAACCTGAAAAGCAGACGACACTTGCAAAAATAATTCTTGAATAACTAATTTTTTTAATTTTTTGTCTCAAAAACATAGGTTATGACCCCTCGTTGGAACGAGCTAGACGAGAACGTTCCAACGAGGGGTCATGGTCATAACCTATGTTTTTGAGACAAAAAATGAAAAAAATAATGAAAATTAATTGGCGATTTTTGAGAATAGCGCTGGCCGGTTTTGGCCGCTACGTTAGGATTAAATAAAGCCCAAAACATTAGTATCCACCGCAAAAACGAAGTTTACGGGGGATCTAGCAATGGGGTTCGTCCGTTCGTCCGTTCGTCGGTCGACTGTCCGTAGCAACTTTAGATGTATGTATCTCGGTCAGTGCATGTCGAATTTGCATGATCTTTGGTATGCTGATAGACCATCTAGGCGGAAGGATATTCACGAGTAACGGGGTTTAGTCAATCATTTTTTACTCGAGTTATGTGCCCTTTTCGACTTTGAAAATTTCAATTTTTATGGTTTCTGCATGATAACTTTAGTAGTGTATGCCGGATTTGAATTATCTTTGGTATGCTGATTGACCACCAGGGGGAGAAGTATACACATAATTAACAGGTTTTGTTCAGTCATTTTTTCTGGACTTATGGGCTTTTTCCAACTTGTTTACACTGAAAATGATGGAAGATACATGACTGTCTCAGTTGGTGGCTGCATCTTGTTTAACTTAATTTATTCAGATGTCAAACATTAACGTCTGTGGGATTACATGGAGATCAATTTTACACAATTCAAGCAAGTGGCGGTGTGGGTTCTCCTCGACTCAGGTAACATTCTGTTCTAGGTATAAAGGCCCAACACTTTGTATACAGTAGCCTTCATTCACATTCATTTCACACTTCTGACTTCAGAGCGTGAGCATGGAAATACCTGCTAGATTAGAGAAAGCCATATCAGCTCTGGCCGTCTCTTGTCCTATCACCTGGACTATCCAGGAAAAAGGCAAAAGCGTCCAACTGACCTTGGAATTCATCATCGAAGAGAATAATACACCACCCTCTCCAGGGAGAGGTAGTACCCTTGGCGAGAGGATCCCCTCTCCCACTGGTCCTCACCTGAAGAGGCACGGAGGCCCTGAAAAGAGTGAGAGGAAGAAAAAGAAGAAGAGCCCTTCGACCAAGCGCAGAAGCGCCCTGCGCCTGGAGGCCTTCCAGAATAGGAAGAAAGAGTTGAGTGAGGGGTGGAGGTTCTGGAGGCTGCCGCCAGTTCCCCTCTTAGTCCCACTGGCAGACCCAACCAACTGCCGGCTCCTGAGCCGGTACAGTTGGATGTGGGACGTCCAGTGGAGATTGAGGAGGAACTGGAAGTTGCATTTTCACCACCTCCCACCTCTCACTCCCCTCTTCCTTCACGACCGGATAGCCCGGGAGTGGCAGTCAGAGCAGTACAGCCACCGGAGTCCGCTGAATCACGCGAAGAGAAGGTCCTGAGGAATTGCGACAAAACAATGGCCGAGACCGAGGAATTCAAAAAACAATCCGCTGAAGTATCCAGAATGGCGCAGAAATGGATAGAGAATATGAAAAAGCAAAAACAACAATAAAACCATGAAACAGCCTCTCCATCTCCATCACCATCACAGCCACCTCCAAAAAAGAAGTCTCGAAAAAAAGAGGATAAGCTGCTTCCTTCTCCATTCCTCCTTTGCCACGCCCAGACAATCAAAAATCATCTAAAGTTAAAGAGGATCGAAAGGGGCGTGCTTCCCAAACCGTGCCTGCGCGCCTTCGGCGCGCGAAACCATTTGATCATCACAGTAGCCTGTATTAGAAACATTGCACGCCTTAAAATTAACTATGACAAAATAGTGGTCCTCAAGGCAGACTAGTCCATCCACCGGAGTCGACATGCCATGCAATAATTATTATATTAATATCGTTTTATCCTTTACCCAAAATAACGGTCAAACCCGAATAGCGCTATTCACAAAAATCACATTCAATTTCCATTATATTTTCATTTTTGGGGGTCTCAAGCACATAGCTTATGACCCCTCACTGGAACGAGATCGTTGAGCTCGTTCCAATGATGGTTCATAAGCTATGTTTTTGGCGCAAAAAAATCATACAAATTAGCTATTCAAGAAGTTTTTGCAAGTGTGGTCTACCTTTCGTGTTACAGTACGTGGAGAGTGTATTATCACTAAATCACCCGCAGAGTGGAGATTCCACCCAAGCAATAAATAAAAATTTGTTGCAAAGCATAACCAGCACAAGCAAAGTTTCAGCCAATGGACCTCCGGATTAAACCCGGAGGTCCATTGACTGAAACATTGCTTGCGTTTTTGTCGATATGTACAAAATTTGAAAGTTTTAGCTTGGGTGATAAATCCACTCCACGGGTGATTTAGTTACAATCCACTCTCCACGTACTGTAGATAAAGGGACAAACCAGGGAAAAATTTGTGACCCATCAGGATTCCAATCATTTTCATTCTTGAATTTAGAAATAACGAAACAGCATTATGGTAAGAAAATCGCTTAACAGGGCGCGTTGTGCTCCGTCACTCGAACTAGGGCTGCACGATATTCAAAAAAATACCGAGGTATACCGGTATATCGAAAACTGTGCAGAAATATGAACATAAGTACCACAATCGTGACTCGAGGCATCACAGTCGGAACGAATAAGCACGCCTTGATGATGCAGTTCGAAAAACCATTACCCAACTGATGTGTTCTACTTTTAAAATAATTCTATATCAATAATTTGATATATTTATAAATGTTTATAAATGTATTTAATGTTATTAATATTCAAGTCTGAAAATAAGCAGTCTGTCATTTGCAGAATGAGGTCCGCAGAGGGCGAATTTGCTGATGCTATCCCATACAGTGGGCCAGTTTATCCTCTGGGTACCTCTTTCTGTTTATTTTTGAGACCTTGATTCAGGTTGAGGTTCACAGAGGGTACATTTAGTGATGCTACCCTGCTGTGCAGGGTAGCATCACCAAATTCACCCTCTGGGAACCTCATTTTTTTTGTAAAATGTTATATGTACTGAGCTATGCTGAAATGTTATAAACTTATATTTTTTATGTTATGCACATATTTTTTTTTATCAAATAAAGTGCTTATCAGTAAATAAATGTTTCCTTAATTATCCTTAATCAACCTTTAATCAATAACAGTATGTAGTTGGTCTAAAGGGAATTGGTCTTTTGGGAATTGGCCTAAAGGGAATTGGTCTAAAGGGAATTGGTCTAGTGAGAAGACACCGTTCAAGCTTGTTCAAGATTGAAACGTTGTTATTGACACCACAAGCTTCAACTACTCCTAATTGTAATGCTTGAGTACCTTCCTTTTGATTTACAATGTTCGACATATATTTCAGAACACACATCAGACTTTGTCGACATCCACGATTTATTTAAGAAAATACCACATTTAGACAAAACCTTAAATGACAGAATTAAAGAACAATTAGAGGAATATATAATAGAAAAGGTAAGATAATTTATTTTCTGTAATTTGTTAAGGTAAAATTAGTTGCACGCAAGTTAGTCTGTAATTATTACGAAATAGTTGCGTGACATATATTAATGGAGTTAATGAAAACGTTACAATAGTTTAATTGGTGTAGGACTTCTAAAAGGACTGGAACTGTAATAAAACTATCATCGCATCTTTATACTGCAAAGATTCCCATTAATGCAAGATCAGATCACTCCAAACTTCAATGTCATCTTTCATAAACCAATTACAACTTTATTTAAGCGTCTAGTAGTAGTAGTAGTGTAGTAGTAGTAGTAGTGGTAGTAGTAGTATAGTAGTAGTAGTAGTAGTAGTAGTAGTGTAGTAGTAGTAGTAGTAGTGGTAGTAGTAGTATAGTAGTAGTAGTAGTAGAATCTTTATTACTGTGACATGTGCAACATTTTGGAACAAAGAACAAATTGATGGGTATAAAAAAGTGCCCGAACCATTTGGTGTATATGTCACATATAACAAGTATTTTTTTTCTTAACACTCAGGGTTGTCCTCAAATACACTTCACAATACTCACTCCCATGTACTCTTATTCATTCACTTACCCACTAAAAAGATACCCCCCCCCCCCCCATCGGGTCTATACGTCACAAATAGCAAGGGTTTTTCTTGACGCCCGGGTTTAAGCGTCTAACAACCTTATCGGCCTACCCCAAGGTGCGTCACGTGAGGGATGGGCATATGACACATTTGTTTCCAAAACAATAAGCACGTGTGGCGTTGAACATTGAGCCTGCGATCCATTCATTTCCTTTCGTATAACTCAACTATGCAAACACCTATAGCACACGTATTGACAACACATTATTTATA
This sequence comes from Pictodentalium vernedei, assembly GCA_031216915.1. Lineage (NCBI taxonomy): Eukaryota > Metazoa > Mollusca > Scaphopoda > Dentaliida > Dentaliidae > Pictodentalium > Pictodentalium vernedei. The sequence continues at coordinate 417,512,218 of CM062290.1, forward strand.
TCAATCCATTTCGAATGTTGAACTTTCGAACTGGTAGCTTAGTTTCGCTTTGCAAAGCAACGAAGATACGCAACTCGATGCGGACTGTACGCAGTCACATTTCAATGTGTTATTGAGCTGAACTTTTGTTTTCAACTCGGATTTACCATATAATTAATAATATTACAATTGTTGCTTGCTATGGTCTCGTTACAGTTATTCAGGTGAAAATGTCAGCTTTTCAAGAAATGTTCAGCTTCTGATTAACACGGCCGAGGATATTACGCATTTAAATTACCTCCCCTATTCACAATACTCACAATGTATATAGTTTCTGGAAGCTCTGAATATGGCCCTTTCTGGAGACAACTGTACACAACAAAAATCTTACAATATCACTCAAATACACTCAGCCGAATGACACAGTTGATGGCTAAAAAAATGGGTCAAAATTTTCTCATTTTGGGGATAAATCTCCAATTTTCGTGATAAAACTGTGTTACAGGAATTCCTTTTACACAAAAATTGTCCCATTTGTAAACTGCAAATTGTCAGGTCCCAAACAGGTCTGGGTTTGTCATTTAACACTTCCATGTGGCCTTGACCCCCAATTGAAATGCACTTGGCAATACACAGTTTGAATCAAGACCATCAACATATTATTTTGGCCATATCACCATTAAAGAGAATTATTTACTAAATCCACACCACCATAAACTAAAACTATAGCTCAAAATAGTCATTTGGCTGAGGATATCCAATAACCTCGGAAATGACCTTTTAATAGGAAACGAGACCTTTTAATGTGATTGTTAACACAAATGATCAAGCACAAACATGTAATATACCAATATCTATTTATTTGACGTTGTGTCGAGTTCACGTACGCCATTTTCTGAGCAGGATTGTGCCTGTTAAATATTCCACATGTAATTTGTTTTAGAAACAAAGGTGACGTATGTCCCCGACCCATGTGACTCAATATAGGGAATGTTGAATTCCTCTATTAACCCTTTACCTAACACGAAACGCAGACAACACTTCCAAACAAAATTCTTGAATAACATTTTTGTTTCAAAAACATAGGTTATGACCCCTCATTGGAACGAGCTCGACGAGCTCGTTCCAAAGAGGGGTCATAACCTATCTTTTTGAGACAAAAATTGAAAAATAATGAAAATTATTTGGCGATTTTTGTGAATAGCGCTGATCGGTTTTGGCCGTTACGCTGGGGAAAGGGTTAAAAAAATAACCAACAATATATCTGACAAAAAAATAAAAGTGGTCACTCCGAATTCTATTGAACTCGTTACCTAACATGGCGATCACTTCCAGCCAGCGTTATTTACAAAAAATCGACACTGCAATTCCATACTTTTGTCCCCCGAAACATTTTTATGCCCCCTCATTGGAACGAGCTCGTCGAGATCGTTTCAATAAGGGGTCATTGGCTATGTATTTGAGGTAAAAAAAATTGAAGTCATAAACCTTCACATGGGATGTTCGACTCCTCCACCCAACCACCTCTACTCTCCCACCTCACGTTATGAGCGTTTTCGTTCTGTTATTCAACTAAAAGCATGCTGATGTAATACCTACAATATCCTATTGCCGTCGTATTCAACCCAACGTAACAAACCAAACAAACCAAACAAGAGGATCAAATCCCTTCGCGTATCACGGCTCCGATTCAAAACATGTAAGTTTCCTTTTTTTTCTGTGTGTTCTTTGTCTTTTTGAAACTGTGTCAAGCGCTTGACGGAGAACTTTATAGGACTGTTTTTAACCCTTTACCTAACATGAAAAGCAGACGACACTTGCAAAAAAACTCTTGAATAACTATTATTTTCATATTTTGTCTCTAAAACATAGGTTATGACCCCTCATTGAAATGAGCTCGACGAGCTCGTTCCAATGAGTAGTCATAACCTATGTTTTAGAGACAAAAAATGGAAAAAATAATGAAAATTAATTGGCGATTTTTGAGAATAGCGCTGGCCGTTTTTGACCGTTACGTTAGGTAAAGAATTAAAGAAGCTTAAATGCTGTTTACTTTAAAATTGTCGCGAATATTACGCATCGAAATCATTCTGCCGCATTAGTTGTCGAGTAGATCTCCAACTCAAGATATGTATCTTATTCTTTCCGTGCTGTATGGCCTACGTAGACGCCAGAAACCTTTTCGTCTGATTACGACGGGCACCACCTTTCAACAAAACGAACACCCAAAAACGTATTCATCGCTTGAGCAGTACTGTTATCACAATGACGTCGCAGTTTGGTGCAATTTTGGCAACCATGGCAACTTGCCTTTTACTTCTTGCAACCGTGGCTTCTCCTCCAATGCCCCAACCCAAGGTTCGCTAAAAGAGGCTCGTTCGGGGGCATGTTTTTTTTTTACCGATGAGATGGCATTAGCGGATCAAACTCTACCATTGATTCTCGATTGATCAAAATTTTAAAAAAAATATATGCCTTCTTAGTTTCAAGTAACTTATGTTTTCGTAAGTGTGTGGAACTATAGATATATAGAACTGGGGTTGGTTGTCTTCCTGTCATTCCCTGTTGTGTGTCTGTGGATTGCATGGATACAAATAAATATAAGAAATTGGTATTGATGAACGACTTATATGCACGTTGGTGATGAGGGCGTGGTGAGATAGAATGGGCGTTTAACACTTGTGTTATCGATAATGGATGAAAAGATAATATATATATATATATCGTTCTTCCACCCAGCATCGACCACAGAAGTGAATATGTATACATACATAGACACACATATACATATATCTGTGCATGTGTACGCGTGTGCACAAGTGGGCAAGTATATTTATGTAGTGGCCTATGGTCTCACCTATTAACCACAGGAATATCAATTAATGGAAGATCCGTGAAGATGCAACTGCTTGAATTTAATTTATATATATATTTGGCAGTTAACATTTCAAACGTTGCCAGTAGGCACATAGAACACATTGGAACTCAAGAGACGAACTGTACGTCAGTTCAATTATATTCAAATTCAAATCAATAAAAATGGCCGAAGTTATTGAAATTTTGTTCATTTTAACATTTAACGTCATTTAATTCGTTAACGCAAAATTATTTGACACGTTAACGTGTTAAGGAAAAATTTAACTCCCCCCAGCACTGGCGCATTCATCATCATTTAAAGTTAATAACTTTGTTTCTGTTCACTTTATCAACAGTGTGTTCATCGTGGCACATCGTCCCCAGAGTTCCAATGTGTTCTATGTGCCCACTGGCATATAGAACACATTGGAACTCAAGGGAACGCATGCCTTTTATACAGACAATACCCTTTCCATGAATATAAAACTAAAGGATGTAAAATTTGCTAATCTTTTTATTGGGAAGAATAAAAACTTTAAAATTACTGTCAAAACGCATTCGCTAAAAAGAGTCATAGTGGACGGTTACAAAGTTGCTTCTAATTAGCTTGCCATAAAAGCCAAGTTTCCTTTGTAACTTTTAATTATTTACTTATTGGTCTTATTGGTTCAGGGGAGATGACTTTAAAGTCGATTTTCCCGACGAAATAAATCAGCGATGGATACGCCGGGATGCTTTCTATCGCCAATTTCGGCTCAAAATCAGATGGCCTAGCTCCATCAGAGAAATTTTTAAGTCCATTGCGAGCTTATCGTCAATTTCTGCCTTTTTTGAGACTTCCGTGACATAACATGGGACATCTTAATGTAAATCTTTAGCCGATTTTAATGGATTTGTTTCATTCAAGAACATATTGGTCGTAAGCCATGATTATTGTCCATTATTTCTCGCCAGCTACTACAAGGATGCATAAGAGGGATTGATGGTAAACGTCGTTTGTTGATGAGCCCGAGGTCTCTCTTCCCAACATTCCTGACTAATATCGTCATGAAAATCGACTTTCGAAAAAGTTATCCCCCTTGAAATTATTAGATAAATGCGGAAGGTTCGAAGTAATTGTTGAGAAAATACCTATGAGATCAGTAGAAAATTAAGCCAAGTTTGCTTTTGTTACTTTTGATAAATGTTTATGTTTATTAAAAGTAATAAAAGAAAACTTGGCTTTTTATGGCAAGCTCATAGAAGCAACTTGTTCACAGATAATCCGTCATTAAGAATATCACTCAGTATCACACCAGTCAACACTGTCCACTTTGACTCTTTGTTCAACGAATGTATTGTTACAGTAATTTGCGAGTGTGTGTTCTCGTGAAAAAAAATAGCAAATCTTACCTCCTAGACATTTATATTTATGGAAAGGACAGTGTCTGTATTATATGTTACGATACGCACACTGTTGATGTAATTAGCAGAAAAAAGGGAACAGAACATCAAAAGATAGGGCAAACGTCGTTTTCTTATTTTTAGATGGGTTTCTACAGAGAATAATAGTCAAACGTTCTAACTGATGGGGAAACTGTAAAAACCCAGTTTCTGTGTTCTTTTACTACTCTACAGGGAAAAGCCGAAAGTTTGTGAAATGATGCACACAGCGATCATACAAAATCGGTAACATTTCGACATTCCGATTTTTATATGAAACTCCCATAACCTTAGAGTTAATGTTCTGACAGCGCCAGTGGCGGCGCTACGGGGGGGGGGGGGGGGGGGGGGGGGGGGGGGCATTCCCCCCAAACGAAGGCCCCCCCCCCCAGTTGCCCCCCCCCCCCCCCCCACCATCTCGCATGCATTTCCATCCACCCTCACACACAAACACATTCAGTCACTCTCTCTCACACACACACACACCCCTCTCTTTTTTATTCCCAATAATTTCCCATACACACTTAGCCCAAAGCCTCAGGCTAGCTGATGAACACATCCAGGCAGTAGAGATTTAAAGACTCGGATGCAGATACTTATAAGTTATAATTAAGTTATGAGCCAACAAAGGCATGTCTATCCATATCCCTTGTCTAAAAAAATTCATGGATTTCGCATTATGACAGACGGGCATTATCTCCCTTGCACTGTTCAATTATTTGAAGTCTCTCTCTCTCTCTCTCTCTCTCTCTCTCTCTCTCTCTCTCTCTCTCTCTCTCTCTCTCTCTCTCTCTCTCTCACGCACAGACCCACCAGACGCGGATCCAGGATTTTTTGAAAGGAGGACCGCTAATTACCATTACATTTAGTCGAAACTTGGACCCAAAGTCCGTAAAATAATTTTTTGGTTTGGTACGTCCACAGGACGTACCAAACCAAAAAAGTATATTACGGACTTTGAGTCCAAGTTTGGACTACCTCATAACAAAGTAATGATATGATCCTTTACGTATTTGCCCCCTTCATGGGAGTCTGCCCCCCTAGTTCCCTCCACCCCCCCCCCCCCCCACAAAAAAATTTCTGGCGCCGCCACTGGACAGCGCTAGGAAATTAAGGGGAGTTAACTTTTCTGTAAATCGTTTCCAATGATGAAAATTGTCAGCCAGGGCTATACATGATCTGATAACATGAACTCTGAATAACTAGACATAATTGACATGGGTTACAGAGGGTGTTGTTACGTCTACTAATAGAACTCTCACTGTATTGATAAGGAATGAGGGCACGACTAAAACCTCATACCCATGACAGCAACAGGGTATTCTTGTTACCATAAACTAGTACATAGTGCTGTAAAACGGTTATATTATGATGACTTTCTTCGAAAACAGCAATCCGAAAAATATTTAAACTATTTAGTGTTATTATATGCATTCTTACAGGTAGCACAGTACTAAATATTTTCCCATAGGCTATATTATAACATACAGGCGAAAAAAATATATGATCGCATCACTTTCATTTTGGAATTCAAATATCTTTGTCAGTCAAGCCCTTCAATAACTTTTACTGACACAAAAATAGGGGTCATGCAACAAATAAGAGAGAAAAACTCAGAGGAAGGGAAGTTCTGGCCACGTGCACATATTTATCAGGGAATTCTCAACAAAAAATAAACCAAAAGTCAATTGAATTTTTTAGTTTCAAATGTCATCAATGGGGGCGCGGTGGCTCAGTTGGTAGAGGTGCAGACTGTAAGCCGAGAGGTCCTCGGTTCGAATGCCACCTGCGGCAACCGCGTTGTGTCCTTGGGCCCATGTGGGGGCACGGTGACGCTGTGTACTAAGGCGTACTGCACGTCGATGGTGCACCTGTCTTCAACCAATGCTAACCCTGCTTGTGTGGAGTTAGTATGTTGGGGAGCTGACAGTTGCTCGCCGTTGCTCGGTGGTTCTCTCCGGGTACTCCGGCTTTCTCCACCCGTCAAACTGTCGTGGTCATGATTAGCCATTGTGCAGAAATATGTGAGCTTAAACACCAATAAATAAATAAATAAATGTCATCAAATCACCCTCTTTATTTATCTGAAATATTCTACAATAATACAAGATAACAGTAGAATGCTTCAAATGTTTATTGAAACAAAATATTTTCCCAAGTCTGTTTAGTTTCAGAGATTGCGTCATTTCCGAGTGCAACCTTTTTAGATGAGAAATGAAAAATTACACTTATTCAAGAAATTTTTTTATCAAATTTGTTATTTTATTTTATTTTATTAGGATTTAACGACACCTTCAATAGCCAGGGTCACCTCGTGTCGGACAGTTTTACAGGTGGAGGAAACCGGAGTATACGAAGAGAACCACCGAGCAACGGCGAGCAACTGCCAGACTTCTCTACGTACTAACTAAACGCTAAAAACTAAAGTGTTAAAAACTACACTTGAAGTGCTGTATTTAACACTTACTAAGTGCTGAACTTGCACTTTGTTCAAGTATAGATATCCCAGAACTTGACAGGTGTTACAATAATACCCCTTGATAAGTGTAATGCCGCGACACTTAAAAGGAAACAACGCAGATGACGCGGATCAGGCTCGAACTCTCGAGCCTGATCCGCGTCATCTGCGTTGTGTCCTTTTAATTATGTATCCACCAAGCGCAAATCAAATTCTGGAAGAACCACCAATGCTAGACACTTGGGAAGTGCCACCCATTCAAGTTTCAGATGTCTGACGATTGTAATGTCTAAGTGCTTAAAGCATTGCACTTTGAGTGTTAAAATCAAACCCTAAGAGTTAGAATGGGTTTATCACCTTGAAAGTGTCAGTTTTAACACTTTAGTTTTTAGTGTGTACATACAAGCAGGGTTAGCATTGGTTGAAGACAAGTGCACCACTGACGTGCAGTACGCCTTAGTACATAGCGCCACCCTGTCCCCACGGGGGCATTCGAGATTAAGTGCTTTGCTCAAGGACACAACGTAGTTACCACTGGCGGGGATCGAACCGTCGACCTTTCGGTTTGAAGTCCAATTCCGTAACCACTGAGCCACCGCGCTACCATCAAATGTCGTCTGCTCGTGGTATTAAGTAAAGGACTAAAATGTATTGCCTATTTGACGCCATCCCCGTAAGCATGTTCAAATATCGTTTTAAACAGATACACATTTTTTTGCTGAGAGCTCTTAAAAAGATCAGTGTCGGATATGAAAATTAGAATCGTCGGGAAAACTGAACCACTTCATATTTTTTCCTCAGCCTGATCGAAAATCTCTACAAGGAAATATACGTTTTGACGAGCGACGAAGAGGATGTTTGTTTATCATATGACTTCGCCGTTTTCTCGGCTTATTATCGTTTTATATTTTCGATAAATATTAGTTAGTGCTTCGTAACACCTTCATTCATTTCAAAAGAACACTTTCTGATTGGTTATCAAATGATCTGTGTCAAATTAATGCGCGCGTAAATAGAACTATTTCAAAACATCAACAACGTCAAGACACCTGATTTTATTTGTTAGATAGATATAGATAGAGGAATCAATAAATTCACTTCGAATATTAAACAACAAAAAGTATAATTCCAATCCAGACCCATTGTTCATAAAAGATAAAATATTGAAGATCACCGACTTGTACAAACTACATGCCTGTCTATTTATGTTTGATTGGAAAAATGGAAAACTTCCAGAATCTTTCGAACATTATTTTACTTCCCCAATCTCTCAATTACACATGAGTACAAGGCAATCGGGACTGGTACGTATCAACAAAACCCGAACAAAGGCTTTAGATAGGCTGCCCTCATATGCCTTTCCGAAAATCTGGAACGAACTGGACCCTGAAGTGCGAAAGGTAGAAACTAGAAAAGAATTTAAATAGAAGTTAAGAACAAAACTTCTGTCCTCATATCAAGAAAGCTATCAGTGTGACAACCCATACTGTCCTGACTGTTACACTCCACAGTAAGGGTTGTCACACCGATAACCTAAATAACTTAAGTATCCCAAACTGTCGCCACATCGAGGACTTATTATGTATAATATTGTGTCATTGTGTTTTTCTTGACTGATGAACAATACTTGAGCCGTGCCATATTTGTTTTCTAAATTTAACCACAACCCAGTTTGATAACCATAATAATACCAGATTAGCACAGAGAGGTAGGGATACCCACTATCACATTCACCATTAGCCACCTTTTTGAACCTGGAAACTCGTCCATCTACAGAAATAGATTAATGGGGTACGTAACCGAGTCAAAGTTGCAGTTCTACTAGCTACTCACAAGTATCCAAACTAGTAGCTCTTTCTATCAAAGATTAATGCGCAGAGCACGTAGTCAGTGTTGGAGTTAAATGTATTACGGGAGTGACAAGTAGACAGCCAATCTGGCTATGCCATCTCCCAACGGTATAGACTAAATATCATTTTCTAGTTATCTATTTGTATTTTATAGTCAAATATGTAATTGCCTGTAAACTATACCGTTAAATAAAATATCTATCTTCATTTCAAAAGAACACTTTCTGAATGGCTATCAAATGACCTGCGTCAAATTAATGCGCGCGTAAATAGAACTATTTCAAAACATCAACACAGCCACGATACCTGATTTTATTTGTTATAAACATTCACCAAAATCCCAATGATAAGAAATGTATAAATACTTGAAAATTGGTATTTATAACACCGAATTGTGGAACTATAATTCGTCACGACTATGACGTGCAGCTGTGACGCGTCTCAGTCAAATGCGTGACGTTCAAGGTGAATTCTTTAACCTTTAACCCTTCTTTTCTATCTAAAAGATGTGTTTTGGGGTAACTGTGATGTCATGTGATAAATAGAATATGAAATTCGTGTTTTGGTCATACTTTATTTATGAAACTCGTCTATGAATTTCCCGTTTTGCCGAGCCTGAGGCTCGGCAAAACGGAAAATTCTTAGACTCGTTTCATAAATAGGATATGTCCAAAACACTCATTCCATATTCCCTATATCACCTATCTGTTCTTCTCTTTTATCATATTTTAGGTGAAATATGAGACACTTAAAGGCATTTGGAGAAACGAGGCTGCTGAGAAGGAAAAAGCACTCGACGCAAAGAAAGAACAGTTGGAGCAAAAATACAACTACGACAAAGATTCAAAGGATAAAATAAATGAAATAGATCATCTTAGGAATGAACTCATAAACGCCAAAAACGAGTGCATAGAACATAATGCTACTATCAGAGCATTAAATTCAAAGATAACAGATATGGAAGAGAAGTATAAAAACGAACTCTCCATTCAAACAAAGTTCAACATGGCCAACGATCATGGAATGGATGTTATAAATAAAAGATTTGATAACTTGGAGCGGACACACACTGAAGTGTTTTCCAAATTAATGGAGACATTGGATGTCGAAGAAACTAAGAAAGATGAACGTATTCGCGGCGCGCGAGGTGTGGACGAGTTTGCTCACATCAGAATTAACCACGAAAAAATAATGAGCAAAATTAAGTATTACCATGATATTAAAGAACAATACGAACATTTATTGGACGAAACAAACTGGGTGGTAGCACATCTTGGTTTCAGCCCAGAAAATTCCTCGAGTCCGGGTATTCTGAAAGCATACAAAGAATTCATAATACAGAATGAGGAAACACTCCAGACACTGAAAGATAAAGTAGATAGGTGTGGTACTCTGCTTAATGAACAACAGGATCGAATAGATGATCTCACAGGCAAGGACACGACCAACAAACGTGTGGCAGTAGGCGCATCTGTGTGGCAAAGTGCCATCATGAATGTGATGAGAACACAGCTGAATGAATTGAAGGCGCGATATAATCTCCGCGAGTCGGAACTTTCCATTGTTAAATCGGAGTTATCCAAAGCCAAAGCGTTGATCAAACAGTTAGAAAAGAATGATAAACCAGAAACAAAACTGTTTGATCTCGAAAAGACACGCATCGTTTCCGAAACAACATCACCAGTTCGACTGGTGCATCATCATTCACGCAAGATGGCTGATGATGTGGCTCGGATGCAGATAGACTCCAACACTGCAACCCTTCCACCGATATCGAATAGATCTCCGTCGCCTGTAAAAGAGAGGGTGAGACAATCTCACAGCAGACCGACAACGAACTTAACTCCCAAGAGTAAAGAAGCTTCGAATTACACAACTGTTTCCTTCAAATTTAATGATCAGAACCAAACGAATATTAGCAATGGACTGGGTGATCTTAGGGCACTACACAATCGACAGAAATTTCAACAGGCTGTTATCAAACGTTGAGTAATTTGGCAATTATACGACAACTTTTTAATTTAGATTCTTCTTAATGGATAAACAAACTCTACGATGTTTTGTTCCAGAACGGCTAATGTCGCTATCATTAAAACAACTAACTCTTCCATATAAATATATATAGACAAGTATTAGTTTGCAATTGTATACTTCACACTGCGTATGACACATGTATTGTACAAGAAGGAGCCCCTAGAAAATGACCGATTGGGACAAGGAGTAAACCCGATTGGGTAGGCTCAAGTCACGATTGATAAAATATTCCAGCTACATCACCTAGGCATGTCTTCGTTGAAGACATGCCTTGATGATGTAGTTGGACTATTAGTCAGAAAATTTATTTATTTATTTATTTATTTATTTATTTATTTATTTATTTGAGTTTAAGGGGTCTTTCAACAGCCAGGGTCACCTTTCGTCGAGCAGTTTTACGGGTGGAGGAAGTCGGAGTACCAGGAGAGAACCACTGTGCCAGGACGAGCAAATGTCAGACTCCCCAACGTATTAATTCCACACAAGCAGGGTTAGCATTGGTTGAAGACAATCGACGTGCAGGTCGCCTTAGTATGCAGCGCCAGCGTGCCCCTTGTGAGCAATCGGGATTAAGTGCCTTGCCCAAGGATACAACGCAGTTACCCCTGGTGGAGATCGAACATTAGTCAGGCTGGTTTATAGCCTGAGACTAAGAGTTCTTGAATATTTGTTTGTGGGTAAAAGCATTTAATGGTTGTGAAGGGTGTACCTCCCTTTTTCTTGCTCTTTTAGCATGCATTGTACTTCAAATCGATCAGGTCGGACACCCAGCAGCACGAATCGGATACCACAGACCACCATTTGTATGACCGACTGTGTGTGAGTATGACATAAGTCCAAGTCCAAGAATCAAATCCATTCTCATACAAAAGTACACGATTACTTTCAAGAACGTACCGTTCTCTAAGACTCCAATCTAGACAGAAATGTTCCGAATGAAAAGATTGTTGGAAGAGTTTCCACCATCTACAGTTAAAACTAGAAGTCCTGTCATGAAATGCGCACAAATAGCACGTCGATCTGCACGTTAATCTACGCGTTATGACCACCATAGTAAGGCTATCAAATTCTGTAAATGTGGCCTATGCACAAGCAATGTTTTCAATGCAACCCGGAGGTCCATTGGCAGAAATACTACCTATGTTTTCTATGAGTAACCAGGAGAACCTGCCGTGCTTTGGATGCCGTTCGATATGACAATTGCGCGCAATTCCTACGCGCGATTAAGCCTAGATAAGCGCACAGTTCGTGACGGGACTTCTAATTTTAACTGTAGTTACGCCCCTCTGTACACAACGAAATCCTCTGGGTGGATGAGAAGACGTCAACCGAAAGGTAGTGAAGAGAAAGATGTATGATGCATACTATATATCGAGACAGTCTGGCCAGCGTTGAAGATATCGTAGTGATAAGGACCCTACCTCTAAGTGATAAGGGGAACTGGTAATTCTTAGGCCGCTGCGAAGCTTCGAGATTCGATTCGATTTCGAAACTTAAGTTGATATTCGGTTCTATTCGATTCGATTCGAAATCGACTGGCCCAAACCTTTCCTTTCGAATCTTTAAACGGCAATATAGCTTGGTGTCAGTCATTGTTATCGTCTCACAAAACGTGTAGCTCAGATGGTATTTGTACGAAATTAATGCGGAAAATAAAGACAGAGTGTCGTTTCATCTATATTAACACAAATAGCATTAGAGCCATGCCATCTCCCATGCAAATTCCAGTCTTACTAGGCTCTCTCTATCACTTTTGGAAACAAAGTTAAAGTTTTTCCAAACAATGTTGATGATGAGCTGTTGCTAGCGGCTAGTCCTGTGCGGTGCTTAGTATTGGTAAGTCTCGCATCCGTTCCTGGGTAATATTCCAGCTACATTATCAAGGCACACCTTCATGATGAGCGAAGCCACCCAAACCGTCCCCCAGCCGAACCGTCCCCTGGATTTTACGTCCAAACCGTCCTCCGATATTTTACCCAAACCGCCCCCACTCCCCAAACCGTCCACTGGCCGAACCGTCCCCCGATATTTCACCCAACCCGTCCCCCGATATTTTACCCAAACCGTCCCCGATATTTCCCCCAAGTCCATATTTTACCAACAGTCCCCCGATATTTTACCCAAACCATACCCCGATATTTCCCCCAAGCCCATATTTTACCAACAGTCCCCCGATATTTTACCAAAAACCGTCCTCTACAAAATAACAACAAAGCGTCACAAAGTTTTATAGACATTTGTCTTTATTTTTTTCAGTAATATCACGTTACGGTTTGGGTAAAATATCGGGGGACGGTTCGGCCAGGGGACGGTTTGGGTGGTATTCATGATGAGTAGTAGATGTCCAACATCCACTACTATGATGTACCTGGAATATTTTATCAGTCGGAGTTTGAACCGTCACAATCGGAACAGTCAGGTGCGTCCGTGGAAATATTGCCCACCCATGTAAAGTGGCCAGTCCATGGCGGATACATTATGACTGCGTCCGTGGAAATATTGCCCACCCTTGTAAAGTGGCCAGTCCACGGCGGATACATTATGACTGCGTCCGTGGAAATATTGCCCACCCATGTAAAGTGGCCAGTCCATGGCGGAATCATTATGACTGCGTCCGTGGAAATATTGCCCACCCATGTAAAGTGGCCAGTCCACGGCGGATACATTATGATTGCGTCCGTGGAAATATTGCCCACCCATGTAAAGTGGCCAGTCCACGGCGGATACCTTATGACTGCGTCCGTGGAAATATTGTCCACCCATGTAAAGTGGCCAGTCCACGGCGGATACATTATGACTGCGTCCGTGAAAATATTGCCCACCCATGTAAAGTGGCCAGTCCACGGCGGATACATTATGACTGCGTCCGTGGAAATATTGCCCACCCTTGTAAAGTGGCCAGTCCACGGCGGATACATTATGACTGCGTCCGTGGAAATATTGCCCACCCATGTAAAGTGGCCAGTCCATGGCGGATACATTATGACTGCGTCAGTGGAAATATTGCCCACCCATGTAAAGTGGCCAGTCCACGGCGGATACATTATGACTGCGTCCGTGGAAATATTGCCCACCCATGTAAAGTGGCCAGTCCATGGCGGATACATTATGACTGTGTCCGTGGAAATATTGCCCACCCATGTAAAGTGGCCAGTCCACGGCGGATACATTATGACTGCGTCCGTGGAAATATTGCCCACCCATGTAAAGTGGCCAGTCCATGGCGGATACATTATGACTGCGTCCGTGGAAATATTGCCCACCCATGTAAAGTGGCCAGTCCACAGCGGATACATTATGACTGCGTCCGTGGAAATATTGCCCACCCATGTAAAGTGGCCAGTCCACGGCGGATACATTATGACTGCGTCCGTGGAAATATTGCCCACCCATGTAAAGTGGCCAGTCCACGGCGGATACATTATGACTGCGTCCGTGGAAATATTGCCCACCCATGTAAAGTGGCCAGTCCACGGCGGATACATTATGACTGCGTCCGTGGAAATATTGCCCACCCATGTAAAGTGGCCAGTCCACGGCGGATACAGTTCATCGTGTACTGCGTGCAATGCTTGGTAAAGAATACAAACATGTTGACTCAAGTTTGTCTTTTTCATCTATTCCATAACCCTTTTCATAACACTAGTTGAAGACGACTCTTCAATATTAAACTAAAACGGCCTTTTAGGCAAAATGTGAATGTGAAAAATAATAAAAAAAAATTGTATGGCGATTCGTGTTACCAATATGTTGAGCTCTGTGAATCGGAAATTTGCCTTTCAATCGGTTTTCTAATCGAATCGGACAACAGATTCGCGAATCGATCCTTTCTTCCTATTCGAATTGATTAACCCTTTACCTAACGTAACGACAAAACCGGCCAGCGCTATTCTCAAAAATCGCCAATTAATTTTCATTATTTTTTTCATTTTTTGTCTCAAAAACATAGGTTATGACCCCTCGTTGGAACAAGCTCGTCGAGCTCGTTCCAACGAGGGTCATAACCTATGTTTTTGAGACAAAAAATGAAAAAAAATTAGTATTCAAGAATTATTTTTGCAAGTGTCGTCTGCTTTTCAAGTTAGGTAAAGGGTTAAATAATAACGTTTGCTACTTTACGATTTCACCACCTAACAGTACAGTCGCCGTGGACTGGTCGCAATGCACGCTTGGGAAGTGATGTCCACGCATGCGTTTACCAGGTAATTAACGAAGCACCGGAGCTTCATTAATTTAATGCTTGATGATTATTCCTATAATTAGTGTTTGTAATCTTAATATTATTACGTCCATGGAAACATTGCCCACCCATAAAAAGTGACCAGTCCACGGCTGCCGCGATGACGCGTTCAGTGTTCAGAAATTGACCGCATTGCTGCAGTTTCATCAAGAATAATTCACTCTTGACCTGGGCATTGTCAGGAAAATTGTAGGTTGTCCCTAAAGTGTAACAAGGCTTCATTTGCAATGTTAGCGAATTCAAGGGGTGTTGTATTTCATTATAGGACGTAGTGTAAATCACAGAGAAACTGGAAATTCATACCCTTTTTCGAAGACAAGCTTGCATCCTGCACGCGAAAACTTCAAGGATATTCCGTGTTTTCAACTTTATGTAATGCTAAATATACTACAAATGACGTCACGACTACAGCGGAAATTCTGTGAACAATGTGGAAGCAGACGGAGATAGACGGAGATGGGCCATTTTGTGAAACACTTGACATGATTGCGGCCGATTTGATTTGATCACATGTCCGCGATTCTGTAAGGAATCGAATCGAATCGTGAGGCGGATTCGAGGATCGATTTCGAAATTCGAATAATCGCAGACCCTACCATTATGGTTTGTGAAGAGGTGAATCTTAAGGGATAACAGTGTTTATGGGGGGGGGGGGGGGGGTATTCTATTTTAGGCTGCCGAGTTGATGCTTGATTTCCTTTTTTGTTTGTAGGCCTCCTTTTTTTTCTTGTTTACTGTTTTGTTTTTTTTTTCTTCTGTTTTATATTATTTTGTTATTGTTTTTAATATTAATGGATGTGACATCAAACTGCGATTTGTTTTTATGTTAATGTAATCAAATATTAACTCACATTCGTCAATATAGATATGTTACGGATGGGGACAATGGCATATAAAATAGGCTACTGGAGCAGTTTTTTTTCAAAAGATTTTAAAGAAGCTGGGAAAAAAGGTGGGAACAACTGTCTCTCAGGGATGTGGCTAGAGGGTTTCAGCTGGAGGAGGGGTGCCACCGGTGTAAATTCCAACTGTGAGTGGTTTCGATAGTGGTTGCACTGCAGCGCTGGGTGATGTCTTTTAACCCTTTACCCAACGAATGTTCCGCATCCGCCCACGTAATATGCAAATACAGCTGCTGAAAAAATATTATTTTTTGAAAAATTTCAACAAAACTATATCATGTGACCCTCTTTGGAACGAGCTCGTCGAGCTCGTTCCAAAGAGGGGTCACATGATATGGTTGTGTTGAAATAATTTTTTTTAAAAAAATTTCAAAAAATGATTTTTAAAATAATGAATTTTGAAATCATCTGCGTTGGGTAAAGGGTTATGAACCCTTCTGAAAATTTTCACTAGTCCTGAAACGAAAAAAGCATCATTTATAATGTGTCTAGGTCAGAAAATTTACCGGATTGATGTCAGAGTCGAAATGTTGAGGTCATGTCAATTTTAAAGTAGGAAATTTGAAACCCAAGTTTCCAGTTGGAAATAAAAGATCAAAATTCCTCATCACTAGTTGGAATTTTAATATTTTTCATGAACAATGTTAATTTATTGAATTTCCAACTATTTGATTTTTGACCTCGGAATTTCCAAATATTGAAAAAAAATACTCCTAGCTGTTGAGACACCCCCCCCCCCCCCCCCCCCTCCTCTCGCACACACACACACCCTGTCGCCACATCCCTGCTGTCTCTCTCCGCCCAGTAACTACATTGATGCAGGGCTGGGAACAGTTAACGTTTCAAACGTTAACGTGTTAAATTATTTTAACAACGTTAAAAAAATTTAACCAAGTTAATAACGTTTAACTTTGAAGATTATAATTGTATAATATGTAGCATTGCGTCGTTATTTTGTGTTTACCCAAGGCGGATCGCGCGTGCCGATGACGTCGAATTTTGCGCCATTTGACGAAATTGGAGAACACTAATTATAGACGATCCATTGATTTGGTGGAGAGACCATGAAGCTCTCTTACCAACGTTGGTGAAGTTGGCTCGCCGATATTTGACGACAGCAAGATCATCTTCATCCGAACGCCTATTTACCATGTAAGGACCGTTATTCGAGCACCGGTGGATGTCTCTTTCTAAGGATACGGCCGCAGCGATTGTATTCTTAAATGAAAACATCGCTGAATGTTAGAATTTACGATAACCTGAGAGAACTATCTTAACTACTCGTCCCCTGAGTTCCAATGTGTTCTACAGTACGTGGAGAGTGGATTGTAACTAAATCACCCGCGGAGTGGAGTTATCACCCAAGCTATAAGTTTCAAATTTTGTACATATCGACAAAAACACAAGCAATGTTTCAACCAATGGACCTCCGGGTCTAACCCGGAGGTCCATTGGCTGAAACTTTGATTGTGCTGGTTATGCTTTGCAAGAAATTTGCAATTATTGATTGGGTGTAATCTCCGTTCTGCCGGTGATTTAGTGGTAATACACTCTCCACTTACTGTATGTGCCAGAAGGCACATAGAACACATTGGAACTCAAGAGACAAACTGTACGTCAGTTCAATTATATTCAAATTCAAATCAATAAAAATGGCCGAAGTGATTAGAATTTTAATCAATTCAACATTTAACGTCGTTTAACTCGTTAACGCAGAATTATTTAACACGTTAACGTGTTAAGGAAAATTTTAACTCCACCCAGCACTGCATTGATGTCAAACGTTGTACTTATTTGTTGCCTGACAATGTATTATGAGTAAGGTCTGGGTGTGGTAACACGATTCAACGTCACATATAAAGATTTATTCCCAGTTTCAACTTTGGTGTTGTTTGATGAAAAGGCTGTTGCGAGAAGCCTTGTAATATATTCCGTTTGAAATTCGAATCCCCTGTGTTTTAAAAGGCTCGTTTTAATAACTTTCTGTTTAACCCTTTACCTTAGATGAAAAGCAGACGACACTTAAAACAAAATTCTTGAATAACTAATTTTTTTCATTTTTCGACTCAAAAACATAGGTTATGACCCCCCTCTTTGGAACGAGCTCGTCGAGCTTGTTCCAAAGAAGGGTCATAACTTATGTTTTTGAGACAAAAAATGAAACTATAATGAAAATTAATCGGCGATTTTTGTGAATAGCGCTTGCCGGTTTTGCCGTTACGTTGGGAAAAGGGTTAATAATAATGTAGACCCAGGATTCTGAGTTGGGGTGGGGTGGGGGTGGCACATTTCAGTCAGGCGTCAGGATTTGAAGCATCATCCAATGCGCGTGGCGGCGAGCTGAGGTGAGCACGAGATAGAACAGAATTATTCCGATTTGGAAAAAGGGAAGTCACTTTATAACGGAACACAGTAGACTTGCGCGTAGACTATGGTTGTGTGCATGGGTACAATAGCGATCACACATGGATATTCACTACCCCCGGTAATGGATATGCACGTGTTATTGCGGATAATAACGTGTTTCCTGGTTTCCATGCTTGTGATGAAATGTTTGGGGGGGGGGGGTGGCTGAGTGTGCTCTCTCCATGTTTGTGATAATAAGATTTTCTCGCTCTGTAACTGAAAATCGTCATGTTGTAATGCAATTTTTAAAAAATCTGATCAGGCACTATGAAGATTAGCAGTTTGCCCTTTTTGCATTTTTTCTTCTTACGATAAACTAACAACACAAGTTTAGGCTATATTCGGGTAACACAAAGGAAAATAGCTCTTCAAGTTGAGTGATACCAAAAAACAAACCAAAGCACTTTCAGTATTTGTTTCAGTATCAAAACTGAGATAAATTTTCACTTTTTAGACCCAAACAATCGGTCGATTAGGACACGGAAGTAACTTCCATGACTTGCGTAACACACGTCTTGACAAACAAGAAGTCTGCAAACATTACACGCCTTAATCAGCTCCCACCTTCCCGGCTCAAAATTGAATGGAACCATCCTTTCGGAGGCTTTGCTTGGAGATCAGATGTCCTTGTGCCATTTAACAATAGAAAGGTAAAAATGGATAGGAGAGTTGTTTTATAATTAGAGGATATGAAATGAGTGTTTTTCTCATATAATATTTATGAAACAAGTCTTAGAATTTTCCGTTCGGCGAGCCTCTGGCGAGTTTCATAAATATTATATGAGAAAAACACTCATTTCATATTCTATGTATCATATGACACACATACGCACAAATCAGCCACTTAGTATGACTTTTTAACCCATCACCTAACTTGAGTTGCAGACGGCACTTAGAAAAAACATCCTCGTATAACTAAAAATTTTCATTTTCTGCTTCCAAAACATAGGTTATGACCCCTCATTGGAACGAGCTCGTTGGACTCATTCCAGTGAGGTTTCATAACCTATGTTTTGGAAGCAAAAAGTGAAAATATAAAAAAAATGAATGGCGTTTTTCTTGTAGGTAAAAGATTAATACAATATAACCCCCCCCCCCCCTAAATAGGACAGGTAACGTAAATTCTCCCTACTGAAATTATGCAAATGTAACCCAGTTGTATTTTGTTTAGCCAATCAAATTGTCCAGTTTTGAAATTGACCAATGAAAGCTCCCACCTCTAATTATGCAAATTATGAAAATGTGGCCCAGTTTTATTTTGTTCAGCCAATCAAATTGTCTAGTTTTGGAACTGACCAATGAAATTGATGGAAGGCTTTATTTGTCACTGATTAATATGAAAACAAAATATCAAATGTTTTAAAGTGAACAAAACGGACGAGTCATATGATAATTACATTTATTCAATAGATGAATACATGTAGATTCCGGCCATTGTATCGGGATCTTCTTTTGTGTTCCGTAAAATCTACATCATGAGACACAAAGGTCCCATTCTTCTATGTACCAGCAACATTCTGACATTTATCCCGTATAATAACCGAACAAAACTATGATTCACTCCGCATTGGTACCTACATGTTCCCACGGTCAAAATATTCATGTATAGTTGTTGTTTTGTACGTTGTCTCCAAGAGAGAGAAGACAATTCGAGTTTTAGAGAAAAAGGTTTTACAACACCCTGGTACGGCGTTAGATAACGCACCTACATTGCACATCAATTATTTTTTCAGTGGTCCACTCGATGTTTCATTGTCCATATGGGTACTTGGGTCAAAATTATTAAATTTACTATTCTTGTGAGGCGGATTAGTCATTTATTCCAAATGCCAAAAAACTGCTCAGCTGTAAAACGTGATGCTGAGACCCCCCCCCCCCCCCCCCACCCCCACCACCTCGGAGGTAACTACTATGACGTGAACAGCGATCTGTAAATCATCGCCTCTACTTTTGGGTGCGACGAAACAGCTCCTTCCAACCGTTATCTAGAAATTCACCCCCCCCCCCCCCCAAATGTCCTGTAGAGTGTAAAGAAGTTTTCTCATTTCTATATCCCTGACTTATCTTGTGATGAAAATCAACGTTCGATAAAGTTATCTCCCTTGAAATTATTAGACTGGTGAGGAAGGGTCAATTAAGAAGCAAGAAAGCCCTATGAAATCAGTATGAAATAAGGTCAAGTTTCCTTTTCTTACTATTAATAAACGAAAACAACAGACTGCTCTCAAAGCTCTCACAGCTGTCTGTTGTTTTCGTTTATTAAAAGCAACAAAAAGAAAAACTTGGTTTTCTACGGCAAGTTAATTAGAAGCAACTAATCCAGAGTAGGGCTGCACGATATTCAAAACTGAATACCGGTATCGGTATTCAAAAAAATACCGCGGCATACCGGTACTCGCTAAAAACTAAAGTGTTAAAAACTACACTTGAAGTGCTGTATTTAACACTTACAAAGTGCTGAACTAGCACTTTGTTCAAGTGTAGATATCCCAGAACATGACAGGTGTTACAATAATACCACTTGACAAGTGTAATGTCGCGACACTTAAAAGGAAACAACGCAGATGACGCGGATCAGGCTCGAACTTTCGAGCCTGATCCGCGTCATCTGCGTTGTGTCCTTTTAATTATGTACCCACAAGCGCAAATCAAATTATAGACGATTCTGGAAGAACCACCAATGCTAGAGACATGGGAAGTGCCATCCATTCAAGTTTCAGATGTCTGACGATTGTAATGTCCAAGTGCTTAAAGCATTGCACTTTGAGTGTTAAAATCAAATCCTAAGAGTTAGAATGGGTTTAGCACCTTGAAAGTGTCAGTTTTAACACTTTAGTTTTTAGCGTGTATATTGAAAACTGTGCAGATATATGAACACAAATACCACCATCGAGACTCGAGGCATCACAGTCGGAACGAATTAGCATGCCTTGACGATGCAGTTCTAAAAACCATTACCCAACGCAGACGATATCAAAATTTATTATTTTCAAAATTAATTTATCAGATTTTAACCAAATATTTCAACAAAAATATATCATGTGACCCCTCATTGGAACGAGCTCAACGAGCTCGTTCCAATGAGGGGTTATATGATATAGTTTTGTTGAACCTTTTGAAAATTATTTTTTCAACTGCTGAATTTGTATATTACGAGGGCTCAAGCAGACGATTCCTTGGATAAAGGGATAATATTATTCATTCGGAGCTACAGTTAAAAAACTCAAGACATCTTGAAAATTAAATTGAGGGTAAATAAATAATGACGATAAACCGATATTTTTGCAATCACATCGGTATTCAATCGATATTGGTTTGAATACCGGTATATATCGGTTTATCGTTCTACCGTGCAGCCCTAATCCAGAGATAATCTGTCATTAAGAATATCTATCGGCATTTCAACTACGAACACTAAAGCTTTTACTCTGGCTGGCTCTTTGTTTACAACAAAAATGATACAACATCAGAAGATGGTGGAAACGTCGTTTTCTAATTTTTAAATGGGTTTAAGCAGATAATAATAGTGAAAAGTTCAAATTGATTCGGGTGGGGGGATCAGTCAAAATCTCCTGAAACATTTGCTTATTTTCAACTTTCAACGTGTTAGGCCACCCAATCCCCACCCCACCCCTTTTCAAAATTGTTTTTCCTTTTTCAACAGTTTTTTTGTAACCAATTTCTGACACCCACCCCCCTTTCATGGATATTCGCAGTTGTCCTATTCGGTATTCACCGCAGTTAAAAATGCTGACAGGGCGGTATCTATGTCATTACCTCCAGTATGACATCAGTTGGAAATAAAGCCGAGTTTCTTCTTCGTTACTTCTAAAAGAAACTTGGCTTAATGGCAAGCTAATTAGAAGCAATTAAGTAACTGTCCACTTTAATTCTGTTTAGCGAGTGTCTTTTTATTCCTCCTACAGGGGGGGGGGGGGGGGGGGCGTCAAAGTTTTTCCCAACACATGGCGGGGGTGGGTGGGAAGGTCAGAGGTTCTGAAAACACGTTTTTTTCCGTGCCTTGATTTTTGTTCCTATGAGCTCTTATCTTTCAAATAAGTGATACAAATTGATCAGGGAAGTTTGTGTAGTTTTTTTTCCACCACTCCATCTCCTCTGGGTTAACATAGGGGGTGATATTATAGGATATGTGCTATAAGCATGGGAATGAGGACAGACGTTCACCATTCTCCATCACACCATCAGTGGTTCACGATTTTGAAAAAAAATGTTAAAGCAATTTAGACGAATTATCATTTATGTAATCTAGCATAAATGTAATTTAACCAAATTTGACAATAAAATGACTCGCCATGAATTGTTTATATCATACAGTGGCATAACGCCATTTCCCAATGTAACCGACAACTTTCGCAGACTCTCGTTATGTACAGTACGTGGAGAGTGTATTATCACTAAATCACCCGCAGATTGGAGATTCCACCCAAGCAGTAATTGCAAATGTGTTGCAAAACATAACCAGCACAAGCAATGTTTCAGCCAAAGGACCTCCGGGTTAATCCCGGAGGTCCATTGGCTGAAACATTGCTTGTGTTTTTGTCGATATGTACAAAAATTGAAAATTATAGCGTGGGTGATACTCCACTCCGTGGTTGATTTAGTTACAATCCACTCTCCACGTACTGTAATTATGAATTTCAATCATTTTCATGTATAAGCAAAATGCAGGGTTGCTAAAGATCAGTCAAGCCTTGGGCTGAGTGGGTAACCTTCAAACCAATTACTGTAAGAAAAGGCTGAGCCAACAAATAGTCAGAACATTATATCTTATTGATAGAGGGTTTATTGACATTGGAAATTTTCTATCTTGTTGATAGAGAGTTTATCAAGAGGGAAACTGTTTCCCTGTTAACAAACTGTTTATACAATGGTATAAATAGATTGTTAACGATGGAATCAATTTAGTTAATATGAACTTCAGCCTTCTACGCCTGGACCATAGTCTATAGTACATGTTGAGGAAGATACTGGATCAGGGATGTGGCTAGAGGGTTTCAGCTGGGGGTGCCACCGGTGTAAATTCCAACTGTGAGTGGTTTCGACAGGTGGTTGCACTGCAGCGCTGGGTGATATCTTTCAACCCTTTACCCAACGAATCGCCCGCGTAATATGCAAATACAGCTGCTGGAAAAATATTATTTTTCGAAAAATTTCAACAAAACCATATCATGTGACCCCCTCTTTGGAACGAGCTCGTTCCAAAGAGGGGTCACGTGATATGGTTTTGTTGAATTTTTTTTTTTTTTAATTTTAAAAAATGATATTTAAAATAATGAATTTTGAAATCGTCTGCGTTGGGTAAAGGGTTATGAACCCTTCTGAAAATTTTCACTAGTCCTGAAACGGAAAAAGCATCATTTATAATGTGTCTGGGTCAGAAAATTTACCGGATTGATGTCAGAGTCGAAATTTTGAGGCCATGTCAATTTTAGAGTAGGAAATTTGAAACTCAAGTTTCCAGTTGGAAATAAAAGATCAAAATTTCTCATCATTAGTTGGAATTTTAATATTTTTCATGAACAATGTTAATTTATTGAATTTCCAACTATTTGATTTTTGACCTCGGATTTTCCAACTATTGAAAAAAAACCTCCTAGCTGGGGGGTGAGAACCCCCCCCCCCCACGTCGCCCCCCCCCCCCCCCCCCCCCCCCCCCCCCCCCCCCCCCCCCCCCCCGTCGCCGCATCCCTGTACTGGATGTCTGGAGAGAAACTTGGCACATGGATCTGAAAACTTTGCAAACACATATAAGACAGCTGATCGGGTTATCTTATAATAGTAATAAAATTAACTTCTTTAAAAATAAACTATAGCAATCTGATGTAACAAAGAATAAAGTTAAATCATAGAATAAAGTGTGTTTGGATCATCTGAGTCAGAAAGGATGCTCACTCTTGTGAATTATGTTTAATTGAGATCAAGCTGAACGTTGAAGAAAACTATTTGGAAAGTGACTGTCCTGTCACTGGTCCTGTAACAAATTTTGAGCAAATAGGTTTCAAGCCTCTGAGTTGAATGAACAGCCTCTAATATATTGTAGAATAACACTGTCATTCATTGCGTAAAATGTAATATTATATAAATCACAGGGGTGTTACTCGACACATCAGAGCTTCAAAATTTCCGTAATGCATCCTGACCAGATTTGGAGATATATGGTAGATCATTTCAGCTCAAATCATCACAATTTCTTTCTCATCTGACTTTAAGATGAAACAACTTTGTGGAATTATTGATAATATATGAAACACATTCTTAGACTGAGAAGTCAGAATGACTACGTTCAAGGTTCAGTGTGATTCTTTGGCAACGTGTGTGGCACAAAACAGACAAATCGGAAATTCATCCCCCAGAGACTCTGTGCTGTTTCACCCTGGCCGATATGCAGGCCTGAAAATAAGCAGTTTGCAGAATGAAGTCCCCAGAGGGTGAATTTAATGATGCTATCCCATACAGGTGGCCAATTTATCCTCTGGCTACCTCTTCCTATTTAGTTTTGAGACCCTGATTCAGACTGAGGTTCACAGAGGGTAAATTTAGTGATGCTACCCTGCTGTGCAGGGTAGCATCACTAAATTCACCCTCTGGGGACCTCATTTTGCAGCAGATGACAGCCTGCTTATTTTCTGGCTTGCCGATATGAGTGGGGCTTCATTTGACTTTGGTCATGCAGTAAGGGAGAATCTC
Source organism: Pictodentalium vernedei (assembly GCA_031216915.1). NCBI lineage: Eukaryota > Metazoa > Mollusca > Scaphopoda > Dentaliida > Dentaliidae > Pictodentalium > Pictodentalium vernedei. The sequence continues at coordinate 417,537,073 of CM062290.1, forward strand.
AACCATGTGACCCATTTACTATCGAGGAGAAAATACCGGTAACTTAGATGTCTTAAAATATCATTTTATGTTACACACATTACACGTCGTTTTTCTACTGGCTGGCCAGTGATAAATAGGACACATGGTTGGAAATCTCTTTTACTGTCTGACCAAAGCTTACTAACCGCTCCATTAAATGAAACATTACTCATATTGGCCAAGGTGCAGCAGCGCAGAGTTTATGAGGGATGGATTTCCGATACCAAAGAATCACCCTTTATCACATTAACTTTTGACAGGTTCAATAAAAATGGAGCTACCTGCGTCTGCGAATTCTGCACTTGTTAATGTTTAATAAATTCAGATTAGACTGATGAAATGAAACTAAAATCCAGTGTAGAAATGTGTTGAAACAGAAAGAAATCAGTAGAAATATCAGTAAATACAGTGGTAAAACCAGGTAAAACATCAAAAGTTTCAACATATTTCACACCTGTTTCCGCAACACCCGTCTTAATACTGCTCAGGTAGAATGCCAGTATGTGCTGTATCCTCTCCTGATTACCCATGCATACACTGATTGCAAGTGTCTGTGAGAAAGTTTAAGTAACTTCATAAACTTGCCAAGAAATGGGACCAAATTCCAGTTGCAAACTCTGTAGAATTCTGTTTTACCTCCATTAGCTGGTTGTGGGTAGATTAAATGTCGGAAATGGTTACTGGAACATCAAAATGGAAACAATTTTTCCTTCAAAATAGGGGTGGGTGGGTGCACAAGAGTCGGAAAAAACTTTTTGCATCTTGTGTCTAAAAATGTGCTCCTGAGCCACCCCCACCCCCTTATTCCCAGGGCAAAAATGAGCAAATCTTATACCTTCTAGACTTTTATAATAATGGAAAGGACAGTGTCTATATTATATGTCATGATACGCATACAGCTGATATAATGAACAGAAAAAAGGTTACAGAACATCAAAAGATGGTGAAATAGTCGTGTTCTTATTTTTGATGGATTCAAACAGAGATTGTCACATAGTTATGACGTCACGCCTTTGTTAAAAGTGTGTGATATATTTCGAAGAGTTGGTTAGAGCATGTGTGATATTCAACATATATCGCCACACTTTTACCAATCAAGGAACAATAGACAGTGATTGTGTAACCTGTCAGTTCTAATACAAACACAGCCGAGAGGAAAGATTAAGGGCACCTGTGCTAAAATGTTTTGAACAGAGAAACGAGAATTTACCTGACTTTTGATTTTATTGAAAGAGTTAAAGAAAGAAATCCACACCCAGGTGTAAATGATAAATGGAACGTTTAATTTCTCGCTCAACCTTTTGAGCGCAATGACGAAACGGAAAAAATGAAGTAATATCACTTGCTATCCATCAATCTTCATGTGTCTTGCAAGTTTGGCTTAAGAAATTAACTAATTAAACGGGAATGGACACGTGTCAGACAAGGGTTCAGTGGAGTGTTTGATTGTTCGTGTTTTGATTGTTTGTGTAAACATCAATGTGACAAGTCGGTTACAGCACAAAAACTCGTGATATTGAACATACAATCGCTCGAGCTAGTTACTCGGACAAGTCCTCGTTAACTAACTCTCGCGATTGTATATTCAATATCACTCGTTTTCTATGCTGTAACCTATACATAACAGTCAAACATTCAAACTGATTGCGAAAACAATTATAAAAAGCCAGCTTATATATTTTTATATTTCTCGGCTGGAAAATGCCCGAAGTTTGTGAAATAATGCATTGATGATACAACTTCGCTAACATTTCAAAATTCCAATTTTTATATGAAATTTTCATACCCTCAGTGTTAAATTTCCTGACAACTTTAGAAAATTAAGGGGAGCTAACTTTCCTGTAAATCTCTTCCAATGAAGAAAATGATCCGCAATGGCTGAAGACAAGTTCCGAGCAGGCAGCATGCATAGTTTTCCGATTTTTCTCAGGATGTGAACAAAGGGAAAAGAAAAGCAACACATTTCGTCACGAGGTGACCCTGGCTGTCGACAGTGTCAAAGTAATATTACATGTACATCCCATTTATCACGCGCAAAAGCACGCAATGTGTTATCACATTAATACGAATTCAGCGCACAGAACTACAGGAACGATGCAAAATATCCAAGTTTCTGACCACAGTGAGAAATTGGCGTGAATCGCTCCGTGATCACATTCACCTTATCGATCGCGGTTTGAACGTCGTGACATTATAAAATGGCCTGGGGTTTGCGGCTCGGAGGTTATGTTCAACCGAGACGTGAAGCGTCGAGGATGAACATACGCTCCGAGCTGCAAACCTCATCCATGTTACCGTCAATTCATCACAATAATGTATAATGTTCCAATAAGACACTACCCATAGCCCAAAGCCTATATTGTGAAACACCAGAGGCTTATTTACTAAACTTGTGATCGTTAAAAGTTGCCTTCTGTAAGGCAACTTTTAACGATCACATGTTTAGTAAATAAATCTCTCGTGTACTCACGACGACACTGGATAAATAATCAATAAACAAGATAAACTCATTCCATCTTGATTCAAATCGTAAATCAGTTTGTAATTTAATTTAATTTAAACAACACTTTATCCGGAACACCGTCTGCTGCACATGTGAAAAATCCAGAAAAATGAAGCGGTATGCTAGTCACTCCGTCGATGAAGCAATTAGGAAACGGGCAATGTCATTTCAAATATTTCGCGTGGTGACGCGAAACATTTGCTGCTGGAGCCGCAAACATAAAAGAAACTACGCAAGCTCTCACCCAATCAGAGAGCGAGGATTTTACTTTTATTGGAACATTGGTTTTTGTGCAGGCAATATGTATTCCCCGTCACGTAGTGTAAGGGGTATATCGGATTACGTTATCCTTCCGCCCACTCGTTCGTCCGTCCGTCCGTCCTTTCCCAGTTCTTGTTATAACATTTTAAACACAACCCTTCAAAATAATTTCATAAATTTAGTTTATATATATATATCTCTGAATGGGATTGCGTACCAGTTGTGCCCAAATGATCCTTCAGGAGTTATTGGCCTTGTTGAACTTTGAATTTCTTGTCATCACGTCACTATTTCTTGTCATCACATTTCAAGGAAACCTTTTCAAGATTTATTTCCAGATTTCATATTTATCATTTTGGTGATAATGTCATGAGGGGGATTGCGAACCACTGCCTCCGAGTATTTCCTTAAGAGTTATTGCCCGTATTGGACTTGGTGGTTGTAGGTTGGCTATCTATGGCGTTGCACTTCATGCCTTCGATTTAACCCTTTATCCAACGTAACGGCCAAAACCGGCCAGCGTTATTCACAAAAATCGCCAATTAATTCTCATTATGGTTTCATTTTATGTCTCAAAGACATAAGTTATGACCCCTCTTTGGAATTAGCTTGTCGCGCTCGTTCCAATGAGAGGTCATAACCTATGTTTTTGAGACAAAAAATAAAAAAAATTAGTTATTCAAGAATTTTGTTTGCAAGTTTCGTCTGCTTTTCGTGTTTGGTGAAGGGTTAAACAAGGTACAAATTGAGATATACAATACGTGGAGAGTGGATTGTAACTAAATCACCCGCGGAGTGGAGTTATCATCCAAGCTATAACTTTCAAATTTTGTACATATCGAGTATCGAGTATTTTGTATTATCGACTAAAAACATAAGCAATGTTTCAGCCAATGGACCTCCGGGTTTAACCCGGAGGTCCATTGGCTGAAACTTTGCTTGTGCTGGTTTTGCTTTGCAACAAACTTGCAATTATTGCTTGGGTGGAATCTCCACTTTGCGGGTGATTTAGTGATAATACACTCTCCACGTACTGTATCACTGTGTTGTAAGTAAGCAACAAATAACATTCTTGAAAAACTTAAAATTTTCATTTTTTGTCTCAAAAAGATAGCCTATGACTCCATCACTGGAATGATTTTATAAATAAATAAAATACTTAAATAATTATAATCGATATCCATATTGAACTTTTACAACTCCTTTAGTAAGGGGGAGAATTTTCGAGTTATCTCCCGCCATTTTACTCGCACCAAAGCGCATGCGGTCATACTTGACATGTAATTGTCTCCAAGAAGGAGAGGTATTATCTGTTGCAAGGTCATAAATATAGAAAAAAGAGCACTTTGAAAGTTAAATGGAACCATTAAAATAATAACATATCCAAAATACGTTTATAGAACAAAGAAAATTAATTTTGGCTTTAATGAAATCTATGTCCGTCCAAATTTTCTCATAAGGATTTAGTACATGTTTAGGACTTTGAAGTTACCCGCCTCAGTGTTTTCTAACAAATTAAAAAGGTGATGTACTGGGACAAAAAGTGAAAATTTTAAACAAAAATGGAACCATTAAAAACTAATTTTAATAAAACGTATTTGATACCATTTTAAAAAGTATGTTATAAATACAGAGATTATCATGATAATGTGCATGTCCTGTGATTTGTATCAGATTCTCGGTGGTGTCCAGAATGGGATCTCAACAAGCCGGCTTTGCCGGCGACTTGTGATCCCATTTTTGGACACCACCGAGAATCTGATGCAAATCACAGGACATGATCACAGGACATGCACATTATCATGATAATTCATTTATCTAACAATTCTGTCACATAAACAGATTAAATCTTAACCCTTTTACGCAACGCAAAGGCCAAAACCGGCCAAGGCTATTCTCAAAAATCGCCAATTAATTTTCATTATTTTTTAATTTTTTGTCTCAAAAACATAGGTTATGACCCCTCGTTGGAACGAGCTCGTTCCAACGAGTGGTCATAACCTATGTTTTTGAGACAAAAAATGAAAAAAAATTAGTTATTCAAGAATTTTTTTTGCAAATGTCGCCTGCTTTTCATGTTAGGTAAATTATTTTTAAACATTTTTGGGACATAATGTTCGGTCGATCACTGAAACGCACATAGAATGTATCCATGCGCCTGTTATGATAGCCCGTAGCACTACCGGAAACGAGTCGTCTATATGATACGGAATCAGAATGAGTCGTCTATATAATACGGAATCAGAATGAGTCGTCTATATGATACGGAATCGGAACACATTATGTGATACGTACCGTTTCTCGTGGTTTTCAGGCCAAAATCTATATGATTGTTAGATAAAATATGTGATCATATGTCGGTCCATTACGTAAAAAATGAAATTAGTGGCAATTGAAAGTTTTTCATTTTTCTCCCAAAGATCGCTATAGTAATTTACATTGTCATCTTTACCACTGTTTATACGCATGCGCATTCAGGGGTTTAAACGTGGTTCAATAAGAAGCTTTCGAGTGGGAAATAAATTTAACATCCGAGGTAAAAAAAAATCAGTTCTTTTTTATAAAGGAATGTTGACACTCCAATGATAAAATTTAACCCCCGTTAACATGTTTCCCATAATGCAAGTAAGAATTGAATCAATTAAATCTTGTTTGACAGGGCTTATTGGTGCCTGTCAAACAAGATTTAATTGGTTAAATTCTTAGTTGCATGCCTAATATTTCGCTATTTTGATATTAGCGTGCAGATGGTTAACATAACAAGGCTCTACCTTCAGCTGATTCCATGTTCATCAAGCGCAATCTGTAACGCTGAAGCAACTACAATTTTTTCGCGATTATGTTAGTAAGGAGATTATCAACATTAAATCTTGACCTGACGAGTCGTCTAAATTCGTCCGGCGCTTTACAAAAACACACTTTTTGTTATTTTGCCATTGTTTCCCTCAACACTTATGACTACCCACTGGAACAAGCTCATCGAACTTATTCGAGTGGTGGGTAATGAGCTGTATCTTGGAATCTAATAAATTAAACCAGGCGCGTAGCGAGGATTCTATAATAGGGGTGCCCTAGCCAGGTTTGGGGGCAAATATGATATTTGAAAGGCCGTTGTGTGGGGTTTTGTGGGCCTCCCCTAGCCCTATCTATGGCCCACCGGTCGTTGCCTCATCCTCCCACTTTTCTGAAGAGAAGTGTGATGAGGGGGCAACGGCGGAATTGTACTAGTTAAGACTATTACCCCCCCCCCCCCCAGCACGCCCGAGAAAATTTTGCAAAATTTAGTGCCCCAAGAGCGAATCTTGAGACATTTGTAGCATGTGTAGCCCCCTATATTGGAGACCACTCTGGAATCATATCTTGTGTCAAACTTGCATTTAGTCAATAGTTTTGTTTTTGTTTTTGTTTTGTTTTTTTTGGGGGGGGACGTAAATTTAAGTTTGGGTGCACCCCCCCCCCCCCCACCCCCCCCCCCCTACACCACTGAATTAAACGTTTTGAGGTAAGAAATACATAATATAAGTTTCGTCCGCATAAGGGTTAAATAAAGGGCTAATTAGCATCACCCCATAGCAAACAGCTTGAATGGTGCAAGGGAAAATGTCTGAACCCAGAATAACAGGGCCAGTCTCTTTACCTTCCTTATTTCTGTGTCCACCAATCGCGGTTTAAAATCGCCAATTAATTTTCATTATATTTTCATTTTTTGTCTCAAAAACATAGGTTATGACCCCTCTTTGGAACGAGCTCGACGAGCTCGTTCCAAAGAGGGGTCATAACCTATGTTTTGAGACAAAAAATGAAAAAAATTAGTTATTCAAGAATTTTGTTTGCAAGTGTCGTCTGCTTTTCATGAGGAAAAGTGTTGAAGGGGTTTTCTCAACAGTGGTGAACGGTTATGGATACTATTGTGTGGTCATTAACCAAACCGAATACAACTGTAAAGGTGGTCGAAAAACGTTTGGTTGTCGATAATCTGTAGAAATATATACTGTATTAATTAACTATACATATATCTCCTCCATGGGAATTAAACCCCTGGAAAACAATTTAATCCAACTAGGATTTGTGTTGCTATAATCCGGATTAACATGGTCGCATACGTAGAACCAGCCATACGTCAGTAAAAGTTGAAGCAAGAGGTGTTCTGTTTTTTATGTTCGTAACTTTGAAGTAAGTAAAAATCAAACATGGAGAAACCACACTTGAATGTTGTTGTTATGGGTCATTCGGAATCAGGAAAGTCTACGATAATCGGACATTTACTGGTAAATTGTGGTGCAGTCAAGGATGAACAAGTTACGGAAGCTGCGAAAGAAGCCGACATGGTAAGTTGTGTTATAAAACTCGCATAACTCAACCTATTCCTCCCTTGTCACTCGGAAGGTGGAAATACTGCAAGACACAAAGTATGAAAGGGGAGTGAATACCGAACTGTTCGAAATATTTTTCTCCTACCCGATCTACTATTATTAGTCTTAAAAAATTTAAACAACATGGAGATTTATTTGCGTTTAAGGTCACATATTTCTGACCACTGGTTATTCGTGGCCGCAACATGGGTATAAAGTCAAGTCCAGCTAATCGTTTATATCATGTTGCCGTTTTTTGAGGACTTCTACTCAGGCATTGGTGACCGAGTGCTTCTTACCAGTAAAACAGAGCTTGTTTATCATAGTAAACAAGCACTACTTCAGTAGGTCCTGCGAATCACATATTTTCGTTTCGAGTAGATTCGAGTCTATTATTCGAAATTAAGCGAGCCTCGAATCGAATACGTCTTGAAGTCCCCACTGATAAAATATTCCAACTACATCATCAAGGCATACCTTCGGCGAAGGCATGCCTCGATGATGTCGTTGGAATATTACCAAAATAGGATTTTTGTTCAAAACCAGAAACGGGTCCGAGAGTTCTGTACTGGGCACTGCTCTGGGCTATCCGCCAGCAACCATAAGCTCATCGTCGATATTCCTTGGGAATTTTAAATTTACTTTCAGCAGTGGTAGTGACCAGTGAAACTGGACTTAGCATGGATGGTGACATAAGTACAGATGCTAATATAATATTATTATTATTTGCTAATATATTATTATATGTTAATATAACGGACATTACACTCAGTATTTATTTTCAATATTATTTATGTACAATTTCTATCTCAGCAAAACGTTTCGTGACGCGACAAAGATGACTACCAAGCGAAATTCCAATGAAAAGATTCGAAGGAAAACGAATCGAACAGCTAATTTCGAATCAAACATAATACAAATTTAAGATTCGAATTAAATCGAATTGAATCTCGAAGCTTCGCAGGGCCCTATCCTTCAGCTTCCTGAACTAGGAAATAAATTGGGTTTATTTTGTAAAACAAGCACAAAACATTATCAGTAGTACACACACTAAAAACTAAAGTGTTAAAACTGACACTTTCGAGGTGTTAAACCCATTCTAACTCTTAGAGTTTGATTTTAACACTCAAAGTGCAATGCTTTAAGCACTTAGACATTACAATCGTCAGACATCTGAAACTTGAATGGATGACACTTCCCATGTGTCTAGCATTGGTGGTTCTTCCGGAATCGTCCATAATTTGATTTGCGCTTGGTGGGTACATAACTAAAAGGACACAACGCAGATGACGCGGATCGGGCTCGAGAGTTCGAGCCTGATCCGCGTCATCTGCGTTGTTATCTTTCAAGTGTCGCGACATTACACTTGTCAAGTGGTATTATTGTAACACCTGTCAAGTTCTGGGATATCTACACTTGAACAAAGTGCTAGTTCAGCACTTAGTAAGTGTTAAATACAGCACTTCACGTGTAGTTTTTAAATCTTTAGTATTTAGCGTGCAGTATCCTAAACTAGACGGTCATGTCAAAGTACTAACCCAACACAAGCGGGGTTAGCACGTGTATCATTGAGATACAGTAGGTTTTATCATATTTTGCCTCCGCTCCCATTTGGGTAAACGGCGCAACGCAGATGACGTGGGTCATGGTCGAACCGACAACCTTTCGATCTGAAGTCCTTTGATCTAACCGATAAGTCACAGGAGCGGACTGGACCAAAAAAGTTGCCGGGAAACGCACCAAGGGAAACCGGGACCCGAACAAAATTTAGATTTTTCGAACCAAATGAACGCTGCATCCTTGCATCTGACGGATCAATGACAGCCCACATGGAGGGCATTTTTGACGGCATTTTTTATCATCTTTGTCGCTCATTTGGCAAAAATGGCAGCAACAAACGGGGCCCCGAACTCATCAGGCTGACCATAGTTCAGCCCACTGGAAGGAAATTTAGATTTTTCGAACCAAAAGAACGCCTATCATCTGAACGATCACTGTCAGACTAGGCTGCTGGTAAATCGAAATGCCCTCTGTCATTGGCAGTCCATAGAGGGCATTTCGATAAACCGACAGTCTATGCAGTTAGATCCATTTCGCCTTTTGGTCATTTTCACGACATTTCATGCGCCAACAGGTGTTAAGCTGCGTAAATTTTGGGGTGCCCACAGGAAATTTCCCGGTAGACCCTATGGCCAGACCGCCTCTGTGAGTCACATTATCGAAACCGTAAGTGAAAGTAAGCACGGAGGCAATTTCGTTTACCTGTGCTAATTGAAACACATAGTTCGAGCGTACGAACAACAGATTTTACCATTATTTCAATACATTTCTGTAAGATAATTTTTTATCACTATTCTTTATTTTCTATGTGCAGGCTGGACACACAGACCTGCGCTATGCCTGGATTTTGGAAAAGTTACATGCCGACAAGGAAAAGGGAAGTGAAATAAAACGACCATCTATGGAGACAAATAACTCCATATATACATTCATAGATGTACCAGGACACAGAGATTTCATCCGACATATTGTTGATGGAACATCACAGGTAAGAAGATATGTATTCATTCATCTGGTCTATCTTTTCTTCATTTACGGAAGTGAAAGACGCCGACGCTGGGATCCGTTGAACAAACAAAAATTGAAAAATGATATCCAAGCCTGCAGAGGCGTAAACCCCGGGGGTATGTAGAGGATGTCGCAATCCATCCCCACCTACTCCACTACCCCACCCCATCCCCCCCACCCCCAAAAAAAAATTGTTTCGTCGGGCAGTAGTTCGGCAAGGTACTACTGCCCACGCTAATTGGCGGAGTCAAAGACCTCTCCATTGGCATGAAACCCAAGGGCGTCGGACGTTGGGGTGGGGGCATGGCATGGCTACCCCCTTGCCCCGAGGAAGGAGGAGCAAGGAGGTAACGCGTGCCCCCTTTTTACCAGAAATGCATTTGTGGAAAAAGACTCTTTGCTCCTAACTGCCGGTTGGGCAGACATGATTGAACCATCCAGTAAGTAAAAATTAGTAAAACGAGAGAACTACTGATATTGAAGAATAGTCTGTGGTGGGAGGGGTGGCCGCGCTATCGGCCGCTTCTTATATCTACGCAACTTCTTCAGAACATAATCTGGTATATTTCGTTTGAGAGAGCTGGACAAATGCGATTGGGTGAGTGAGTACATGGTTTACTTTACAACCTTTACATCAAAGTGCCAAAACAAAGTGTCAGGTAAAAATGTTTCTATTGTACATTTTCCACTTCAGGCCGACGTGGCTATTTTGGTTGTTAGTGCTGCTGAAGGAGAATTTGAAGCCGGATTTGCCAGAGATGGCCAGACCAGGGAACATCTGATGATTGCGTTTGCACTGGGTATCAAGCAGCTCATTGTATGTATCAACAAAATTGATTTAATAGAGCCACATCGGTTCCAGGTAAGGGAAATGAAAATAATTTTGCGTTAAACAAGGTAAAACTACATTGAATCATCTGGGGGGACAGTACGTGGAGAGTGGATTGTAACTAAATCACCCGTGGAGTGGAGTTATCATCCAAGCTATAACTTTCAAATTTTGTACATATCGACAAAAAACACAAGCAATGTTTCAGCCAATGGACCTCAAATTTGCAATTATTGCTTGGGTGGAATCTCCACTCTGCGGGTGATTTAGTGATAATACACTCTCCACGTACTGTATATTAAGATTACACTTACAGTACAGTCGCTGCAGATGGGTCATTTTCCACGGGTGGGGAATATTTCCAAGGAAAATATTAGATTCTAAACACCAATTATAGGAATAATCATCAATTAATCATTAATTAAAATTTTGCTGATGATGATTTTTATTACCTGGTAAACGCATGCGTGAACATCACTACCCACGCGTGGATTACGACCAGTGTTTTTTGGCCTCGTACATCTGTGAGTAATTGTTTTAACGGTGTTTTGAGTGATTTCTATTCTTTCCCTCGGGTCAATATTAATCTGAAGACGTGAAATGAACTATAAATCGACTTGTCATCAATGCGAGAGTTTAAATACCCTCTGAGCTAGTAATCAAAGCGGAAGCAAAATACTTCCCTGTCGGAGTCCAGGAAAGGGATCAGTATTTCGATGAATTATGCATCACAGGTACAATAGGACTAGGGTCCCACGAAGCATCAAAAGCGGATTCGATTTGAAATTCTCGAATCGTCGAGATGTTCTCAAAATTCTATCAAGTGTCTTTCTTCTCTTGAGTTTATCTTTAATCATGAGGTCTGCTGTTGATGGGATCTGATGATAGAAGAAGAGTTCATGGTGGCTTCGCTTCATAAACTGCGATTCCGTTCTGAAATATTCCGAATTTTAATTGATTATCAAAAGAGACGAGAAGACTTTAGTGGAGAATGGCAACCGATGGATCTGAAGAATATTTTCAAAGAATATTCCTCACATTACATTAATTTAAATTTCAGGCTCTCACATAGAGCCCAAAATATAGCTCCAGGGACTAGTTTTGAACAAACTTCGAGCTGACCAGTGGCGGCGCCAGAGTAACAAAAGTGAGGGGGTACAGTTTTATATTGTGCAGCGCCGAGCTGGGGTGGGTTTCGGGGGGGGGGGGGGGGGCTCTCCCTTAGTTGAGAAAATTGTTTTGCAACAAAATCATGCGAATATAGATATCATTGGAACCGGCTGAACCAGCCGGTTCCAATGATATTCATATTTGCATGATTTCATTGAGTTATACCTTTGAGAATTTTTCTAAAATATTAAATTTTATTTATTTTTTAAAATTGCTGTGGGCTGAATTCCAAACGGATGCCTTGCACGCTCTCGATTCTAACATTCGTCGAATACTCTTAAGCACTATGTTTCAGTCCGTTCAAACGCGGCATGCCTTGTTGCAATTTGGACCCTCGACTCTTGTTTGTTGTTTGCAGCTAGCGTGTGTGTGGGGGACGGGGGGGGGGGGGGGGGGGGTAAACATAATTTCAAAACTTCTCTGATTTAGTGCACTTGGGAATATGGGATTAAGCATACCGACCATTACACCGCAACGTTCAATACAACAAAAATTAAAATGATAGTATTGTTTTACAACGCTTGGCGAAAAAAGTGGAGGGGTAAGTACCCCCACATACCCTTCCATGGCGCCGCCACTGGAGCTGACACCCCTATAGTTGCAGTATACCACATATCAAGAGATTTACTTTGACGGGCAGATCCGAAGAGGATTTTTAAATAGAGTACAGCTACCGTGGACTGGTCACTTTCCACGGGTGGACAATATTTCCACGGACGCAATAATCTTATATTCCAAACATTAATTATAGGAACAATCCTTAAAAATTTAATTAATGAAGCACCGGGTTCAACCCGGTGCTTCATTAATTAAAATTTTGCTGAAGATGATTTTTGTTACCTGGTAAACGCATGTGCTCAAGCGTGGATTACGACCAGTCCATGGCGACTGTATTGTATGTTTGTAAGAGGGTGCGATATCTACTTCCTGATTGAATTAGAAATCGTCTAACCGATTCGATTTAGGATTCGATTTCATCCAAACTCTGAGATTCAATTGGCCTTAAATAGGACCCAGTAACCAACCCCTGTCTTCTGAGATGGACAGCATGCCGAGACATGACTTTACTTCATGCTCGCGTCGTGGTGATGATACAGATAGTACAGGCAAATCTGCTGAAAGTGATCCTTTTCGTTGTATTCTAGACTATTAAAAGATAGACAATAGTTCACTGGTCGGATTCGTGTACGATTTTTATCCTCGAGTGGAGCGCGCGAAGGATTATTTCACGAGGCGTTAGCCACGAGAGGTTAAAATCTCGCGCAGCCCACGAGGGGTTAAAATCTTACTCGAATCAGAGCAGTGAACTTTTGTATTTATTTTATTTCTTATTTGTTTTTCCCAAAACAACCCTTTATAATTGATTCCGTGATTACTTTCAAAACATGTAAAAAAAGAGAGTGGAATACGATGCTGGGAGTGGAATACCAGTTTCGGTGAGTGTGAGTGGGAATACGATTTGGTTCGGGGGAAGAAAAACGAAAGAAAATAAAATAAAAGTATACGTTTTCTGTTGTGTGGACATTTTACGTATGAAATTCAAACTCCGAATCCACCAGTTAATCTCTGTAAGGAATTCGATGTTGTGATGGCCTGCAACCAGTCTAGCCCTTATTCCTTTGAATCCGAGAGACCACTTTTCGCGTCCGGGAATATGCTACGTCCTAATTTCATTAAGCAAGATGGGTGCTAAGTGCGTATTTTGGGTAGACCAATCAATATTTACAACGTGTAGCCCAAAGGCTACACGTTGAAAATATTAATTGGTCTACCCTCATATAATAAATATGGACTCTTCCAATTGCCATTGAACTGACATGGACGATACCACGAGGATTCTAAGGGTTAAGTAGACCATTGCTTGCGTTTTAGATTCAATTATCTGGAATATTTCAGTTGGTCGGAGAAGCGAACAATTGAAATATTCCAGACGATTGAATCTAAATCTACCATTAATTTTCTTTGAATCAAAGCAAGATGTGTATTCCAATCTAGAATTGATTTGATAATTTTGAGAGAATCTTTCATGACATTATAATACTGTTAGACATGTTAGTAAACTAAATACTTACGGATGACAACTCACAACGGCAGTTTTATGATTACGCAACGTAGTCCCTCGAATTCTTTAATGTCTAGGTTAACTTTTTGATTGGAGTATTTAACTTTTTGATTGGAGTATTTAAAATTGCAGCACGAAAGAATATATTATGAAAATCTTTGTGTGTAAAGGAACGTCGCATTAACCCATTCACCCAACGTAACGGCCAAAACGGCCAGCGCTATTCACAAAAACCGCCAATTAATTTTCATTATTTTTTTTTATTTTTTTGTCTCAAAAACATAGGTTATGACCCTTCTTTGGGACGAGCTTGTCGAGCACGTTCCAATAAGGGGTCATAATCTATGTTTTGGGAACAAAAAGTGAAAAAAATTAATTATTCAAGAATTTTGTTTGCATGTGTCGTCTGCTTTTCATGTTAGTTAAAGGGTTAAATCAATGGCCGTCTGCGCGTAATCACCACGAAAAGTTCCACAAACAAACAGGCCATAACAACATCAAATTCCTTAACAATTAGACTGGTGGTCAGAAAGCTTGGTGTGAATTGTTTGGTAACGAACTCAGATGAAAGAAAATCCACCCAAGTCTGTCAAACACTTCGCCATTGCGAATGTGTGCAGATCGGTTTATTGCAATTTCTTAAGTTCCATTCCCAAGGCCCGATAGAATTTATGTCACAGCTGTTAGTATTGGAGCGGCCGCCCCTCCAGTTCGACCTGGCCTCTATTTATACCACTGGAGATTGTGTTATGTTAGGGAATTAAAGGCTCGGAATATAGTGGAGTTTAGGCTTATAAATTATTATTATTTATTATTATTTATATAACTAAACCCGCTTTTCAATTTAATTACAGACACGCTACAACAACATTATTAAAGCCATCAAAGGTTTCAGTCAGATGAAGATCGGGTTTAATGTTCAAGCCATTCCGATCATACCTGTGTCAGGATGGACGGCAGATAATCTGTCAGAGAAATCAGAAGCTATACCCTGGTACCGTGGATGGGAAATTAATCAACCAGATATGACTGTTTCAACAGGATGGAGTCTTCTAGATGCTATGGATGCATTCCGTCCGCCCACAAGAGCAGTTGAAATGCCACTTCGAATACCAATTACAAACAGCTACACCAACTCAGGTACAAACATTATATATATACTGAAATTCAGCGTAGGTGTGTGAGTGTGTATGTGTGTATTGAGGGACACAATTATGTTTTCGAAGAATTTGGGATGTTGATTTCTGATTCTCGGTCGGGAATCGAACCGTCGGCAATCCTGCCTGGAATTCAGGAGTTCAACACGTTAACCACTTTATCTTACAATCAACATGTATTTTGTCTGTATTAACTCCGCAACTGTCGTGTATCCGACCTCCTGATACAGATGTTTGTATCAGAGGGTCGGATACAAGCACGCTCCGTTCGCGTGAGTTCCATTTTTTTTTCTTTTTGTTCATCCGTACGAATAAATAGTTCGTTATATATTCGTCTACATTCTTGACTTATCCCCAATATATTGTAAGATAAAATGATTATTACCATCATATGGATGTACAAAATATGTATCCGAGTCTCGCTCCGGGTTCTAAGGGTGGATCACGACTCGTCTTCGACTCGTCGTGATCTGCCCTTAAAACCCAGAGCTCGACTCGGATACATATTTTGTACATCCACATAATGGTAATAATCTCTATGGAGCATTGCCAACCGTCATAAAATTATGATATTCTCATAAATACTTGGATCACTTTCCTTGCGGCAGCTACAGTTAAAACTAGAAGTCCTGTCTTGAAATGCGCACAAATAGTACGTCGATCTGCGCGTTAATCTACGCGATATGACCATAGCGAGGCTATCAAATTCTTAACATATGGTCTGTACACAAGCCATGTTTCAGCCAATGGACCTCCGGATAACCCGGAGGTCCATTGGCAGAAACATTGCCTGTGTTTGCTATGAGTATCTAGGAGAACCTACCGTGCTTTAATTGGATGCCATTCGAGATGACAATTTTGCGCAATTCCTACGCGCAATTAAGCCTAGATAAGCGCACAGTTCGTGACAGGACTTCTAGTTTTAACTGTACATGAAAGCGTGAATCACGCTGGCTACCGTACGACGAAACGGTACGACGAAAGTGCTGTGTTGGCCTCAGACGAAGACTGGCACTGGCATGTGAATGTGTACTGAATGACACAATCATGTTTTCAAAGAATTTGGAATACCCGGCGGAGTATCGAACCGTCGGAAATCCCGCCTGGCATTCGGGAGTACCAACACCTAAACCACTAGACCAGTGCACACCATCGTAAAACGATGGCTGGAATCCAGCTTATTTCACTTTCCCTACGGCAGATACACGAAAGTGTGAAACGCGCTGGCTACAGTACGACGAAAGTGTTCAGGGCATTTCGGCGAGAATCCGAGAATCGATTCGCACAAAGATTCGCGCGATAAAACCGGCGAGAATCCATGTAGATTCTCGCTGCACCTCTGCTGGGATTCGCGTGAAACAAATTGAGTCAATTTAACCCTTCAACTAACACAGCGGCAACAAATTAACCAACAGAAGGCTAACATGACCTGAAATATCCTGACACTTTGTCAATAAAACCTTACAAATATGGCTGTCATTGGAACCGGCTCATTGAGCCGGTTCCAATGACAGCCATATTTGTAAGACTTCATTGGTAAATATTGTTCGTTTAATTATTTTATCATTTATTTATTATTTATTGTTTAAAAATTATCAAACTTAGTTTTAAAAATTAAAAAAGTGTATTGGGTAAAAGGTTAACATGTGTTATCAGTATACAACAGTGGTTCAACCTTGGTGGCGTCATGGGATCCTGGGACACTCATAGTAGGTATGGATTCTCGCAACCATTTTCAAGAGAATCCAAATGGCTTCTTACAAATTTAGACGAAATATAAGCCCTGGTGTTGTTGTTGGCTTCAGTCGAAGACTGGCACGGGCCTAAGATACATGAGAGGATGCTTTGCATATTTGCTTAAGGCGTTTTCCTTCCATTCCGCGACACAAACGCTTGCAACATTAGCACTGAATCTTATCTTGCCCATAGGACAACCCATTATTCGTAAATAATTTTCTCCGTTGAATTGAAAGGCATTACCTTTCAAGCGCGGGTCAAAGAGATTCAAAATTTGTTCATCCAGGCGTTTTGCTTGAGGATATTTTTCGAATGCATTTTTAACCGATTTAACACCTTTATCAATATCAATGTTCGTATACATGCTATCGATATCCAAAGTAGCCAGGATTGCATTTTTCGATATTTTCAATTTAGAAAATTTTAACAGGAAGTTCTGTGTATTTTTGAGATAGCTCGGATGTCTATTAGTTATAGGTTTTAGATGAAACATGTAGTTAACCCCTTACCTAACCTGAAAAGCAGACCACACTTGCAAAAATAATTCTTGAATAACTAATTTTTTTCACTTTTTGTCTCAGAAACATAGGTTATGACCCCTCGTTGGAACGAGCTCGACGAGCTCGTTCCAACGAGGGGTCATAACCTATGTTTTTGAGACAAAAAATGAAAAATATAATGAAAATTAATTGGCGATTTTTTAGAATAGCGCTGGCCGGTTTTGGACGTTAGGTTAGGTAAAGGGTTAATTAGTTCCGAGTTACAGTCTGAGACAATTGGCCTCCCGCGTGGAGTCAAGTCATCCGTCCATTAAGAACGGTCGTTGTGGATCTTTGGTAGAATGTCAAATTGTCTTGTTTGAGCACTGAGCTGTTTTTTGGGGGTTTTTTTTTTTGGTTTTTTTATTTATTTTTTTTTTTTTGTTTATATGACCATCGTCGAAGAGACCTTTTAAGATCTTATTGATTTTTTCGGTATCAGGCGGTCAAATAAGTGAATCTATTTTCTTATAATGTTTAGTATTGCTGAGGTGTAGCATGGTTTCCTTTATATAATTCTCCCGAGATAGAACGACAACCGACCCACATTTGCCGGTTGGTTTGATAACTGATTTCTTATTTTTTCGAAGTTTCGTGAGGGCTCTCCGTTCACCAGCTGTTAAATTGTTTTATAAACTACTCACACGAATAACAGGCGGCACTTGCCCAAACAATTCTTGAGTAACTAAACTTTTTCCACTATTTTACCTCAAAAACATAGCTCTGATTCCTCAGTGGGGCGAGCTCAACAAGCTATGTATTTGAGGTAAAAATTGAAAAACTAAGTACAGTGGCTCTTCACTTTCATTTAAGTTCCGCCGTCACTAGTTTCTGATTGATTAGGAAAAGATTTTACCTCTGTGGTTTTGCTAAAGTGATGGGTTACTTTTGGAAATTATTTGTAAGGATAATGATATCATGTTTAACTTTCAGATGGAGATGTGATCGCGTCGGGGAAGATAGAAAGTGGTACACTAGAATGTGGTATGGATATTGTCCTCAGACCAGGAGGTGTCCATTCACAGGTATAATTCCAACATTTCGTCTTTGTTATCCGTCTCTATGATACACAGTTGGTAACGCTTTTACTCTACTCTGACCACACCATCAAGGTAACGTTATTAACCCGTTACCTATCGAATCGGCCGTAACCACTCGCATAAGTTTCAAATTTAGCAGTTGAAAAAACAAATTTTCAAAAACTTTTCACGTAACCATATCACGTGACCACTCATTGGAACGAGCTCGTTTCAATGAGTGGTCACTTGATATGGGTTTGCAACTTTTGATAGCTTGTGCGTTAGATAAAGAGTTAAAAATGCTTTTACATTACGCGTACTGCACATGTAACAATAACTCGGTTACAAGCCAAACAACCATGCACACAGACCTGTAATTATCTTTAAATATTGGGGAAGGGGTGGGGTAGGGTACCCCCCCCCCCCCCGGTTGAATTTGTCCTGGTGTACACATATCTTTGCATCACGGAGAGTTGTCGAGACCAGAAGTGTACAATCACCGTCATCAACCACGACTTTCGGGAATGTCGTGATAATGTTCCGCTCCACACTTTCCAGGCATTTCCAAACATGACATACCATACACTCTCTTCAAATGCGAATATTCTTTCACTCAGTTATCTGGGGTGGGGGGGGGGGGGCGGTGGCGTTGCGGTAACCGGTTCTCGTCAGATCACCGAAGTTAAGTAAGGTCGAGCCCGGTTAGTCCTCGGATGGGTGACCATCTGAGCGATCGATTCGGACTCCCGCGTTGTGTCCTTGGGCAAGGCACTTAACACCGATTGTCCACATGGGGGCGCGATGACGCCGTGTACTAACGGGGGCTGGCAGCTACTCGTCGGTGGTTCTCTCCGGGTACTCCGGCTTCCTCCACCTGTAAAACTGTCACGGTCATGATTAGCCATTGTGCATAAGTATGTGACCTTAAACACCCATAAATAAATAAATAGTGAGGTGATAACCACCTGGAACTCTTGAAATATCACTTCTATCCTAGAATATACAATGTGAGTTACAGTGGAACCCTGTTAATTGAATAGCCACTTTGCCAATGAAAATTATTCAATTAACAGGAGTATTCAATTAACAGGGATTGTGTCACTTTCCTGTATTCTAGAGATAACCTTAGCATTTATTCTATTATATCTTGTTTGACAGAGCTCCATGAGCTCTGTCAAACAAGATGTAATAGATTAAATGCCTGTATTGGATGTTCTGAGGCCTAATGGACCCATAAACAAAGGAAAACTGGGGAGAGGAGTCAGGGTAATTTCTCGTCAGGTTACAAGATTATTTATTCAATTAACAGGAATTTACTCTATAACCTATATTCCATTAACAGGTCAAATGTGTACTGGAGGTATGGTAAATGGTTTTGTGTTGGGAAATTATATTCAATTAACAGGGATATACAATTAAGAGATATCCAATTAAGTGGGCTCCACTGTATAAGTGAAATGGTAAATGGACACATTCCCCGTGGGAATCTCGCATACTCGTATACTGTGGTAAACAGGATGTGTTTTACTGGTATAATAGGACCCGGTCACCAGTGCTTGGGGTGGAAGTCTTCGACAGCGGGTAACATGGGTATAAACGACTGACTGCACTTGGCTTTATCTCCATGTTGCGGTCACGATTAGCCATTGTGCAGACATAAGTGACCATAAACACCTATAAATAGGCACAAGCGCAAAAGTTTGAGCCGGGTGAAAACATTAGTAAGATTCTTGGTTTACTCTATAAATGGCCTTCAACTTTGATGATCACACGTCAGAGATAAATTTCTACTTTATTCCCCTACTAGGGTAAAACGTTTCTTCGTTGGGTCAACGTTCTGAAATCAATCTGATTAACAATTAACCTAACTCAACTGGGTTGCTTGAATATGAACCCAATTGGGTTCATATTCACTCAACCCAGTTGTTTTGGGTTGGTTATTAGTCCAACTGATTTTAGCAACTGCATTGACTGAGCACAAGATATTACAATAGGCATATATAGAGGATATGGAATGAGTGTTTTTCTCATATAATATTTATGAAACGAGTCTAAGAATTTTCCCTTTTGGCGAGGCTCTGGCGAGCCCAAACGGAAAATTCGGACGAGTTTCATAAATATTATATGAGAAAAACACTCATTCCATATTCTATTTATCATATGACACACACACGCACAAATTAGCCACTTAGTATGACTTTTTAACCCATCACCTAACTTGAGTTGCAGACGGCACTTGGAAAAAACATCCTCGTATAACTAAAAATTTTCATTTTTTGCTTCCAAAACATAGGTTATGACACCTCATTGGAACGAGCTCGTCGAGCTCGTTCCAATGAGGGGCCATAACCTATGTTTTGGAAGCAAAATGTGAAAATATAAAAAAACATGAATGGCGTTTTTCTTGTAGGTAAAAGATTAATACAATATAACCCACCCTAAATAGGACAGATAACGTAAATTCTCCCTGCTGAAATTGTGCAAATGTCACCCAGTTGTATTTTGTTTAGCCAATCAAATTGTCCAGTTTTGAAAGTGACCAATGAAAGCTCCCAATTCTAATTACACAAATGTGGCCCAGTTTTATTTTGTTCAGCCAATCAAATTGTCCAGTTTTGAAACTGACCAATGAAATTGACGGAAGGCTTTATTTATCACTGATTAATATGAAAACGAAATATCAAATAATTTAAAGTGAACAAAACGGACGCGTCATATGATAAATAAATCTATCATCGGGATTGCACCACAAAAAACGAATGTACCGTTTGGGTGGATTACTCGTTTCTTGAAAGAGTTTGTTCAAAAGGTCAAGTGGAAAATTGATTCACAGTTTCCCCTAACAGTGCGATTATCACTGCGATAACACAACTGAGACATGGTATACTTTTACGACTGTGAGACGGATATGTTGTAGTGGACATAAATGGCAGTTAGACAATATCAAAGCTTTACATGAACTCTAATGCAGACAACATCATCGCGCAGAAGACAACGCGTTACGTACCGGAAACTATAACCAATGGGAAAACTACAAAGATGATTGTAGCGTTATAACGGGTCAGTTTTCCGTGTGTCTACGGTTGGGTGTGAGGATTTGTCGAGGATACAGCACCGCGTAACGTTTAGTATAGGAGGGAAGATAATTCCCACAAACCGTACGATTACATTTGCTTTCAGGTGTTAATGTACTGCTCAAAATGGCAAGGATTGTGAACCACTCAGATACCTAAACGAATGCCAAGTGAGTGAAGCTAGATCCATATCATGCGAACAAAAGGCCAAGAGTTCATTTGCGCGTCCATGACTCGTACCACTTGAGTGAAGACAGCAGAAGACAAATTTGAACTTTTTGAATTTCCTAAATACATTGATAATGTTTGTAAAAACATTTCTTCCATTTTCTGCTTCTTAAAGTTCAAAATATAACGTTTTTTGTTGTGATTAAGGGAGATTAGGTATGCAGTTTGACAAATTTCTTACACAAGTACTAAAATTCCTCGATATTATCAAGGCATGCCTTCCAGGAAGGCATGTGTTGATGATGTATAGCTGAAATATTATATCAGTCGGGACATCAGCCATCAAAGTCGAGTTCAATAAGGTACAGTACGTGGAGAGTGTATTATCACTAAATCACCCGCATAGTGGAGATTCCACCCGAGCAATAATTGCAAATTTGTTGCAACGCATAACCAGCACCAAAACAGTTTCAGCCAATGGACCTCCGGGTTAAACCCGGAGGTCCATTGGCTGAAACATTGTTTGTGTTTTTTTGTCGATATGTACAAAATTTGAAATTTATAGCTTGGGTGATAACTCCACTCTGCTGGTAATTTAGTTACAATCCACTCTCCACGTACTGTATACACTTTCTCCTCTTTCCCACTCGGTAATCTTCGCAAGGCCTCTGGATGGATACATGATACTAATTCGGAAAAAGACTGTTTACAAATAGGCAAATCATTTAAAGCAAATACCTATTCATATTTTGTAGGTTACGTCCATAAAACGGCACACAGAGAATGTGGAGAAAGCATCAGCTGGAGAATATGTGAGCTTCAATATTGGTGATGTACCGGACGTTGGTGCTCGACCAGGAGTTATGTGTGGAAGCGAATTTCAAGATCCACCCATAACATGTAACGAAATGACGTGTCAGGTAACAAAGTTGACCAATAGTTTCATGGGTTTTTTGCTGGAACAGAAGTTACCTGAAAGAAATATATTAATACCTTTCAAGGACGCAGCAAGATGGGCTTCAGTAGGGGATGGGGTGTGATCAGTTATATTTCTAACTGGGGTTATGCCCATAGGTATGTACCGAGGGGCAGAGGCCCGTGTTGGGGAAGAGTTCGGTTGGGGGTAACTCCGTCTCGATGAAGGGGAGAGGTACCACAAGGAAATTTTCTAATTTTTGAACCCCCTCAGATGGATTCTGAGGCCTCCCTCTGGCTTAAATCAAGTCATTTTATCAACAAGAAAATGCATTTCCCAGGTAGATCCATGACTGTCAGTCAGCTGGAAGGAGTTGGTATTGGCTGAATAGATGTCAGTCTATAGTCCTTGAATGGTCTATAGAAATGGCTGCTAGGCCGCTAAACTCACAACGTGTTGTGTGTAGTTATTTATTTTATTTATTTATTAAGGTTTAACGACACTTTCTTTAACAGCCAAGGTCGAATCGTGTCGGTGACAGTTTTACGGGTGGAGGAAGCCAGAGTACCCGGAGGAAGCCACCGAGCAACGACGAGCAGTTGCCATCTCCCCAACATCGTAATTCCTAACTGCAGCACAGGCAGGGTCAGCTTGGTTGACAACATGAGCACCATCGACGTGCAGTACGCGGCGCCATTGTGCCCCCATGTGGACAATCGGGGTTAAGTGCCTTGCCCGAGGACACAACGCGGGAGTCCGAATCGATCGCTCAGACGATCACCTATCCAAGGAAAAACCGGGCTCGACGTTGATTAACTTCGGTGATCGGACGAGAACCGCTTTCCGCTACGCCACCGCGTCCCTTGTTGTGTGTAACAAACATTCTTAAAAATTACTCAGACCCTAATAAATTAACAGAAACTGGTATGTTTCCATTCGATTAAATATGCGAAGACGTCTTTTCGAATCTCTAGGCAGTCCTTTGATGACGTGAGCAATCTTTCGCTTCAAAATGACAGGCGTGTAAAAGAATATTTTTCTGCTATAGTTGAGAAGAGGTAGACAGTTGGTTTTGTCTGTTTAGTATAATTGTTAACTGTATAACTATACAAACTTATGTTCCAATAAGAATAAAATCCTTGCCCTCTGATTGGATGAGAGTTGGCGTAGTTTCTTTTAGGTCTCGTTACAGTTATTCAGGTGAAAATGTCGGCTTTTCAAGAAATGTTCAGCTTCTGATTAACACGGCCGAGGATATTTCGTATTTAAATTACCCCCCCCCCCCCCCCACCTCCCTATCCACAATGCTCACAATGTATATAGTTTCTGGAGGCTCTGAATGTGGCCCTTTCTGGAGACAACTGTACACAACAAAAATCTTACAATATCACTCAAATACACTCAGCCGAATGACACAGTTGATGGCTAAAGAAATGGCTCAAAATGGTCAAAATTTTCTCATTTTGGGGATAAATCTCCAATTTTCGTGCATCGATAGTGATAAAACTGTGTTATAGGAATTCCCCATTCCTCCACTGAGGATTTTACAGCATAACATGATCATTCTGACAAATAAAAAACATATGGGTTTCTTATTCATTTTTTCAGAAGGCTTTCTCAAAGCAAATTTACACAAAAATTGTCCCATTTGTAAACTGCAAATTGTCAGGTCCCAAACAGGTCTGGGTTAGTCATTTAACACTTCCATGTGACCTTGACCCTCAATTAAAATGCACTTGACAAAACACAGTTTGAATCAAGACCATCAACAGATTATTTTGGCCATATCACCATTAATGAGAATTATTTACTAAATCCACACACCATAAACTAAAACTATAGCTCAAAATAGTCATTTGGCTGAGGATATCCAATAACCTCGGAAATGACCTTTTTTATAGGAAACGAGACCTTTATGTTTACAGTTCCTCGGAAATGACCTTTTTTATAGGAAACGAGACCTTTATGTTTACAGTTCCAGTAGCAAATGTTACCGTCTGACGTCACGACGCGAAATATTTGAAATGGCATCGCCCGTTTTGTAATTGTTTCATCAACGGAGTGACTAGCAAGCCGCTTCATTTTTCTGATTTTTTTCTCACGTGCAGCAGAAAGTTTTCCGGATGAGGTGTTGTTCAAATTACAAACCGATTTACGATTTGAACTGAGATTGAATGAGTTTATCTGGTTTATTGATTATATATCCAGTTCCGCCGTGGGTACACGAGAGGTTTATTTACTAAATCTGTGATCGTTAAAAGTTGCCTTGAACAAGGCAACTTTTTAACGATCACAAGTTTAGTAAATAAGCCTCTCGTGTTTCGCGATGTAGGTTTTGGGTAATGGGTAGTTTCTTATTGGAAAATATACGTTATTGCGATGAGTTGACGGTAACATGGTCTGGGGTTTGCGGATTGGGTTGAACATAAACTCCAAGCCGCAAACCTCAGACCATGGTACCGTCAATTCATCACAATAATTTATAATGTTTTGGAGCATGAAGCATGCGTGGTGTAGATTTGTGTACAATTCACAAATGTAGTTAGCAAAAAACACGATTGACTGAATAAAAGTTGAAATAAGCTCGTATTCATTTTTTCTCTGCAGATTATAATTCTTGATTACCAAGGTAAAATAACCAGAGGGTTTACTCCAATTATCGACATCCATACAGCTCATGTCATGTGTAAACTACAAGACATCAAAATAAAAGTGGACCGAACATCAGGCGAGAATGCGGAACGTAATCCTGAGTACATTGAGAAGAATGATGCCGCAATAGTAACACTGGTTCCCATAAAACCATTAGTCGCCGAGACATTCAAGGATTATCCTTCGTTGGGGCGTTTTTCTATCAGAGACAGTAGACGTACAATTGGAGTTGGAGTTGTGAAATCAGTGTTGAAAAAAGGACTTAAGGAAGCCACCATGATGTAAGTAGGAGAATACAATTAAATCTCTATGCTAAAATAGAGCTGGTGGACGTCATCAAGATTAGCGCATCTTCTTATTGGTTAAGGTGCCCTAAACAAATAGCAATAACGCCGGCAATTTTAAAACATGCAGGTAATAAGAGCCCACGCGCTTGTTACCCGTTCGTTGCACGAGAAACATCCAGGTGGTAAGAATGACCTTTGACCCCAACTGACTCACTTGGTGAAAGTCCCATTAGAATTGTTAAGCTATCTCCAACTAATATTCGGTCGGTATTTTTTTTTTTCAGGAAAATTAGGTTTGGAAAAAAGGCTACATAAAGTGTATATTAAAATCTTGCCTATACAAATATCCGCTTACATTGAATATATAAAATGGTGCTAGAAGTGCAGATGTAGAGATACCTATGTTCTCAGATTGGTTCAGCCAACTTATACGTGTGCATTACAAAATTCCGATGTTCACAAGTCCTCAGTTAACCTTTCAAAAAAACAGAAAAAAGTACATACACAGAACGACACGCGCGGAAGGATAGAACAAGAGGCCGCAGGTCTCGCGTTTTATCCTTCCGCGATGGCACAAGTGTCATATCGATTAACCCATTCACACGCGTGTGTCGTTCTGTGTTTATTACACGCCTTCGCGTCTATAAAAACAGTGCCTTAACTGCTGTTAAGTTGGATTTTTTTTTACATTCCCCACATAGCAGTGAATTCTAAATTTCCATCAAAATTTCCCTCGCCTTAGCACTTACATCCTCCACATCTACGCCACCACTGGCTTTACGTTCTCGTCTAAAAAAAATGGTAAACTATTAATTCTGGATTCATGAGTCCGCGAATTCATCACATGACTCATCTCGTCATGAAAATCGCCTTTCGATAAAGTTATCTCCCTTAATATTATTAGACGGAAGAGAAAGGTCCAATTAAGAAGTAGGTAATTGTTGAGAAAACAACTAGGACATTAGTAAAAAAATGACGAGGTTTCCTTCTGTTACATTTAATAAATGAAAACAACAGACAGCTCTCGGAGCTGTCTGTTGTTTTTGTTTGTTAAAAGTTACAAAAGGAAACTTGTTTCATAGCAAGCTAATTAGAAGTAACAAAGGAACTGTCAACTTTGACTCTCTGTTTAGCTCTCTGTTTAGCAAATTTGTTTTACAGTAATTTGTAATTTTTTTATTGCCAGCAGAAAATTTAGCAAATCTTACCTCCTGGACTTTTATACTATTGGAAAGGATAGTGCCTATATTATATACTACGATGGGTACATTGGTGATATAATGAACATCAAAAGAAAGCACTGTTTTCTTATTCTTAAATGAGTTTAAACAGAGGATAATAGTAAAACGTTCAAAGTTATTTATTTATTGGTGTTTAAGGTCACATACTTATGCACAGTGGCTAATCGTGACCGTGACAGTTTTACGGGCGGAGGAAGCCGGAGAACCCGGAGAGAACCACCGAGCAACGACGGGCAGCTGTCAGCTCTTCAACATCGCAACTCTGAACTCTGCACCGCGGGCGGCACAGGCAGGGTTAGATTGGTTGAAGACATGCGCACCATCGACGCGCAGGACGCATTAGCACACAGCGTCGTTGTGCCCCATGTAGGCAATCGGGGTTAAGTGTCTTGCCCAAGGACATAACGCGGGAGCGCGAAACAGTCGCTGAAATGGTCACCCATCCAACTACTAACCGCGCTCGGCGTAGCTTAACTTCGGTGATCTGCCGAGAACCGGCCACCGCGACGCCATCACGCCCAATGTTCAAAGTAATTGGAAAAATATTGTAAAATTCAGCTTCTGTATTTTTATACTCCTGTTCAGGAAAATAAGTGAATTTTGTGAAATGATGCGCACATCCTGATTGAACTTCTCTAACATTTCGAAATTAAAATTTTTATATGAAATCCCCACATCCGTTGTGTTAAATTTACTGACAACTTTAGAAAATTAAGGGGTGCTACCCTTTTCTGTAAATCTCTTCCAATGACGAAATTGTCAGCCATGTCTCACCGACTACTATTTATCATTAACTGTGTGCCAAGAATTATTTATTTATTGGTGTTTAATGTCACATATTTCTGCACAATGGCTAACTATAACCGTGACAGTTTTACGGGTTGAGGAAGCCGGAGTACCCGTACAGAACCACCGAGCAACGGCGAGCAACTGTCAGCTCCCCAACATACCAACTCCACACAAGCAGGGTTAGCATTGGTTGAAGACAGGTGCATCATCGACGTGCAGTACGCCTTAGTACACAACGTCACCGTGCCCCACGTGGGTAATGGGGGTGAAGTGTCCTGTCCAAGGACACAACGCGGTTGCCGCAGGTGGGATTCGAACCGAGGACCGCTCGGCTTGCAGCCTGCGCCTCTACCAACTGAGCCACCGCGCCCCCTATATGCCAAGAATAATCATTTAAATTAGAAGTAAAGATTTATAGTGGAGACTAAAATATTTGCTTTTAGAATGCAGCCGTCCTGTTCTGCTGGTAAAATAAGCAAAAACACAAAATTGAACTACGATGTTTCAGTCGTGTTGGATAATCTGTTTTATAAAATATTACGAGATTTTAAATCAAACTTCATGAACAGAATAATATACGGGTATTATAGTTATCTGTTGTTTTCGTGTGTGTAGCTATTCCAACTGTAAAACCTTTCACTTTTGTTTTCAATCGGGTATATAGGAGGGAATGGTAAGGAAACATGTGCATCCGTTCTTCCGTTCTCGTAGAAATCAATGTTGTTGGGGTTTTTTTTTTTTGTTGTTGTTGTTGTTTTTTTTTTGTGGGGGGGGGGTGTTGGCGGGGGGGGGGGGGGTGGGGGTGGTGTGTTGTTGTTGTTTTCTTCTTTTTTTCTGTAACTGTGAGCAATATTTCTACGGACACAATTATATTAGACTCCAAACACTAATTACAGGAATACTCATCAAAAATATAATTAATGAAGCACCGGGTACAACCCGGTGCTTCATTAATTAAAATTTTGCTGATGATTATTTTTGTCAACCGGTAAAGCCATGTGTGGACATCACTGCCCACTATTGGATTACGACCAGTCCACGGCCCCTGTATTGTAGCCAGAGTCGGTTACTACAGACTGCCATTTGTATGACCGACAGTATCTGCGGCAAAAGTCCAAGAAGGGAGCCTGGTAAGAAAGTAAATGGTTACTAGCAATATCGAAATTCCGCAAAATGATATCTTAGACTCCATTTCAGAACAGAATGTCCCGATTCGAAAATGAATGGGTGGGTGGGCGGGTGGGTGGGTGGGTGGGTGGGGGAGGCACATTCCCTATACTTCCACCCCTCAATTACGCCCCTGAGAAAAGTAGATCACTATTTACCTTTTCTGTACCATATTCCATAATAGAATCTGTCAAATAATGTCTGTTTTCCACAAATGGACGAATCCATATACTGCATTCTGTGAGTTATTCCGTAATTATTGACTCCTGCACCTCTATGGGGTTGTATTATACAACGATTGCAGTGCGTTTTCATCGTTGCGCGATACAATACAGACGTTTGAATATGTTCTGGATAAACCACGCATGGAATCTGGTGTACGCGTACGAACGTCATGTAAGAACCCATCTGATTGGACGTTACGCGTCTGAGTGACGTTATGACGTGAAAGAAATGCTTCAAAACAGAACAGTCAAGCAAGAAAGTTATCAGACCATCGAAGGTTATATTTGTCTTTGAAAGGATCAGCTCCATTCACTTAACTCAATTTAATCATGATATAAATACAGAACATAACTCGGGCAGTGGACGGTACAGCAATCAACGACCCCTGGTGGAGTTTTTCCTGTATTTCACGCGCGCCTTCGGCATTGATGACATCGGGATATTAACACTACAGCTGCCGCGAGCCTTTATTCATAATAATTACTAAAACAAACATGTCAAAAAGTAATGGTAATTTTATCAAAGATTCGGTCAAATCCAGAACATTTCTTGTGTTGATTAAACAAAATGATTGCTTAACTTATGGCATTTTTAAATTCAACCGGATTGAATATACCAGTTGGCCGAAACGTTCCGGTTCTCTCTTCCGACCGACTGAAATATTCCATCCGTCATGATCTGATTTAATGTAGAAATAAGCGTTGAGCTTTTTGAAGACTAGACTGGTTCCAGGTCATAAAGGTGTTGGATTAGTTTAAGGAATTGACTGGTGGCTTGAGAGCTGGGGTGTTTTCCGGTGGTCTATTAGGTGATAGTTGCATGTGCTTTTTTTATAAAATATTTGTTGGACTGAAACGCTTTTTGTGGTGTTTAATTGGTAGTCCACTCTCCCAGTTTCTAAAAAAAATATGACACATATCTTGGTGTCGCAGTGGTTTCCCTGGACCGCGGTGTACAGTCTTTTGTACTGTTTCGTACAAAAGACTGTACACCGGGACCCAGGGGATCGAAAGATTGGACAGATCATGCATGCATGAAACAACCTCAAAATTATTGTTTGGCTGCCATAAAAAGTTCCGGTGGCTATGGCGATTGCTTTCTCTTGGTACGCTGGAGTTTAAGTATAATTAGAGCGTAGAATCATATAATTACTCGAACAGTCAGTTAGTATCCAGCGATTCATCGGTGCCAACATCTAGTCTTCGAAAATTTGGGTCAGTTCATCTGGTAGAGAGCTGGAAGCCCATTTTGGGGCTTTATTATGAAGTGCAGGCGCTTCAACTTAAATGCATCCTTTTTGTGGATGAGCTTCATATTACCTTTGAAGGAATATAATTTTGTCTGTTAGGATTTGCCTTGGTACAATTCACGAGAGAGTGCCCATAGGCACTCACTTGTGAATTGCAACAAGGAAAAGATATGTGAACAAATTTTGATGACAAAAATAATTCAACAGTCTGCCAGTTAACGGATCAGAGAACTTCTTGAAATTTGACGGCGTTAAACTCAATAAACGCCGTCAAATTTCTTAGGATTGGTTCGACTTGTCTTCACCTTGTTTCTGCAAAAGGTTAAATACAACTTCCACCGTTTTGGGTTTTTTAAGGTATGTTTCTCCACTCCTAAAAATCCCCTCCATGTAACACATTTATAGGAAGGTTACTTTTTAAAACTTTCAGTTCTTTAATGTGCTTTTTAACCATATAATTGCAGAGATCCAGACTTATTCCGAATGTCAAAGCACCAGCTGAATATCGTCGTCATTGGTCACGTGGATGCCGGGAAATCTACAACTGTCGGGCATTTATTAGTGAAATGTGGAGCAGTTGATCAAAGTGTAGCCCAGCAAGCAGAAGAAGATGCAAAACGGGTGAGAAAACACAACAGACAAAGCTCAAGTTCATTGATTCGTTAACCCTTATTATTATATGCGTGTACATATTATCGATCCTGGGGACGGAGAGGATGAATCTCATCTCCATATGTATTGGGTGCTGATCTGTATAATTTTCTCCTCCTACAATTTATGTTCGCCAAGTTGGGAAGATGGTAAAAAATAGATGCTGTCCAGTGCTTTTTGCGTTGATACCAACGACGATCTCATTCACGGCGCCAACAAATCAGATAACCGTTTTATCTAAGAAAGTGTTTCCCGGAATACAAGTGAAAACATCTAGACAAAATACACATGTGTATTGATGGTAGCAAGCGCACGTGCGATCATTCGACCCAGAAAGAGAACTTTTATACCTGCACTCAATTGGGATGAATTATTACACGTGTCGTGGTCACCGTTTCTGATTACAGTAATTGAATAATAAATGATAAATAAATCACCAGCTGAACGAAATAAATTAGACTAGATCATTTTTGCCATGGTGATATTTTTATATAGGCTTACAATCCGTTAAACTTGAAAAATAAAACAAAGATGCACACAAACGCCGCTAAAAACTTCAGTAGTTATAGTACCAATGGAACAATGAATGGAGATTGCGTCCAGCAAAGCATAAGAACGCTCCCCGTGACGTCATGTTCTACATTCATAAAAATTTATTCACAGATGTTGAATGACTGTGAAAACAGAAACCGTTTAAAAGTGAATACAATCCCTTCATTATGCGAACAAGTCAAAAACGGGAGAAATATTGAAGTTAAATTGGTTGTGCGGTGTATTGAAGTCTCGACCTCGTCTCTGTGTTATATATAGACTCGTCCTAACGAACTCTTAGATATATGCCGAGAGACAAGGTCTCGATTACAATACACCATCTCGGAAACCTACATGGTGGTAATAACCTGTATCTGTCCACGAAAACCACGCGCTTCTATTTTGTACGATCTAATGTAATTTCCTGCTTTATTAACATAAATAGCATCTGTACCGTTGCTACCACCCATGCTAATTCATGTCTTGCTAGTCATTACCACTACTGAAAGCAATTTATAGTTCCAACACCATGTCGATGATGAACTGTTGCTAGTGGCTGTCCCTTATAGTATTACATTACGTGGAGAGTGGATTGTAACTAAATCACCCGCGGAGTGGAGTTATCACCCTATAACTTTCAAATTCTGTACATATCGACAAAAAACACAAGCAGTGTTTCAACCAATGGACCTCCGGGTTGTGCTGGTTATGCTTTGCAACAAATTGGCAATTATTGCTTGGGTGGAATCTCCACTCTGCAGGTGATTTAGTGATAATACACTCTCCACGTACTATAGGTATATTCGATAGAGCCATCGGTGAATCTTTCAAAACAAAAACCATTTGATGTTTGTCTAATCATACCCCTGTTGTGTATTTAACTAAGGCATCAAATTTTAGTGACCTAGGATTTACTGTACAACATTCACAAATCATAATTTGACAGGAATTTAGTAAGCCGTATAACAATATTTTCAATAAAAGACAAACATTTTTACTAAATTATAATGTACTTGACGTGGTGTTGCGATATTATGTCATGCACGTTTCACCCAATATTGGCAGGACCCCGGAAGTGACGTCATGTCAAGTGAACCAGTGGAGCCATATTAAATTGCCATGGTAGACCACGTGAGCGGTCATATTGTGGCGTCATTACCATAGTAATAGGTGGTGTTAGTGCACATACGCATCCCGTGTTAGGGTGTAACGGGTTAACGTCGTCCATTTTGTGTAACTGGAGCCCGCCATCTTAGTTTCTAGCATGTAGTTGATATAGGCCTAAAAGGCCGACAATAGGAAAGGGGTATGTTCGGTGGGTTTTGTTCCATTGAATAGGAGTAAATCTAATTACCTCAAACAACCCGACAATCCTTCTAAATCAACAAATTCCACTCAAAATCACTTTATTTACTACGGATTCCCCAGAATTCTTCTCTTTTTCCCATAACAGGCGCGTTCCTTTGTAGAAGGGTCAACCCAATAACCAAATTGAACCGACAAATTTCCCAAATCACCAAAAACCACCCAAAACTACCTAAACGGACTTGGCGAAGCCCCATTTTGGGCATATAAGAATAACACGTAGTGCTATAGGGTGCGTTCATTTAAACTGGAGTATCTATACTGGTTCAGATTTTTCCAGAATCTCAATTTTTCTGCCTATTACAGGCGCTATTCTAGCTACTCTAACCCTAGTAGTTCATCTTGTCCTAGTTACTCTTGACAACCCCTTGTTATGACCTCTGCCCTCGTCCAAGTCTTATAATCACTAGTCAGATTGCTTGATTTCCTACAATCTGTACCTAACCATACAGAGTTATCTCCCTTGGGTGCAATGAAAAACTCTCTGATTTTCAAACCCAAAAGACAATCGAGCAGTAACTGAAGCATGTAGTGCTCGAACGACTCGAATCCCATCGAGCAAATGAGCAATAGAGCAATTGCTCGATCGAGTGACTCAATATAATATTCGAACGACTCGAATTCCCATCGAGCAAATGAGCTATAGAGCAAATGCTCGATCGAGTGACTCCACGTACGACTCCTCATACGATACCCTCATCTCGGTATTTGAGGATACATATGACATGGCAATGTATCATTTGATAATACCTTTTGAGGATATCTTTTGGGGATACTTATCTGAGGAATATCTATTAAGAAGACAGTTACGGCTCCAAACCGTATTCAGCTTCTAGACCATCCATCATCTTCATAGCTCCAAGACCGCTACTTGTCCATTGTCACCATCATACCTTTAGTATGGTGTTCTACCAGCCTTGTAGTCTTGTACCATTGTGTACCATTAATATTGGTCACCACTCTTATGTCCTGTATCTCAATCATTACTAACTTGTGATACTACTACTGTTCTTAATACCACTAAGGATCCCAGTTCATATCATTATCACTCCACTACTATTTGGTCGAACAAATTTTTATACCTATTCCAAGTTCTCCCAATAAGCTATCGAGCAGTTACTGATAAGTCATTGTTCGAACGACACGAATCTCATCGAGCTCGATCGAATGACTCCACATACTGTTCCAAAACTCATCTGGGTATTTGGGGATACCTATGGCATGGTAGGGTATCATTTGAGGATACTTGTGATTTTCCCTAATTAGCTATCGAGCAATTACTAAAAAGTTATTGCTCGAACGATTCGAATCCCATCGAGCAAATGAGCTATGGAGCAACTGTTAATAAGAATTTCCAACTTGTCTCCAGTTAACAGCGAAATTTATGAAACTCATCCAGTAAAACAGGTCTGGACCTGAGGCACCCTCTACTAAAAGGATAGCGGAGCCGGGGTGTTTTGGAGGGCGGTGCCTCCAGCCCTCTCACTTTTACTGGCCAAAGATGCTCAACATATTTGAAAACAGTAAACGAATGATTCTTGACAACGCTCGCTTTTACACATTATTATCATAGCTGAGGTGAGGACATGATTGATTGCTATGCCACTTGCCACGCTTTGGACCGAAGGATTTACCTTTCTAGACGGTGGTTATCCGAGTTAGTGTCGGTGCTGCAGTAGTAACCAGCGCAGTATGATATTAAGTTGCACACTGTAGGTATATTGTACAATCTGAGGTATTAGGGGCTGTAGTGGACTGTCGGCACTGGATTGTTATACGTATTTCACCAGTGCTCTAAAATCGCCCCCAGATCGCTTCTTGGGTCACAAGCTTTTACAGGGTACCAGAATCTCCACTTATACTTCAGCCCCGCCCCCCCCCCTCCCACCACCACCACCCAACACCTAAACACACCATTCTGGGCTTATATCGTCATGAAAATCGACTTTTGATAACAGTTAATTATTTGTAATTATTGGAAGAGCGGGGAAGGTCCAATTAAATAGCAAGTGATTTCCGAGAAAATCCCTACGGCATCAGTAGAAAATAAAGTCAATTTTCCTTTTGTTACTCTTAATAAACGAAAACAACAGACAACTCACAGAGCAGTCTGTTGTTTTCGTTTATTAAAAGTAATAAAAGTAATACATGGCTTTTTATGGTAAGCCAGTTAGAAACAACTTGTACACAGATAAACCGTCATTAAGAATACTCTTCACTATTTCACCTACCAACACTAAGAATTTCCACCTTGTTTAGTAAATGTATCTTTACAGTAATTCGCTGAATAAAAGTGGCAGAACACCAAAAGATGGTAAAATTGTCGCTTTCTTATTTGTAAATGTGTTTCAACAGAGAATAATATTAAAACGTTCAAAGTGATTGGGGTAAAAATTGAAAAAAGACAGCTAAGCGAATATGATCACAAAACATCCCATTGGCTACTATTTATGCTGAGAAAATCATACATGAAAAGATGCCAATGTGAGAATGGGGGGAATGTTTGTGCGAGTCTCGCCGTATCTATGGATGCCGACAACTTGATGAGTTTTCAAGTGACGACTAAAAAGTGTATAAACGATAAAAGTGAACTACAGAAATGAATAAATGTCAACCCAAGATTAAAAATCGATAAAGGTGTACGGTTAATATTTGAATCTGCCCTCCATAGACAGTGCGACCTCGAATTTTCATAATAAATCGGAGAATTGTCGCTCGAAACCCACTTTCTACTGAATAGCATATTGTCCGACTGAATGGTTTTCGGTCTTTTCTGTGACTTCTCCCGGTTATTATGAACAATCCAAGAACACCCAACGGCCGTGTTATACACCACTGTAAAGCTGATTCATTCCCCTTTCCACTGACACCGGGTACTGCTGGATACGTTGGAGGAATCAAATTTGAGGGGGATATAATGAAGATGAGTGCCATCATTTTCGAGTTGTGTACCATTGTTAATATTTGTATACCATTAAGGGGGCACGT
Organism: Pictodentalium vernedei; assembly: GCA_031216915.1. Lineage (NCBI taxonomy): Eukaryota > Metazoa > Mollusca > Scaphopoda > Dentaliida > Dentaliidae > Pictodentalium > Pictodentalium vernedei. The sequence goes on from CM062290.1 coordinate 417,572,594, forward strand.
CAGCATCGATTCAAAAATGGTATCAGATATCATTTTTCTTTCGATTTCACAGCTTGTGTCGAGTACCTGTGATTGGAACGAGCTCGCTGAGCTCGTTCCAACGAAGGGTCACAACCTATTCTTTTGAGACGAAAAATGAAAAGATAATAAAAAAAATTTGAATGCCGATTTTTGTAAATAGCGCTGGTCGTAAACGGTGGCAAAGGGTTACGATTAGGAACAGATAGGTTTTTTGAAAAATACAGTAGGCCTACTGAGATTTCCAGAGAACCTGGAATCCCCTTCAAAGCACCAGAGAATTTCCCTCCTAGTCCGTACGTGTTTACTTTTTTAGGGTGGAACAAAAAGGGAACAACTTTGTGACAGTTATTAATTTGTTCACCTTTTTTTTGCAGACTGGTCATGACTCATTCAGATATTCTTGGATTCTCGACAAACTCAAAATCGAAAGAGAAAAACATATGTCGGTAGATATCAAGAGAAGAACATTTGAAACGACCAAATGTAAATTCAATCTGATTGATGCACCAGGTCACAGGGATTACGTAAAAAATATGCTGAACGGAACGACACAGGTAATATACTAAGACACAACACGGAGCAAAAGTGGAGTACGGTGGGGGGTGCAGGAACCAACAACACTTATTGGAGTTTTTCCTATATATTTCACTCGCGTCTACAAGTTCGACCAACCCTCTCCAATGAGGGGACATAAGCTATGTTTTTGGAAGCGAAAAATGAAAAATGTTGTCCATCAATTTTTGCATGTGTCATTTTCATGTCATGTTAGGAGACGGTTTACAATTTACTAAAAACTTTATTGATTGACAAAGGCAAGATAGCGTAACCCTAAAAGGCGGAAATACCTCAAGCATTGTTTGCTTGAGCATTCTTGAAAAACAGCTAACATTTCTTGAAGATCCGTTTTGAAAGATTTTTCAAGCAATTAAACAGTCAATCCCACACTGCAAAAAATATAGGTTCTCTTTAGATCCAAAACTGGTTCTAATCTTATCCCTGAGATGGACCCAGTTTAGTTTAAACAGTATTTATTTCAAATCAAATAACTTTATTAGCATTCAATTTTAACAGAATAATACATGAACTGAAGTAGATTCAGCAGTAATCTTGGAGCTTATTCAACGCTGTCGCCAAACATTTTGAAACAAAGCGAATATATATACCTGGTGTATTGGTTCCATACAGAACCAAAACTGGTTCGATGTGCCAACTTTTCATATCTCCTTTGCTAAATAATGATTTGAGACAACCTCGTATAAGCTCTAAACTTACGGCTGAAACCCCCTCAATTTATGTTTATTTCTGTTAATATTTAATGTTAATCTTTACAAATTTATTAGATTTGAAATAAATACTGTTTAAACAGAACTGGTTCCATCTCAGGGACAAGATTAGAACCAGTTTTGGTTCTAAAGAGAACCTCTATTTTTTGCAGTGCAGCGTATGAACATTCTATACACTTCTCAAACAATAGGACTGCGAAGTTTATTCGGTACCGGCCAGTGAGGAATCCAGCCTGTCTGTGTGGATTTCCCTGCTAATATTGCACACGCAGTTAGAGTTTTTAGGTCTGGTTTCGATGTTGGTAATCACCAACTTCATTGAACAGAGCAGTTGGAACTGTTGCCAGCTCATAAGAGATCAATTCCTTGATGCCAATATCTCTCATACTCGTCCAAAGACGAATTACCCTTGAATAGATCAAGTTGCAATCATAAACGTGATTCACCGGCCTTTATGACCTTCTTCGTGACGGACATTGTCACCACTGGTGTGGGCATTGTGTCATAAAACCCGGTTGGTAATCGTCTCTTGAACTCAGCCATTTTCGCTTGACCCAGCGATATGCAGGGATGTGGCGATAGGGGAGGGGATGGGGGTGTATCACACCCACCCACCCCCCACCCACCACCCCACCCCCAGCTAGGTTATTTTTTTCAATAGTCGGAAATTCCGAGATCAAAAATCAAATAGTTGGAAATTCAATAAATTAACATTGTTCATGAAAAATATTAAAATTCCAACTTAATGATGAGAAATTGTGATCTTTTATTTCCAACTGGAAACTTGAGTTTCAAATTTCTAACTCTAAAATTGACATTGCCCTCAAAATTTCGACTCTGACATCAATCCGGTAAATTTTCTGACCCAGACACATTATAAATGATGCTTTTTCCGTTTCAGGACTAGTGAAAATTTTCGGAAGGGTTCTTAAGCATGTGTATATATATACATAATCACTTTAACCCTTTACCCAACGCAGACGATTTCAAAATTAATTATTTTAAATATTATTTTTTAAATTTTAAAAAAAAAATTCAACGAGCTCGTTCCAAAGAGGGGTCACATGATATGGTTTTGTTGAAATTTTTCGAAAAATAATATTTTTTCAGCAGCTGTATTTGCATATTACGCGGGCGGATGCGGGCGATTCGTTGGTTAAAGGGTTAAAAGATATCACCCAGCGCTGCAGTGCAACCACCTATCGAAACTACTCACAGTTGGAATTTACACCGGTGGCACCCCCCCCCCCCCCCCCCCTCCCAGCTGAAACCCTCTAGCCACATCCCTGGAGCTATGGCGTAAACATTTACGGACGCTGGCCCAATCCAACCAGTGGTGATATTCACGACTTCGCTCGGGTGTTGTTTCGGATTCAAGGGATTGATAACTACGTCCAGTTTGCTCCTGAGGCCATCTCGATCAAGTTTATCAGCGGCTAATCTACTCTTGGCTTTTCCAGTGTGATACTAATTTAAATTCGAATTCACGCCGGAATCCCTCAATCGAAAAACGTCACTCACTAAACGGCGGTACGTATGAAGACTGAGAGCCCAGACTTTGAGAGTTTCTGGTTTCAAAGTGATAACTATTATTGCAGATTTATCATGTCCATAACGCAGGAATGTGGTTTCGATGTACATGTCGCTCCAAATTCCATTCCAAATTCCTTTCCAAATTCTATTCCAAATTCCATCTCTTTGTCTCACTACATGATTCTCTTTCATGAAATGTTCGAGAATGTTTTGGGGCAGAGCTTGCATCTCTCGTAAAAAGGAAAGGCAATATCTCTCATAGTTAAGGCCAAATAAAATTAAATAACTGATTCACAGAAATTTTTTTTTAAAACGCCAATATTTTCCTTGCCCATGTTTCGTATTCAGTCAAATGTAAGTAATAGTTTCTTCATACAAATGTGTTCTGTTACAAATTATTGGAGAGTGCATATTGGCATTCTCCAATAATTTATAATCAAACAATTTATGACTATTATTGATGAACAGATTCAGACCACCAAAAATAATCTAGCCCTCAGCCAGTTAAATAAATATTTATATTTTGTACATGCACATGAGAATCGTTTCGCATTTCGCGAGGAGAATAACAATACTGTATCAATGTTTACGACATATTGCATCGCAAATAGCGATGCGATACCGATAAAGTAACACCCTGTGATAGTTTTATACATTTTGAATTTGGCCTCCAAAATAAATGTGACGAACGCGGGCCGAAAAAACGAATGAGCTGCTGCCTGAGAATCAAAAGATTAATTTTGTTTAGTCTAACACTCCTTATGTAACGATTTCAGCGTTTGCGCAACATTATGTTGATCAAGAAATGATACGGGTGTGTTCTACGTCAGTTTGGGTCATGAAATTCGCGCTAAATAATTCCAATGTTCGAAACACGATTTTTCGGTCATTTTTGCGGCCATGTTATTCGAGACTAATATTTAAAATTCCTGAAGGCTGATGGGAGGCCAGCCGACAGAATATTGATGTGGGATGTCCAAACTATTATATCGGAAACCACCGAGAAAAAACTTTAGGTGCCAAAACACGCACGACTAAAAACGTGGGTTTGGCCGCCGGACAATAACTAATAATTTGTTATTTATCGGTATGTCACGGAGACGCTTGCGTTACGACAGATACACAAACTGAACAAACCACCAAGCTGCCTCAGGCAGCTCGGCTGCAACAAAAATAAGATGGCTAGCCATTCACCAAAGTGAACTGACCAGGCACTACACCCAGGCACTACACGTTTTCTATTTTTAGCACACTACTATATCAGTTTTCTTTTCATACTGGGCGAATAAAACTAATCAGGCTAAATTTAAAAATCGATTCACAGAGGCACAACATCCACAAAACGACCCGGAAAGAAATCTTTGTGCAAAAATGTATCGCTTTTCCATTGTTGAAGTCACATTTTTCGAGGCGTTGAGAAGATGATCCATATCTCGTTTCGAAGAGAATGATCCATACCTGGGTCCAACTTTCATGAGGACGCGTCCGGATATGAAAAATCGTTTGTTTCGCTGCTCATATTATTTCGCTATTTAATTGTATGTTTTGGGCAGTAAACGAATAAATAATGGAATTCAGTTGAATCTTCGGAGTTTGTATCCCGTGCTGACCCATTCGGTAATGTATATGTGTGACAAATTTGTGGAAATTATCAAACTGCGTTGTCAAATTTCGAAAATTTTAGTTTTCATTCGCGAGTTGCGTGATTCTAGAATACACAGTTCCGTTTGGGGGAAATGTTTTGTTTACCCTTGCCGACCGATTCAAACTCTGTCTTCTGCTCATATCAATAATCCAAGTTAGCCGTGTTTTTGAAGAAGAAAATGTTTTTTTAAAAACAACATGGTATTTTTTCTATATAACGCTGGTTGGTAGGGCTACTACCTTGGTAATATATTAACAAATCGGACAGATGTTTTTCTTGATGGGTGTTCGATATAATATAAGGATTAGTGCATGTCTCACCGTTAACTACGCCCATATAGTGCCCAGTGAGGTGGTGTACTTCCCTCCGCTTCGCGGCGAGAACTATACCACCTCACTGGGCACTATATGGGCGTAGTCAACACCAAGCCATGCACTATTCCTTAAGTAGAGTTCATACAGAATATACCCATGGTAGCTTGGTGTACCAAATGTTCTCCACGAGTGATGAAGTGGTGTCAACCGCGAGCCTTTGGCCTTTTGGTACACCAAGCTTCTTTGGGTATATTTTATTTATACCATGATCGTCAGATTGTTAAGAGTTGCTATTATTTTTTCGCGATTCTGAACAGCAGACGTACATACGTGCGAATCTGTTTTTGTTTACATGAGCATCGATGGGCGGTACTTCCGATGTTAATTTTATCACCAAAATGAAATAGAAAAAGAAACAGGGCCCTTTTCATTTTAATAACATACTATTTCGAGTTATAGATGCTTTATTAACATGTGACAATGCATGTTTGTTAATTTTTGGTGTTTTATGTGGTAAGCTCATTTAAATACGTAATAAATAATTCCCAATTTCATTTCACTCTTCGCGAGGCGACGTGCAATAAATTTAGAAACGTTCTCATTCAGGTCGACGTCCTCAAAGGTAGTTCCACTACAGGTGTAAATTTTAACTATTGAAATCCCATTGCTGGCATGTTCACCATGGTTGATGTGTAAAGCTAAAATTTATGTCATAGGCTTTTCATATATAGTACAATAGGTAATCATGGTATCAAGCCGCATAGAATTATATTATCGTGCATAGAAGTCGCCAAAAACAGATCGAACGATCAAATGCACAAAAATCTCAAGCAATACAGTCGTTTAACCAGTTCCAAACCTCTACCAGTTGCGGGTCAGTTGAGAAATAACGTGCTGGTAAAAGTGTAAAGTAATTTATTTAAGGGGTCGTTCAACCTGACTTTGGTCAATTTGTTGACATTTTTCCCAATGCCCCAGAAACAGATAAGAGAAGTAAGGAAAGGCAAATTATATATCAAAATAATGAGTAAAGTGCATAGAAAAGGTACATATACTTTTTTCAGGAAAAAAGTGAATTTTATGATTTTGAAGATTAATTTCTCAATGGCATAAGTAACGAACCCGTAAAACCCTGAAATGATCGGTAATTCGAAAGTCTTGTCCTCAATGTAATGATGATAACATACTACAGACTCGGAGAAAGCATTTTTATGACACACACTCTGGTGTGTTGTGATGTTGGAATGCAATACCACCAACACAAATTTTGGATGTTCCAGTTGTGGCCATGTTTCAATGATGTTTATTCCGGTGTGACAGGAATGGAAGTCCGTAGGAACGTTAGTCCCTCTGGACTATTATTCCGCGGAATTATAGTCCTAGGTCTAACATTTCTAGGAATAGTAGTCCGGCGGACTACTATTCCTAGAAATGTTAGACCTAGGACTATAATTCCGCGGAATAATAGTCCAAAGGGACTAATTTTCCTACGGACTTCCATTCCTGTCACACCGGTCATGTGATTGTAATGTGGTTCTTGCAGGAAAACTCATTTTGGGTGCTCGTAAGAATGCAAGGACGTGATCACGCCTTTTATTTGTTCGAGACAATGTATGGGCGGATTTGCAAATAGGTTACAGCAATTACTTGAGCTGTTAATGTCATAACTGCAAAATATGCTTTGAAATTCCCTCCATCGTTATCCAGTATTTACAGGCCGTCTGAACTTTTTTGTTGACGAAACATCTGAATCATTGCGCGCTAAAAAAACAGCATGAACCACTTGTAAAAAAGATAACCGAGTGTATAAAATCGGGACGATACACATAAAATAAGGTAATATTCATAAAAAGTAAGCTGAATGTTTCAGAAATCACTTTTTCTCGATGTGAGCTGGAACTATATTGAGCGTGTTGATTTCCCCCGATGTTGTGAAGTTATTTACTTCCAGTAAAGATGGATCTCTGTCGCAACTGTGTTGATGTCCGCAAAGGACCGATGGAAGATGGGTTGAAAATGATGCATTCGCGCTTTTAAATAAGGTGCGATTGGACGATGCGGTGAATTTAGTTTTTTCTTGCAAACAACCACACCAACACAAGCGTTGATCAGTGTCTTTTGTCATCGTTTCATACTGACAAATGTGACAAATCTCCTTTACAGGACACTATCTCCCAATTTGCATATTATAATAAATATAACAGCGGTCAGCGTGACCGTGATGGTCAAAACCTAAACGAATTATCGAATCCTCGGTAAAAATTAGACGCAATTGGAATTTAAACAAATGAAATACACGAAATATTCGCCATTTCTTCAGTATCCGTGCCGAGTTACTTTTTAACCTGACACACCAGACCACGTGCGTTCAGTTTCGTTTTTCAGCATCATACTGACTGCAGATGTTTGTGGTAATAGTACGAGAAGGCGACAGAAGCCACATATTTTCCCATCTATAAATTATTTAAAATTGATCATTTTGTTTATTTTACTGAAATTATTAATTTATCAGGTGGGTGTGTTGTGATTATTTTGCCCCGGACTTGGACAGTCAAAGGCGTATCTAGTGCCACGGAGACCTCTGTCCGCCCATACCAATATTCTCCCTTGTATATCAACCACTGATACTCCAATTTGAATGATATTTGTTGTTGTGATCGAGCATCATGGGGAAACGATGGTGCTGTAGCGTGCGTTTCTTCCACACATTTTTTCCATGTTATGGTCATTTTTCACTCGAGTTAGAAAAGTTTATTTATAACTAGTTCATTTGTTACCATTTGTTGCAAAGTGCCTGTTGACACCCTCCAATTAATTGCAACAAAGTAAATTTTGTCAATATTTTGTTCCTATTTCTAATCAAGCAACAAGCTGATGAATATTCTGTAAAGCCAGCAATGTGATGTTTGACACTTATGGGGGCTTCTGGAACTCAACATGTTGATTATATATGGCAGAGTTTTTCTATTCACCCATTAACCGTTAGGGGCGCGGTGGCGTCGCGGTAACCGGTTCTCGTCAGATCACCGAAATTAAGCAACGTCGAGCGCGGTTAGTAGTTGGATGGTGACCATTTCAGCGACCGATTCGCGCTCTCGCGTTGTGCCCTTAGCCACGGTACTTAACCCCGATTGCCTACACAGGGGCACGATGATGCTGTGTACTAAGGCATACTGCAGGTCGATGGTGCGCATGTCTACAACCAATCTAACCCTGCCTGTGCCGCGGTGCAGAGTTCAGAGTTACGAAGTTGGAGAGCTGATATCTGATGAACACCTGGTTCTCTCCGGGTACTCCAGCTTCCCCCACCCATAAAACTGTCACCGACATGATATGACCCTGGCTGTTAAAGTGTCGTTAAACCCTCTTAAATAATTAACATTAATCGGTAAATTAAGTGTTATAATTGGAAGTAGTAAGCATGAAAGGTCCAGAACTTAAAGTCTAAAAAGGATGTTTTGCAATGTAATATGTTTTTTGGCAGATACACTTATTTGGAGGGTTGGTTACCTGTTTGATAATGTTTGGAGCATGTGTGTCGCCAGGATTTTCAAACAGACAAAAAGAGTTAAACTTTGATGAAAAAGGCATACGCCATGAGTGCCGAAGGTTGGGGGCATATCCCCCTCCCCCGGAAAATTTTTTTTATCAAATGGAGCACTCGTCACCTTCTGGGGATTTCTTTGTGTACTGCGTTCTTGAAAAAATATGTGAACACCTATGAATGGGAGACCTACTGGATGTGTCCTCCTGATCTCAATATGCCAATAAGCCTCTTTTGGAAAAAGTACAGGCAATAATGGTTTTGTAGGGTTGATGTGATGTGATGTGTTTTGAACAACAATGAACTTACTTTTATGTACATTTGATGGTTTATTGCATTGACAAGTTACAGTTACACTTATTTCTTCTCCAACAGAGAGCATGAGAGTATTGGCGTCCAAGAGTAAAAGAACCCATGTCACTTATTGATAAACCAGACAAATTTAACAATTTAATCACTATCAAATTGATGCATGGGATAACAGGGGTTGCAGTGCAAGGGGTGTGTAAATATATTTGCTCAACTACAATGTATGACTTTGCAGTGCATTCTAGATAGGAGAATATCATAGTTTCTTTCCAAACCACCACAGTGACACATACATCTTTTCTTCGGAGACACTCTTTTGTCCTTCCATACTTCTAGTGGACTCTTTCAGGTTCACCTTTGTTGAACCTTCCTTCAGTCAGTGAGCACTCCACTTGTAACATTTGGTCTCAATCTTTATTACTTTCATGAATTAGGAAAAGATTTCTTCGAGTATGTACTTCAATGTTTATAGAATACAGCTGTTATTTTATTTTGAGGTATTTTATTGTAAAAATTTTGTTCTCTTACTTATGCCATACCAGACTTTCAGGTGGTGCTATTTACACTTGGCAGCAGTTCCATGGCAAATTCCAGTTTCCACATGTTCTATGTTTCATTCCAAGCATTTTGGTATATAATTTATTGGGGTTATTCATTTTAGGCCTTTTTTAGACTTGGAAGAAAATTACCCGAAATTTGACCAAAGTTATGTTGGGCGTCTCCTTAAAATAAAGCAATGCTAAATAATTTAAATATTTTTTTTTCTTCCAAATCAAACATGTGGCACCTTTGTTGAAGTATTAAATTAGATATATATTGTTTTACCATTCACCGAATGAGTCCGGCGATGTCTGAATTTTGCGCACAGAAATGTCACTTCGAAAATTTCAATGATCGATAAATCGAATTAAGAAATGGCAACCTGCTTGTATTTTTGCTAGTTAACTTTTCATTTTATTAAACATGTAACACAAAAAAATTCCTTTAAACTGAGCGGCGTTATTTTCCAGAATATTACACTGTTCATGTGCGACAATGGTTTGACCAGACTGCATCTTTCGGTTCAAACTTCTGTCCCAGCAAAACTAAGGTCGGATTCCTGGCGAGAAAACTATTACAAATTAAAAGTGAGTCGAGAAGGGGGGGGGGGAGGGGTCGTCAATGTTTTTTTCCAAACACAAGGCCGGGAGGGTGTTTAGGTCAGCGGCTCTGAAAACACGTTTTTCCCATGCCTTAATTTTTTTTTTTCCTAATGGGCTCTTATCTGTCAAATAATTGATCAAGGACGCTTGTGTAGTCTTTTTGCCACCATTCCATCTCGTCTGGGTTAACAGTGGGTAATTAGTAGTACAGGATAGGGGCTAACAGCATGGGAATGTGGACAGACGTTCACCGTTCTCCATCACTCCATCAGTGGTTCACGATTTTGAAAAAAAGTTAAAGCAATTTAAACGAATTATCATTTTTGCATGTACTCTAACATAAATGTAATCTAGTCAGATTTGACAATAAAATGACTGTTCTCACCTTGAATAGTAGATATCATACAGCAGCACAACGCCATTTCCCAATTCAACTGACTACTTTCACAGACTCTCATTATGTAATAAGGAATTTCAGTTATATACATGTACTAGCGGGTGAATACCCGGCATTGCACGGGAGAAGATGGCTATATCAATATACCCTCAGATATGATCGGCTCAGCCGTTTTCGAAATAGAAGGTCAAGGTCACCAATTTCAAGGTCAAGGTCACCCCGCACGGGCACCCCGATAAAGTTAAAAGCGGGTGAATACCCGGCGTTGCACGGGAGAAGATAGTTATATCAGATCGGTCGAGAAACAGAGGAATATATCAAGGTCACCAGTTTGAAGGTCAAGGTCACACCGCACGGACACCCCGATAAAGTCAAAATGATCGATATGTCAATATACCCACACATATGAAATTTTAGTCCGATCGGCCCAGCCGTTTTCGAAATGAAAGATCAAGGTCATCAATTTCAAGGTCAAGGTCACCCTGCATGTGCATGGCACCCATCTCATGTTACTCACAGGGACGAATTACCCCCGTATACAAAATTTGAGATCGATCGGTCGAGAAATGGAGGAGTTCACCCGGAACAAAGATAGAGAGAGAGATACAGACATTCGCATTTATTAGATGAACAAAACGCAGGGTTGTTATTGATCATTCAATCCTTGTGCTTAGTGGGTAGCCTTCAAATCAATTTCTTTCAATTTGTGATATACTGTCAGAAATGCTGAACCATCATGAACCATCAAATAGTCAGGACATTATATCTTATTGATAGAGGGTTTATTGACTGTGGAAACTCTCTACCTTATTGATAAAGAGTTTATCAACAGGGATACCGACTCCCTGTTAGCAAACTGTTTATGCAATGGGATAAACAGTTTGCTAATAGGTAACTAGTTTATTTAATATGAATTTCAACCACTTTCTCCTGAACCATAGTGTATAGCACATGTTAAGATACTGGATGTCTGGAGAGAAACCTGGCATATGGGATCTGAAAAGGTTGCAAACACATATAAGACACCTAGCTGGGTTATCTTATAATAGAAATAAAATTCACTTCTTTTAAAATAAACTATAGCAATCGGCTGTAACAGAGAATAAAATTAAATTATAAAACAAAGTGTGTTGGGATCATCTGAATCAGAAAGGATACGCATGTGTATTATGTTTCAGTGAGCTTAAGCTGAATGTTGCAGAAAACTACTTGGAAAGTGACTCTCTTGTCAACGGGCCTGTAACAGATTTTGAGCAAATAGGTTTCAAGCCTCTGAATTGACTGAATAGCCTCTAATATATTGTAAGATAACACCTGCATTCATTGCGTAAATAGAGGATATGGAATGAGTGTTTTTCTCATATAATATTTATGAAACGAGTCTAAGAATTTTCCGTTTTGGCGAGCCTCTGGCGAGCCCAAACGGAAAATTCGGATTAGCTTCATAAATATTATATGAGAAAAACACTCATTTCATATTCTATTTATCACATGACACACACACACGCACAAATTAGGCACTTAGTATAACTTTTTAACCCATCGCCTAACTTGAGTTGCAGACGGCACTTGGAAAAAACATCCTCGTATAACTAAAAATTTACATTTTTTGCTTCCAAAACATAGGTTATGACCCCTCATTGGAACGAGCTCGTCAATATAAAAAAAATGAATGGCGTTTTTCTTGTAGGTGAAAGATTAATACAATATAACCCACCCTAAATAGGACAGATAACGTAAATTCTCCCTACTGAAATTATGCAAATGTGACCCAGTTGTATTTTGTTTAGCCAATCAAATTGCCCAGTTTTGAAATTGACCAATGAAAGCTCCCAACTCTAATTATGCAAATTATGAAAATGTGGCTCAGTTTTATTTTGTTCAGCCAATCAAATTGTCTAGTTTTGAAATTGACCAATGAAATCGACGGAATGCTTTATTTATCACTGATTAATATGAAAGCAAAATATCAAATGTTTTAAAGTGAACAAAAAGGACGAGTCATATGATAAAACGTAATATTATATAAATCACAGGGGCGTCACTCGACACATTAGAGCAAAATTTCCAAAATGAATCCTGTCCAAATTTGGAGAGATATGGTAGACCTTTTCAACTCACGTGGTCACCATTTCTTTCACACTTTCTCATCTGACTTGCTAAGATGAACCAACGTTGTGGAGTTACTGATAGTATATGAAACACATTCTTAGACTGAGAAGCCAGAATGACTATGTTTGAGACTCAGGGTGATTCTTTGACAACATGTGTTGCACAAAGAGGCAAATCGGAAATCCATCCCCCATAAACTCTGTGCTGTTTTACCCTGGCCGATATGAGTGGGGCTTCATTTGACTTTGGTCATGCAGTAAGAGAGAATCCCAACCATGTAGGCCATTTACTACCGAGGGGAAAAACACCGGCAGCATAGGTGCCTGAAAATATCATTTCATGTCACACACATTACACGTGTTTTTTCTCCTGGGTAGTAATAAATGGGCCACATGGTTGGAATTCCCTCTTATTGTCTGACCAAAGCTTACCAACTGCTCCATCAAATGATGCACTACTCATATTGGCCAAGGTGCAACAGTGCAGAGGGGTGGATTTTAGGGCAGCACGGTATGTCGATAAACCGATATATACCGGTATTCAAACCAATATCGATTGAATACCGGTGTAATTACAAAAATATCGGTTTATCGTCATTATTTATTTACCCACAATTTAATTTTCAAGATGTCTTGAATTTTTTAACTGTAGCCCCGAATGAATAATATTATCTCTTTATCCAAGGAATCGTCTGTTTGTGCCCTCGTAATATACAAATTGAGCCGTTGAAAAAATAAATTTCAACAAAACTATATCATGTGACCCCTCATTGGAACGAGCTCAACGAGCTCGTTCCAATGAGGGGTCACATGATATAGTTTTGTTGAAATCTTTGGGGAAAATCTGATAAACTAATTTTGAAAATGAAAAATTTTGATATCGTCTGCGTTTGGTAAAGGTTTTTCGAAACGCATCATCAAGGAACGCTAATTCGTTCCGACTGTGATGCCTCGAGTCTCGATTGTGGTACTTGTGTTCATATATCTGAACAGTTTTCGATATGCCGGTATATCGCGGTATTTTTTGGAATACCGATACCGGTATTCAGTTTTGAATATCGCGCAGCCCTAGTGGATTTCCGATACCAAAGAATCACCCATCACCACATTAACTATTGATAGGTTTATTACAATATTGATCTTACTTCCGCTACGAATTCTGCACTTGTTAATGTTTAATAAATTCAGATTAGACTGATGAAACTAAAATCCAGTGTAGAAATGTGTAGAAACAGAAAGAAGCAGTAGAAATAGCAGTAAATACAGTGGTAAAACCAGGTAAAACATCAAAAGCTTCAACACATTTCACACCTGTTCCTGCTACACCTGTCTTAATACTGCTCAGGTAGAATGCCAGTATATGCTGTATACTCTCCTGATTACCCAATGTATATATTGACTGCAGTGTCTGTGACAAAGTTTGAATAAATTCATAAACTTACCAAGAAATGGGACCAAATTCCAGTTGCAAGATGGAGAAGTCTGTTTTATCTCCATTAGCTGGTTGTGGGAAGATTAAATGTCGGGAATGGTTACTGGAACAGTACAACCAGCTTCCAGCAAAATCACACATTTAAATTGCCAATCAAAGCAGTTGATTTGCGATTTACTTTAATTTTCGGGGGGGGGGGGGGGGAGGGGGTGCAGGGAGGGGGGTACCAAATGTCGAAATGGAAAACATTTCTTTCCTTCAAAAAGGGGTGTGTAGGTGCCTAAGGGTCGGAAAAAAACTTTCTGCGCCTTGTGTCCGAAATCATTTTCCTGACCCCCCCCCCCCTCCCCCCACCGCCGAATGAAATCATTTTTGCTTTGCCTTTAAACTGAACATAAATTCCGACCTTCTAATGTGAATTCTCGGCATGTGTTTCAACTATTTTATTTCATTTGGTCTCCCATGTTGTGTCCTTGGGCAAGGCACTTCGCCCCGATTGTCCACATGGGGGCACGATGACGCCGTGTACTAAGGCGTAGTGCACGTCGATGGTGCGCATGTCTTCAACCAATCTAATCATGCATTGCGGAGTTACGGTGTTGGAGAGCTGGCAGCTGCTCTCCGTTGCTCGGTGGTTCTCTCCGGGCACTCTGGCTTCCTCCACCCGTAAAACTGTCTCCGACACGATATGACCTTGGCTGTTAATGTGTCGTTAAACCCTAATAAATAAATAAATAAATAAATAAATAAATAAATAAATAAATAAATAAATAAATAAATAAATTTGGCTACTAAATAATCTGGTTCATAACTGGTCAAAGTGGTTCTGAGATGTTCAGATGACAACCCCAAAAACATGCCACGGTTTAACGCACAGGGAGAATTATTTTACAAAACATTTATTTTCTATGACGGAATACTTCTGTGAATGAAAAAACTATTAATCGCTTTGTTCGCAAAACATCCGTTACAACAAGAAAAAATAATTTTGGGAAAAGCGGTTCCGAACCGGTCAAACAACTGTACATGTTGCTCATACACAGCTGAAAATTTTCCTCATTGGAAGAGATTTAAGGGAAAGTTAGCCCCCCCCCCCCCTCTCCCTCCCCCCCCCCCCCCTCTTAATTTCTAAAGCTAACAGTAAATTAAACGCTAAGGGTATTGGAATTTCACATAAAAATTGAAATTTCGAAATGTTAGCGAATTTGTATCATCGATGTGCGCATTAATTCACAAACTTCGGGCATTTACCTGTAAAGTAGTATAAAAGTGCAAAGACAGCCTTTTTACAACTTTTTCCCAATCAGATTGAACGTTTCAGCATTATTCTCTGTTGAAACAATAAAAATAATAAAACGGTGCTTCGCCATCTTCTGGTGTTCTGGATTTTCCCCTGTTCATTTTATCAGCATGGATGTGGCGACAGGGGGTGTGTGGGTGTGTTACCTCCCCCCCCCCTCAACCCTGGCCAAAATTTCCTATAATTGGAAATTCGGAGGGCAAGTCATGAGTAGTTGGAAATTCCATCTACCTGGATTTTAGAGCTTCTTTGGTGATGCTGATGTCTCCTTCACTTCCCAAAATTCCAACTCGGTTTCAAATCAGCAAACATTCTATCTGTTACTATTTACAACTGCAGTGTACGCAATATCGAGCTTCATAAGAATGCATGATGTCAGTCGGTACTAGATTTCTATAGTACGTTTACTTATCGTAATACAAAAAAATCCTCGAAATGCACTTCAAGAAAATCACATCATGTAAAATCGTTATCCTGAGTTAATTCCATCATTCACAGTTACAAAATGATGAAACATCAAAAATTGATCATTCCTGCATAAGATCTGATTTAATGTTAGGACAGTGTGAATTGTTCAAAGTTCTCAGCTTGAGCATTTGTTTAGCACATATTCTGCTCCCAGAATAATACCAATAATAACAACCTGATAATTCTATCATAAATGTGTTCGCATTTCAGTTACTAGAATCAATTTTAATCCCCCTTTCATGGCTTCATTTTCAAAATGTTTATCGGTAGTAAATTTCCAACTAGGAGGAGGGATCGGGAGGGGAATCCCCTCCTTCCTCCTAGTTGGAAATTCACTACCTTACAGTCCCCCAAATCGGAAACCTCTAGCCACGAGCCTGTTTAACAGTGTTCGCATCGTTACAAGCAGTTTTACGGGTGGAGGAAGCTGGAGTACCTGGAGAGAATCACTCTTCTCAGCTTCCTCAACAATTACTCGCTTCTGAATTGGAACTTCTTCGCCCGTCTAATAATTCCAAGGAGATAACTTGCTCGAAAGTCTATTTTCATGCGATGCAAGTGTGGGATACAACTTATAATTTTCAAAACACTACCCCTGGCCTACTTATTGGGCGTTGTGACGGTCAAATGAGCACGTGGACAGACATCAAAATTATCATTTTCATGTGACAACACTGGTTTTCATCTCTTCCATTTCGTAAAACATTCGGCCTAATATATATACTTACGAAAAAATTGGGAATGTTTTTATTGGTTCAAAACCATTTGTGTAATATAGCATTGTCCCAAAATATTACCCTGATATACCCCGTTAATTTGGGATAATAGATGGCGGACCATGTCACACGAGATGTTAGTCCTAAAGTGTGTTTGATGAATAAATATCAACATCATAATGCGATTACTCAATTTATTCAAGAACGCAAACAGTGACGCAAACGCAAAATACTTGATTTTACCTCCAATGTAATTTTTTGAACTCTTTTTCTGTTGGGTTGTTTTGTTTTTGTTTTGGAAATAACAAGAATTTTAGTGGTAACATTCGCCAGGTCCACTCCACCCGAATCAGCCACTGGCAATCTTCATTCAAAAGACAGAGAACAGAAGAATTCGCGATGAAATTTAAGAAATCAGAGGGAAAATTGAAAGCACATTTTGAATGGAGGAAATTTAGTAACTCAAGACAAACAGGTAATGACATGCAGTATATTTCTCATTTCAGGCAGACGCAGCCCTTTTGTTGATATCGGCAGCACCGGGAGAATGTGAAGTGGGATTCGGTAAAGGTGGACAAACCAGAGAACATTTAATATTGGCGTACGCTCTTGGTGTTAAGCAAATTATTGTTGCTGTCAATAAAATGGACATGACAGAACCACCGTATTCAAAGGTAAATAATAAAAGTTATTGTGATGAATTGACGGTATTATGGTCTGAGTTTTGCGGCTCGAAGCTTATGTTCAACCGAGACGCGAAGCACAATAACGTACATGTTCCAATAAGACACTATCCATAGACTAAAACCTACATTGTGAAACACGAGAGGCTTATTTACTGAACTTGTAAATGAGAGAAAAATGAAGCGGCTTGTTAGTCACTCCGTTGATGAAGCAATTTCGAAACGGGTGACCTCCTTTCAAATATTTCGCGTGGTGACGTCAGACAGTAACATTTGCTACTGGAGCCGTAAACATAAAAGAAACTACGCCAGCTCTCATCCAATCAGACGGCGAGGATTTTACTCTTAATGGAACAATGTTTATTTCTTACTATTATTTATCAAATATGATTTTTCCCACAATTGTCCATTAGCAAACTCAGCTGATATGGCGCCGATCTCGGCCGATGTGAACCAAGGCAGAGCTAACCCCCTTCGGATGCGTCGCTACTAGGCGCAACCAATTTGGTTACAACGAAACCGTTACTCGTCGAACGCAATCGAGAAAACTGTTGCTAAATAATGGAGTGATTTGAACCGAGATTTTAAATCACGAGGAATTAATGGAGTCAATGTGTGAGGATTGTATGGAGAAAGAGAAAAACTAGTGATATAGAAAACTCAACGCAAACTTAAGAGACAGAGTCGTAAATTTTGTTTTTATAACATATGGTACAAGTCTCTAAGGGATGGGATGGGGTAACCGGGAACCTGATGGACAACCACGACCTTGGCAGTCCTAATTCTGAACATTTACCTAATTTGGATTGCAAAACTGCGGGGAATCAATGAAATCTATAGCTAACAAATTGAGAGTATCTATGACCCCCCCCCCCCCCCCCCCCATCCCCAATTCGTCGATAAATATCCGAAGGCCTTTATTCCAATTCAATGACCAACTTCTGTTGCTAACTTTCTGTCCGGCTCGGGTCTCCGAATCCCCACACCCAGATTGTATATTGTCCACCCTCTCATCGGCTTGCTCAGAAGTCTTCAAATAATAAGCCTCTCGTGTTTTCGCTTATCACAACTAACCAACAGTACAGTCGCCGTGCACTGGCCGTAATTCCACGCAAGGGCAGTGATTTCACGTGTGCGTTTATAAGGTAATAAAAAAGCATCATCAGCAAAATTTTAATTAATGAAGCACCGGGCTGCACCCGGTGCTTCATTAATTAAATTTTTGATGATTATTCCTATAATTAGTGTTTGGAGTTTTAATATTATTGCTTCCGTGGAAAGTGGGCAGTCCGCGACGGCCGCATTGTACTATTTACTAAATCAATAGACCTATGTCTAATATTCCATCCGTAACCCTCTCTAATACCACATTTACATAACGAGAAAAAATTCTGGAATATTTAATTTCTAGGAACAAAAACATATAATCTGGGATATTTATTTTTCGCCATATTAATACACCCGATTTCTCAAATATATATATTCCTTTATTTTCCGAAATTTATTCCTGGATTAAAATTTATACCCCGAATAAATATAAACCAGGATTATTTTCAGCCATGTAAATCGCCCTATTATAAGACTTTAACAACACACCCACCAACTCACCCATCACCATGCAAGCATGTCTATTTGTCATTATTCACATGACAGACCTCTATCGTGATCTCTCCTTTTAGTGCACAACTTTTTCCTCTAGACGAAAGAAAAGATAGGCATTCACTTTCATAATGTTCTCCGTTATGCTTATCTGAAAATAGGGCACTTCGAAACTCATATTTCTGGTCGAATTGAATCGAATTGTAACTCACCGCTACTCAAAATGTCTCAAATTGTAGATTTTACACCTATAAATATTACCTGTCTCCACTCAAATATTGTATTATATGCTTTTTTGAAAGATAGCGAGAAATTTTTAACCGATATGTTTTTCTTTATCTATCGTCACGATAGATAAAAGGGAATATCCCTCTGTAGATTAATCGAATCAGGTAAGAAAATTAGAATGAAATTACTCCGCCGACGAACGTACTTTTTATATGTCCAATACACGCAGCACCGGTAAATGTGTATTTTAGCTCGTCTCAAAGTGACAAGGTTAGTGTTGCGAATAGTGCAAAAAGGAAGTACAAGAAAATCCAACTCATCGACAGTGACAGTTATTGACAAATATGCTAAAAACAATTTGAACATTTGAAAAATCCTCCTTTGTCCTTCATTGAACATTTTGTGAACTCTGCCATGTTGGTGTGCATCTGCGCAGTGCACTTTTGTTATTACTTTTGAATAAATGTGCCACCCATTGTTTTGGGGGGAATGTCATAAACCACTTTCACACGCGTTCATTGATTTTGTGTGCGTATCTGACAATATAGCCATTTTCTAAGGGGATTTATGTGGAACTATTTTGTTGTGTGGTAGTTTGATTTTGAAATCGAGGCCAATAAGTAAATGGGTCAGCTGCGTCAGCTGATTTGTGTTGACATTGTTATCATTTTCTCCCCCTCCGGTTTTTGATTGCAATGAAAACACCACATTACCTCTTTTAATCGCAACAAAAACAACGCAACGCATATAATAAAAAGAATACCTACTGTTTTTGAGTGAATATCGAAATTATCTCATTCGTGGCTGCAAAGGAATTTAATTTTTCACTCGCGGCTTTCAGCCGCTCTTGAAAACTAATATTCCTTTGCAGCCACTCATGAGATAATTCCGATCAACGAGGGGGTTTAATTTCAGTGTGGGATTTCCCGAGATTTAAAGCCTTTTTTTATTTTTTTGCCTTATTATTATTTGGTTGCAAGTCTGAGGTGTTTAATGACACTATTTATGTAAATCTTACCTCCTACAAGTATCTGGGAATTTCAATGGTTCAAAGACGTCACGTGCAGACTGCATATAAAACCAAAAACTGCCTGTCAACATCAATACACGCGGACAGCTATGGGTAATCTCCCCTTTGTTCATTGATTATTCAAAATGGCGGCAGCCCGATAAACGCTTCAAGTTGAAAGATTTAGTGTTGGAAGCCCATATTTGGTCTGAAGTGCAGGTTAGGCAACTTAAAAGGCTTCATATTCTGTGGGTGTGTGTCATGTTACCTTCGAAATGAAACTGTTTGGTATGTATGAATTTGCCTTGTTACAATTTGTAACAAGGCAAAGACACGTAAACACATTGTGAGAATTCTCTCATTTAATTTTGATGGCTGTTGTTATTAGTTCTGTGCATCGATACAGCAGTCGGTAAGATATATTCGTTACACAGTTTGTTGGTGGCCTAATTACCTATTAATGCCTTCCGTTGAGGGCACTATGCTCTCATAGTGTTGCTGAGGGATGCAATAGTGCCCGAGCGATAGCGAGGGCACTATTTGGTTCCCGAAGCAACTCTATGAGAGCATAGTGCCCGAAACGGAAGGCGTTAATGGGTTTAGTACATCACACCCAGACCATCTCCACAACATATTAAAGAAGGAACGGAGAGATGAAATTAATAACATGAAAATGTCAGGAAAACATTAATTATCATTAACATTAACATTAAACTATCAACTGGATTCGAACTCAACGGGTGAAGTAGAATAATGTAAATAAACACATGAAACCGATCAACCAATGATGTGGCACATAACTGGTTAACACGAGATATCATACAACAGAATCAACGTCTCACATATGGTGGTATTAACAGAGCTTGTGAGACACTAAAGAAATTCC
The DNA here is from genome assembly GCA_031216915.1 of Pictodentalium vernedei. Taxonomy (NCBI): domain Eukaryota; kingdom Metazoa; phylum Mollusca; class Scaphopoda; order Dentaliida; family Dentaliidae; genus Pictodentalium; species Pictodentalium vernedei. The sequence goes on from CM062290.1 coordinate 417,593,214, forward strand.
ACTATTCATGGCACTAAAGTTTTATTAACGTTCACCCCATTGAACGTGTTATGGGTACTTCCTCTGATGTACGAGCACATTTTAATTATTGTAAATATTTACAACACAATTGCTGAAATTGAATTTTGGGGCACAATACTGCATTTTGTTGCATATTTCTTTCGATTGCTTTCGAATGTCAATTGATGTTGAGTTTTTTGAACACTCGATTTCCTCCAACACACTTATCAGATCGTCGTCATCAATATCGGTATCTAATAATTCGGGTGCTGATACTGTGGAATTTGCTGACTGGAAAGAGAGTTACGTTGTTGTTTTCTCAACAGTATTCCTCGCTGCAGGCATTTCTGAATGTTCAGTATCTGCATTATCGATCATGGAACTCAAGCTCTCTGACATACCTCGTTTGACATCAGCTCTTGTGTCCGAAACGTAACTTGACAATGATTTTTCATTTCTGTGTCCCGATAAAGAAATAATATCGCGACCTTTGAATCCACAAGCATTAATAATTGTTATGGTCGTAGCACGCACACAGTGGTTGGTATATGTATCAGAAAGACCAACTTGTTTAGACATTTTTACCATGAACTCTCCTATGGAATTTTTTCCCATTGCCCTTTGCTCAAACCAACATTCGTCATTCTCGTGGTATGAAAGTTTGGGAATTTGAAAGAACGCATCACACTCATGGTTTCGTTTCATAAGATATCGTTGCAAATTATTAACAGGGCACATTTTTGTGCCAGTTTCATACATTCTAGGTCCATCACCTTCATCCTCATTCGTTACACCTGTGTGATTTTTTGTTCGCTCAGAAGTAGTTTTCAGGATGTATTTTCTTCCAGTGTCATCAGTTTTAACTACAAAATCACAAGCTTTAATTTCTCGAATGTTTTCTCTCCCTCCCCGACAAAAGTAAAATAAAAGCTCAAACATTACTTTATTCAAAAGACCTCTTGGAATGTCCGGATTAAACACAATTGGGTGCTGATATAATTTCCTTAGATCGCCTGAAATAGAATGAAACACTAAGCATCAAAGCAGAATAAACGTTTATACGGTCAATCACAATCGTTTATTGTGATCGAAGATAAATAATATTCAGTGCCCTCTCTAACATTCTTATTCAAAACTATTTAATTGATAGGTCTACAATTTATTTATTTATTCATGTTTATGATAACTTTCAACATACATTGCTCCCCGTAATTTATCTATTTATTTATTTATGTTTATGATAACTTTCAGCAAACATTGCTGCCCGTTATTTATTTACTTTCTCTCACAACTGTTCTTATGTGTCTCTTGTCGATTTGAGTAATAAACAACACTCGTCTATTTCATGTATTTATACGAGAACAAATAATTACAACACCACTGTCTATTGCAGACACTGACTTGTTCACTTTCTAGTTTTGTTGTGTTTTATTTTATTATGTATTTTTTATAGTTACCTGGCGGAATGGGTTTTTTGTGTCGGGCTGTACCTTTTCCGTCTTCTCTTGTTTTCTTCAACATGCTGTCGAATACACGATTAGCACCTTTGAAAGCTGGGTCTGTTATTATATCAAAGTGTCTCTCATGTGGGGTTTCTTGCAAATATCTTCTTATTCCTTGACGACTGGCACAAATACTGCTTTTGGAATACAAATCACCATCGCGATTTCTAACGTTTGTATAAAAGTCTTTCAATAGTTCCGTTAATCTTCCAACATGTAACGTTTCAAATGCACCATTCCTTTTTTCTGCCAGAACAGAACTGCCGGAGAATATTGACAGCATATTTGGTTAAACTAACAGTCTTTAGACTCTGATGTTGTTCAAGAAAAGAATTAACATTCTCGTTTGCGAATCTCGAAACGCTCATTTTATTTCTATTCGTCTCCACATTTGCCGTCTGCTCAGAAGAAAAGGGGAATCCCCTCGGGATTCTGTTTGCAATGCGTGCGCACTATTGCATGACCCCGGGCACTATGCTTAACTCCGGGCACTATGCTTTCATAGTCCCTATCAATACAGCCAATGAGAATACGGGGATTTGTCACGTGATGTACTAAACCATATTAGGCCACCAACAAACTGTGTAACTGATAGTATGAGAAATCGATCTGGATGTGTATTTTTCTGGATTTTATTGTGTAATCAATCAAACAATTGTAATTGTTAATGTTTTAATTTTTTATGAATTTCAGGAATATATAATTCATTATTAATAAATAATTTAATTACAGGATAGGTTTGATCAGATTGTGGAGAATGTTATCCAATTCATAAAACTGAAGGTCGGCTTTCATTTGGATAGTATTGCCTTTGTACCAATTTGTGCTTTAGACGGAGATAACTTGACAGAACCAATAGATAAGGCACCTTGGTATAAAGGATGGAATACGAAACGAATGGATAAAAGTACAGCTAAAGGAATGACGTTACTGGATGCCATGGATGCACTAATGCCACAACCGAGGCATCCGAATAAACCACTGAGGGTACCAATTATGGATATTTTCAAAATCGGAGGTGAGGTCCTCTCTCTCTCTCTCTCTCTCTCTCTCTCTCTCTCTCTCTCTCTCTCTCTCTCTCTCTCTCTCTCTCTCTCTCTCTCTCTCTCAAATCCCGTTTCCTAAGACAATACATAATTACTCGAAAGAGTGAATCGATATCTACATGTGAGACTTCAATCCAGACGAAAACGGATAATTATTGGGGGCTTCCCGGCCCTAAACCCATCTAGGGCTGTCACGCTTAATAGATTAATCGGTTGTCGATCGGTCCCGTCGAAATCTTTTAGTATTTGTCGTTGTCGAAGAATCGGTAAATTTTACTCCGGTTTAAACGTTTAATAATTAAACAAATATTTGATGAAAAAAAGGTCAAGAACGTCGACGTTAGAGAGGGGAGGGGGTCATCTAGGTACGGTTAATCGATTATCAGTTATTTGGGACGATAAATCGATTTCCAAATTCAATGAACGTGTCAATGACACTGTAGCTTAACTTGTCTGTGTGCTGTATTTGATGAAAAAGGATAATGTTCAATGTTTATGAAAGGATTATGAAATAAGACAAGAATTGTGATAATTGGGAATATGTTAATTCTGTTCCCTGTATGCTATGTTTTTAATAAAAAATAATATGAGGTGTACACTGTACTAAAAAGTTGAGGGGTGGGTTAATGTTGCCCTCACAGTTAATGTATGTGGCCCTCACAATTAACGTATGTCAACGAAAGTTACCAAGTTACAGTGAAATTATTCCAAAACGAGTCATCATATCAAGTTACATTGAAATCCCTTCATAAATATGGCCCGTAGACAGTGCTAAAGGTTTTCGGGCTTCAGGCCTGAGTTGCCATCATGGTTGACTGATTGAACTGAACGGGGACGTCCTCATCTCGACATTATTTTGAGTCATTCTACCAAGTTACAATGAAATCCCTTCACAAATACGACCTGTAGACTGTAGGAAATTTTTCGGGTTTTGGGCTCAGACAGCCATCATGGTTGATTGAGCGTGACCAAAAGGGGCCGTCCTCATCTGGGCATTATCTGGAGTGATCCCACAAAGTTACAAGGCAATCCCTTCATAAATATGACCTGTAGACTATGCTCGAGGTTTTCGGGCTTCGGGCCCCTGTACCCGTCACAGTTGACCAATCACGACCAATCATCTAGACATTATATGGAGTCAACCTAACGAGTTACAATGAAATCCTTCCATAAATACGACCTACAGACTATGCTAAAGGTTTGTGTTTTGGGCTCGGGCAGCCATCAAGGCTGAATGATCGCGACCAAAAGGGGACGTTCTCATCTAAACGTTTGAGTCATCCTGCCAAGTTACAATGAAATCCCTTCATAAATATGACCTGTAGACTATTCTAAAGGTTTTCGGGCTTCGGGCCCCTGTAGCCGTCACTGTTGCCCACTCGCGTCCAAAAGGGGACGTTCTCATCTAGACATTATATGAAGTCAACCTACCAAGTTACAATGAAATCCCTCCATAAATATGACCTGTAGTCTGTGCTAAAGGTTTTCGGGTTTTGGGCTCGGGCAGATCGCGACCAAATGGGGAAGTTATGTAGACATCATACGGAGTCATCCTACCAAGTTACAATGAAATCCCTCCATATTAAATATGACCTGCAGACTGTGCTAAAACCTTTTGGGTTTCGGGCTTGGGCAGCCATCACGGCTGACAGATCATGACCAAAAGGGGACGTTCTCATCTAGACATTATACAGAGGCATTCTACCAAATTACAATGAAATCCCTTCATAAATACGACCTGTGGACTGTACTAATGGTTTTCGGGTTTTGGGCTACGGCAGCCGTACTGGTTGACCGACCGCGACCAAAAGGGGACGTTCTCATCTAGACATGACCCCAAACCTGCATATGAAATTTCGTGACGATCCGACAAGAACTTCGGGGTGTAGCCTGTGCTAAAGGAAAATGTGAACAGACTCACAGACTCATAGACTAACAGACTTCCGCACGCGTGATGGCAATAGCTTATCTTGACTTTGTCAAGTTAAGCTAAAAATCGTGACAGCCCTGAACCCAACCATTCCCCTTTATTTACGCTTACGCTCATGTGCTTCAGTAAGCGGATTCAAAGTATCCTAGGTGTTACAAACGTGAGTCGTCCTGTGGGCCAGTCCAATGGCCACGGGCCCGCGACCTAAGCCCCCCCCCCCCCCCCCCCCCAACATGGGGCCGACAAGGTCAAAAGTGGCACACAACGTCAGATATAAAAGGGGAGAGAGAGAGCGTGAGAGATGAGGTGTGTATTTGTAGGAATTTGGATTCCTGTATCCCAAATCGTCAACTAAGAGCTCTCCGTGTGCACCCCATCGAGTTGGGCGGACCGGTGTGGGGTCCTCACATCGGTACTCGAGACTAGACAAGGGTCCAGCGTGTGCGCATAGCGGTCCACCACACTCGACAGTGGTCCCATGTACAAAAGCGAATTTTTCTATGCCTGTAATTCCTCAGTGCATTGATTCTCAGAGATGAGGATTTTGCTCATTTTCAATTGCAATTTACAAAAGTTTCCCCACCGTCTTGGGCCCCTAAAGTGTTGTGGCTACGAACCCCCACTACAATTCCACCGACGCCTTTAGGCTACTGGTTTGTGTCGAAAAAAGACAAAGGAATCTCATATTGAACAGGTTACAGATGAAACTTCGTGTTTTCTCAGAAAAAAAGTCGTAACCTAAATGTACAATTGCGTCCTGTCAAAGTCCAGATGTGATTGCATTTACTAGCCACTACTGGTTTGGGTTTTGGGATTTATGAATTTACTCATTGTAACGATCAAAACTAAGAGTTATAGGCAACAAGGTAAACAAAATGCATTTAATTGTTGATCTATCGGCACGGTGGTTCAGTGGGTATAGAGCATTGGACTTTACCCCTTTCAACACTTACGCCCTGGAAGGTATCATTTCAGTCAATACTGTCAACGGTGAAACGCGCAAAATTATCCTGATTTGTTGGGAGGTTCAGTAATGATTTAAATTATTACCACCGAGCCTCGCTTCAGATGTTTCGCTCTTTATATCGTCTGCTCGTCCACTACCAATTTTTTGTTCACGCAAAAATTTATGAACACCGCGTTGAAAGGTTAAACCGAAAGGTTAAGTGTTCGACCCTGACCAACAGTAACTGCGTCCTGTCCCTGGGGAAGACATTTAATTCTGATTGCTCACGTGGGGGCAAGGTGAGGCTTTGTACTAAGGCACACTGCACGTCCATGGTACACTTGCCTTCAACCACTACTGACCGCTTGCACAGAGTTGGAACGTTGTGGAGTCGGAGAGCTGGTCCACCTGCTCGATCGCGTTCTCTCCGGGTAGTCCGTCTTCCCCACCTGTAAAACTGTCTGACACGATATGGCCCTGGCTGTTGAAAGAGTAGTTAAACAACACTAAACAAACTAACATATTTTTAAATCACAGTAGAAGATTACCAGGTAAAACTAAAGACCATCTTTCATTTCACAGATCCAAAAGAGAATCAAGTAGTGGTGGTAAACGGAAGAATACAAACAGGTTCAATGAAGACCGGAATGCCAGTCATGTTTGCGCCCGGAAACTTAAAATCTGCGGTATGTATGATTAAAACTTTTTAGTGGAGACATGTTTAAGGATACAGAAGCTCAATGCGTGCGTGCGTGCGTGCGTGCGTGCGTGCGTGCGTGCGTGCGTGCGTACGTGCGTGCGTGCGTGCGTGCATGTGTGCGCGTTAGGGGAGCAAATGATCAAGATGCACTTAACCCTTTACCAAACGCACAGAATAACAAAATTTATTATTTTACTTAATGTTCTTTAAACTTTTTGAAAAAAATTCAGCAAAACCATATCATGTGAACCCTCATTGGAACGAGCTCTATGAGCTCGTGCCAATGAGGGGTCACATGATATAATTTTGTTGAAATATTTTGAAAAATATGCTTTTACAACTGATTAAATTACAAATTACGCGGGCTGATGCGGCCGATTCGTTAGGTAAATGGTCAACCTACCTTAGGTCGACCTGAGCGGAAAAATGAGAAATGGAACCACTGAAACGATATTTATTTCCTTGATTGCCGGGTCTCGCCGAGTGGGAAGGAAATTGCTAAAAGAAAGTGGGTGTGTATGTGTTTGGGTAGGGGGTACCGACTTTTCCTCCTATAATTTCCGAAACAGCTGACAACGACAACTTCCTTTCATGCAGCACCACACAATATTGAGGTTATTATTTGGTTGGTTTCATATCGGCCGAGATATCAGACCGAGGTACTTTCACATCAGCCTCACACTAAAAATCGAGGGTTTTTGTTAAGTTACCGAGGACTGATATCTTGGCTGATATGAAACTATCCAAGTAATAACCTCTTTTTATGGGGTCTGGTCAAAACGTAACCAAACCAAAACGTAAAATTTTATTTGGGTCAAGGGTCTGGTCAAAACATAGCCAAGTCAAAACGTAACATTTTATTTGGATCAAAACGTAACATATTTGGTCAAAACGTAATATATTTTGGTCAAAACGTAACTTTTTTTGGTCAAAATGTAACTTGTTTTGGTCAAAACGTAACTTTTTCCTGGTCAAAATGTAACATTCCTATGGTCGAAACGTAACATTCCGATAGATGAAACGTAACATTTTGTTTGTAGTTTCTAGGGGTAAAGTCAAGACAAGAAGACATCTTGCTAATTTTTTAATCATAAAATAACCATCAATATAATATGTCCATTCTGTCTCTCTTCTCTCTCTTCCTTCTCCCTCTCCTCTGCTTGCCTGCCCGTCTACCCCCCCCCCCCTCTCTAGGGCTCTGGCTCTGTCTCTGTATGTCTCTCTGTCTCTGTCTGTCTATCTGTTTCTCTCTCTCTCTCTCTCTCTCTCTCTCTCTCTCTCTCTCTCTATTATACGCTAAACGACAGATTGTCGAAAAAATATCGGAAAGATAGAAATCGTATCGCCCAATGTGAAGAAATAAACATTTTCACTTTCACGGTATCAATCAAAATAGCGGCTTTCAAAGCATCACTTCAAGCTGAATACGAATCAAATTATCACCGGAAATGATCGATTTGTTCTAAAAACGTATAATGAAAAGTAAATCTGGTGTTTTTGAGTGGATGCCGATCATTTCCAGCAATAATTCAACACGTATTTACCTTGAATTGATTCATGAAACCGCCAGCTGAATCAAATCGCAAGACGCTACCTGTTCCGAGTATCTGTCAAATCACTTGCGCGTATCAATGCGCGACGGAGGCCGGACTATTATTGGCATCGATCAGCTGTGTACTTTCAGGCATCAATTCAAAGTTGAAACGAGTGGAATTATCGATAGGAATGACCAGATTCTTATAAAAAGCGTATGATAAAAAGAAAATTTAGTGTTTTTGAGTGAATACAGCGCGAGAGAAAATAACCATTTATGAGTGAGATAATTTTTGGTATCCACCCCAAAAAACTAGATATCCACTATATTTATTAACCGTTTACCCAACGTAACGGCCAAAACCTGCCAGCGCTATTCACAAAAAATCGTCAATTAATTTTCATTATTTTTTTTCATTTTTTGTCTCAAAAACATAGGTTATGACCCCTCATTGGAACGAGCTCGACGAGATACCATTTAGAAGTTCGACAGTGAAAGATTAACGTGTCTCATCCATCACAATTTATGATAAAGAAGCTGCATCCGAAACTAAATTTTGTAACGGAATGGCCTAACCATCTTCAGAATGCATGGCTTGCTGGGTTGTGGTTTTAAAATATTGATCTCTTTCTACGCTTGTTTTCTTTTTTCAAATAGTCAATTACTTTGTAGTTAGTATCACAAATACGGAATGTTTGTTCGTTTCTTAATCTCTCTATTTTATCTAAATTTGCTGACAGGGCCACTTTTCACAAATTTATCCTTTAAAATAATGGGAAGCAACTCTTTATTGAGGCGAATGGGAAAAATAATTGACCATGCGTTTGTCCTGGTGGAATCTCAGATTCTACAAGTAGAAAGAGGTTTCTCCGAGTAGAAAGTCGAATTTTAATTGCTGATGGTATTTTCTAGGATATAAATTGTAATTTTAAAGAAGTAAGTTACGATTTAATATTAAAAGGGGTGTACCTTTGTTGTGTGGTTTTGTTTTGTATTGTTTTTATTTTTTTTTTTTTTTTTTTTTTTTTTTTTTTGGGGGGGGGGGGGGACAATTGTTGTGATTGGTACTGGCCATATGTAGAGGGTATGGAATGAGTGTTTTTCTCAAATAATATTTATGAAACGAGTCTAAGAATTTTCCGTTTTGGCGAGCCCAAACGGAAAATTCGGACGAGTTTCATAAATATTATATGAGAAAAACACTCATTTCAAATTCTATTTATCATATGACACACACACGCACAAATTAGCCACTTTCTAGGACTTTTTAACCCATCACCTAACTTGAGTTGCAGACGGCACTTGGAAAAAAACATCCTCGGATAACTAAAAGTTTTCATTTTTTGCTTCCAAAACATAGGTTATGACCCCTCATTGGAACGAGCTCGTCGAGCTCGTTCCAATGAGGGGTCATAACCTATGTTTTGGAAGCAAAAAGTGAAAATATAAAAAAATGAATGGCGTTTTTCTTGTAGGTAAAATATTAATACACTATAACCCACCCTAAATAGGACAGATAACGTAAATTCTCCCTACTGAAATTATGCAATTGTGACCCAGTTGTATTTTGTTCAGCCAATAAAATTGTCTAGTTTTGAAATTGACCAATGAAATTGACGGAAGGCTTTATTTATCACTGATTAATATGAAAACAAAATATCAAATGTTTTAAAGTGAACAAAACGGACGAGTCATCTGATAAAATTCCATATTACCTCACTTCGCCTAGAATCCGTCATGGGCCAGTGGCAGATCCAAGATTCTGAGTTTGAGGGGGCGCCACATTCCAATCATGTGTCATGAGAGCTCGTTCCAATGAGGGGTCATAACCTATGTTTTGGAAGCAAAAAGTGAAAATATAAAAAAATGAATGGCGTTTTTCTTGTAGGTAAAATATTAATACACTATAACCCACCCTAAATAGGACAGATAACGTAAATTCTCCCTACTGAAATTATGCAAATGTCACCCAGTTGTATTTTGTTTAGCCAATCAAATTGTCCAGTTTTGAAATTGACCAATGAAAGCACTCAACTCTAATTATGCAAATTATGAAAATGTGGCACAGTTTTATCTTGTTCATCCAATCAAATTGACTAGTTTTGAAACTGACCAATGAAATTGACGGAAGGCTTTATTTATCACTGATTGATATGAAAACAAAATATCAAATGTTTTAAAGTGAACAAAACGGACGAGTCATATGATAAATAGATTTTACGTTCGGTAAAGAGGTGCATATAAGTTAGTCATATTGAGAGAATCTGAACAGTTCTTGGTGGAAGATGGAATTTAAGATTTTTTCTCGAGAAAATTGTAAATGAGCCTCTTCAGTGGCCGATCGTCGTTTGTTTTTTTTTATAGGAAATGCTAGATACCCGGTTTCAACAAAGGGAAACTGTTTTGTACATTTTCATCTTCTAGAGCCAGAAACTAGAATGTATTCTTTCTACTCGTACACACTGAGATCAGATGTCATAAACGGATAATTTAAACTTCTACCAACAAAGACTTGAATTTTAATTTCTGATAGCGGAATCCGGGATTCCAAACTAACAGCATATATCATTTGTTATTCTCCAAGAAAGTAAGTTTACACCTTAATATTGTCTCCATGAGCTGTGGTTTGGAAGGAAAATCTATTTTAAAAAGATGTTTGTATACCGTTCCACACGGATTCCATCGAGTTGGTAAAGGATTAACGGCAGCTTTGTATTACAGGTCAACGGCATTGAGATAAACAGCAAGAAGATAGATCATGGTTCTCCTGGAGATTATGTCGGATTTGACGTAGGCCCAGTACCAAATGGGCTGTTGAAAAGAGGATGTGTGTGTGGAGACGCAGATAACGATCCTCCCAAAGAATGCGAATCCCTTACAGCTCAGGTAGATGAGAATTTTATTTATTTATCCCGATAAATTCTGTCTTTTAGTTGATCAGAATGCCTTTGACAAATAGCCATGTCAAAGGATGCACCCAACATACAAGGTATATGAGGGCGTGCAACATCCGGAGTATATGGGCACGCGAAACATCGCGGTTATATGGTTTAAATGAAAGCTTTTCGCTCTCGGTCGCCTCGATATAAAAATCGAACAACAAAACCTGAAAATAATCACAAATATCATCAGATTTCCGACAATTCGATGATATTTTGCTGTTATAAATTAAATAGTTGAGTAATTAAATGAAACAACTTGAGAAAAATAAAATAAGAGCAAATATCGCACCCTGAGTTCCAATGTGTTCCATGTGTCAGTGGGCACAGAGAACACATTGGAACTCAGAGGTCAATATGTCAACAAAATACTGTTTACTCGTTTCCTTAACGACCCAAGGGATGCAACCCTATCTGTTGTCCTCTGCGTCTGTAAAAACAAAACAGTTATTCACGAATTTGGTCCAACTGGTTACGGAGCGCGAGAAACGCGTCCACAAGTTTGTTTCCACGATGTTTCTATTGTGTTTCAAACAGGACAAAAACGTTATCTCCGTCGACATGTATGGTATGTGAAGATTTAATACCTGGATGTGTCAGTTAAACACCTCGCCTACGGCTAGGTTTTTAAAAACCGACATCCAGGTATTATTATTGGTGTTTTTAAGGTCACGTATTTCTGCACAATGGCTAATCATGACCACGACAGCTTTACGGGTGGAGGAAGCCGGAGTACCCGGAGAGAACCACCGAGCAACGGCGAGCAACTGTCAGCTCCCCAACATACCAACTCCACAGTTAGCATTGGTTGAAGACAGGAGCACCATCGACGTGCAGTACGCCTTAGTACACAGCGTCACCGCGCTCCCACGTGGGCAATGGGGGTGAAGTGTCTTGCCCAAGGACACAACGCGGTTGCCGCAGGTAGGATTCGAACCGAGGACCTCTCGGCTTGCAGCCTGCGCCTCTACCAACTGAGCCACCGCGCCCCCTCATCCAGGTATTAAATCTCCATATACCATACATGTTGGCGGAGATAACTTATATTCCTGCGCAATGGTTACTCCTGATCGCAACATGGATATAAAGTCAAGTCCATTCAATCATTTATGCCCATGCTGTCCAAGGAGTGCGGTGGCTCAGTGGTTATGGCAATGAACTTCAAAACAAGAGGTCCACGGTTTGATCCCCGCCAGGGCTAACTGCGTTGCGTCCTTGGGGAAGGCACTTAATTTCGATTGCCCATGTGGGGGCACGCTGGTGCTGTGTACTAAGGCGTACTGCACGTCGGTGGTGCACTTGTCTTCACCCAATGCTAACCCTGCTTCAGTGGAGTTAGTACGTTGGGGAGTCTGACAGTTGCTCGCGATGGCTAGATGGTTCTCTCTGGGTACTCCGATTTCTACTGCGCGACAAGAGGTGACCATGGTTGTCTAATAAAGTCAAATAAAATACCCATGTTGTTCCTTCTAGAAGACTTCCACCCCCAGGCATTGATTACTGGGTCCTATTTTACCAATACAACAGAGCTTGTTTATCACAGTAAACAGGCACTGCTTCACTTCCCTACGGGAAAAGTAAATAAGAATTTCGAAACAGGATATAATCAGGGACGTCGCGACAGGGGGAGGGGTGGGGTGGGGGTGTCTCCACCCCCCCCCCCCCCCCCCCAATATTTGTCAAAACCTCAATAGTTGGAAATTCGGAGGGCAAAAATATCAACAGTTAGAAATTTAAAAACTACTGAATATACGGTATAATTCACTAACAAACCTATTTTTCCGACTGGAGGACCATAATAAGGAAATATTCCGACTACCGAGACTTTCGGGTGAAAATCGGGTCAAAGAATTCCGACTCCACGCGGCCTGCAGTCTGAATGACATCAATTAGAAGAGTCCATAATCACCATTTGGGGTAGACCAATCCATATTCTCGACATGCAGCCTTTGGGCTACACGTTGAAAATATCAATTGGTCTACCCTACAAATTCACTGAGCAGCCATTCTACTTTTTAAATGTATGGTGTGTCATGATCCTGGACCGGAAAAGTGGTCTTACGGGTTCAAAGGGTTAATAAAAAAGGACTTGTTGTCATGTCAAGTGCCTGTGAAATGCTCTAGAAACACAAAACTCCCACTTTCCCAAAGGCGATGTTTCAAATTTGTCCGTCAGACAGGAGGCGTACGAGCCACTGGGGACAATTCGGGCAAAGCAAGATATTGAAAATTTGTATCCAACTCGAATTAAAAATGTTTCCCTACAAAAAAATCACTGAATTTGGAACTGAAAATTAGCCTTATAACTATTACCAGAACCCATGAAAACGCATCTGAGCACATCAATTTTTCAAAATTTTCCAGGGGAGGACCCCAGACCCCCTGCTAAAGATTCGCGCCTTTGGCGCTCGCAGTTTCGCGCCTACCACCCTACGGTGCTCATGTGTCGGGATTCCCAGTTAGAATTTCAAAGGGTCTACCCCCACCCCCCATTAAAAGGCCTCTAGCTACGTCCCTGGATATAATATGAACTTTTCTTAGAAACTTCGAAACAACTGCGGGTAAGGATTCAATCCAGGAAGTAATTCAACAAATTATTAAAAAAATAGCCACTGGTAAAAACCATTCAAGAACTGTTTTCGTAGACAAACGTGCAGAAAATCAATTGTACTTGCAAATTTTGTATGTGGTTTGATTTGATTTGGACGATTACATGGGAAGAGGGTTAACTTCACGACGTAGTTTATTTTTATATTTATACTTCAACTACTGCACATTAACCCTTTTTGCTCAATACGTTGGAAGGGTTAAGACTGTGATGGAGCCGGAACACCGTTAGCGCCAGAGACGTAGAGGACAGAATGGGGGAGAGGGTGTGAACCTGGTTTATCTCGATTGTAATGCCTCGACAGATAAAATATTTCAACTACATCATCAAGGCATGCAAGTAGTAGTAGGAGAACGATGAACCGTCCCTATTCAGCCGGACCTAACCCCGGACTTAGGAAATAACGCCAGGTCACGTGACCTAGTGATATCATGTTTGGTTGTCATGGGAGCCCGCGTGAGTGGCCATCTTGTGACGTCATTATCATAGTGTTGCGTGAGGTTATTGCGCATGCGCAGCGCGTGTTAGGGTTATAACCCCTGTTATTGGAGAAAAAGTCCAATCTGGAGTTTCATGTCAAATAAATGTTGTTTTTAGTGATTTGGAGAGATTGTCAAGTTTATTTGGGTAATTCTACGAATCGGGAAATTACTCTTGTACAAATGAACATACCCTCCGAACATACCCCATGTCTTGTTGTATGCCTTTGGGTAACATAGCAACCACGTGCTACCATGGAAACCAAGATGGCAGCTTCCAGTATACAAAATGGCCGACGGAAACACGTATCACCCATCACCCTAACAACACGCGCTGCGCATGCGCACTAATTCCACGCATTACTATAGCAATGACACCACAAGATGGCCGTTCACGCGGGCTACCATGACAACCTAACATGACATCACTAGGTCACGTGACATGACGTCACTTCCTAGGTCCGACTGAATAGGGACGGTTCATCGTTCTCCTGCTACTGATGTAGTTGGAATATCTGTCAGTCGGGATTATAGTGTAAAAGACTTCTTTGAAATTTATTTGTGGATAAATAAAGTATACATGTGGTCAGTGGTTAGGGCACTGGACTCCAAACCGAAAAGTCCACGGTTCGATCCCCGCCAGTGGTAACTGCGTTGTGTCCTTGGGCAAAGCACGCAATCCCGAATGCCCATGTAGGGGGACAGTTGCGCCGTGTACTAAGGCATACTGCACGTCGATGGTGCACCTGTCTTCTGTTTATGTGGAGTTAGTACGTTGGGCATTCTGGTAGTTGCTCGTCGTTGCCCGGTGGTTCTCGGCGCTGTCTGCGGGTACTCCGTCTTCCTTCACCAGGAAAACTGTCCGATATGAGGTGACCGTGGATGTTCAAAGTGTCATTAAACCCCAATAAATGAATAAATAAATAAATAAATAAATAAATAAATAAATAAATAAATAAATACGTGTAGTAATCCTGACGAAACTTCTTGTGTAATTAACATGAACCGTACTCAAGTCGATTGTGCCAGATCCCCAACTGCCCGATTCGGGTACCACAGCCGCCCATTTGTATGACCGAAATGGTGAGTGTCGTAAGTCCGATTATCAAATCTCGATAAAACCTATCAATATTAGGCCTCCTAACAGGAACGAATAGATATGTAAGACTCCAACCCTGGCGAAAATATCCCAACTGGACAAATGATTGTGTGAGATCACACCAGGCATGTCAACCGGTACCTGAGCCGGTACTGCCGATTCCCTCATGTTCAAATCGGCACCTGTTCTGAAGCTTTTGTCCCGCCTGTACCGGGACAAAATTATTTTATGGGAAATTCCTAACTCAACGAGAGTAAATGGGCTAATAATTGTGTATGGCACACTTACACGACATACTTTCAGCTTATTTGTGAATGAACATATCAAAACATTCTAAAGGGGCATGTTCCGTCTGCACCACCACCCCGATAAAGCTGATCATTTTAACTATCCAAACGTGGCATCAAAGAAAATCAAAGCACCGTCATCGGCTACTTCAAAGAATTTATTCTGTGGCGACATCAAAGTGATCATAAAGCACGATTTTCGTGCTTTATGATTACTTTGATGTCGCCGCAGAATAATTGGTACGATGCCATGTTTTTTCTTTGCGATCTTGGGGACTGGGTCGGTTTAAATACGAATTTCTCCCATCTGATTGTGATGTCACCCAATTGTTGACTTGTCCCGGTACCGGTACCGGTTTCGACGGGACAGGTTCTGTCCCGTCCCGGTACCAGTTATGTTGGTATCGGCGGTACTTTGACATGCCTGAATCACACACACATACACATCCTAAACCCCTCTTCGCTAAGCCCCTAGCCAGCACCAACCACATAATGAAGTGATGCACTATGCCGTGATACACTACGTTAGACACATCTCTATATAGTATCCCAGTAGACAAATTGCACTAAAAGATCCAAGTTGATAACCAATTTTCACTGTAGGGGCGTCCTGTATTCAATGCAGGGGGACCACAGCCCACGTTGGCGAAGTGCGCTACCGAAATTTCGCAGACTATACAGGGGATTACGCTAATATAAGCTGTTTGCTTCTTTTATAGGTGATCATTTTGGACCATCCAGGGCAAATCAAGAAAGGCTACACTCCCGTCATCGATGTGCATACAGCTCATGTGGCCTGCAAATTCACAGATATTAAAATAAAACTGGACAGAAAAACGGGAAGAAAACTTGAACACAATCCGGACTATCTTCAAAGGAATGACGCTGCCATTGTTGAGCTTCTTCCATCACAGCCGCTTGTGGTGGAGAACTTTTCCAACTTTGCAGCGATGGGAAGATTCGCCATCAGAGACATGAAAAACACAGTAGGTATTGGCATTGTCAAATCTGTAGAGAAAAAAGCAGTAACTGCAGATCTGGTGGAGGTCTGCCAAGCCTTCACAACAAATGAACAAGAAATCAAATGTACCGATAATGATACAGCAGATGAAGCAAAAAATGTTGAAACACTTAGCGATGGTGACGAGTTGGTCAAAGATGCTTCAAACAAAAAAAACGAATCGAGTAATCTTTTTGAAACTCGAAAGAAACCGGCGGTTCAAACCCGAACATCAACGCCGAAGTCAAAACAAGCAGTGAAAGTGACTACGAAACCAGCGGGAAACGCACGTTCCAAATCATTCGTAAATGCGGCAAACAAAGCACCAACAAAAAATAACACGTCGACTCCAAAGCCAACAGCCTCGACACCAAAACCAACAACTCCAAAACCTTCCACACCAGTTCAACCAAGGACAGTCGATATACCTAATGCAACACTATCATCTACAACACCCAAACCTCCAGCCACCCCTTCCAAAGATTTAACGTCTGAAGTAAATTAAATTCCGGCTTCCCAGCCAACAGATATAACTCCAGTGAATAGCTGAAGGATTGGAGCAGATACTTGTCCTAAACTCTGTTGTTACATGATGTGGGCGATGTGTGTTTCCATCGACATTCTTGACATTTCTTGACACTAAATACTTTTGCTAAGTAAGAATGAACAAGCCAAATAGTCGTGAAAAGTGAACACATGTATGAGAATTTCTGTGTTATACTTTTACCAGATAGCCTTGACTCTTTTCTGTAGTTGATTCGGGCGGTTTTGAAATTTCAAGTTCGTTTTTGGTATCGTTATTTTTCTTAGAATGATTTACCCCGGTATCGGTACGACATTTGGTGTCAACAGCATGCATGTACTCACACCAATACCCATATCGAATAATATTTTTGGTATGCTGTCCAGCATTAGTTCACCGTTTTGTAGCAGACAAAGCCGCCGAATTTATCAAAATGTGTGAAGCAACGCGGGCAATCATCATCGGTCATTTGATACATCAAATGACCGATGGTGATTGCCCGCGTTGGGTATTTTCTCTCAGTTGTTTTGTTACATCAAATGAAGGTGGTGTCAGCCATTAGAAATACATAGTCCATGGTCTTTTCTTGTCAGGAAGTGTGTGTAATGTACTGTTGGTTGTCATTTTATTTTTTAACTAATGTCGGAAATATTTTTGAATACCGAAATTTTGGTATTTTGAGTTCCCTCAGAACAGAAAACGGATACTGGCTATGTACCGATACCGAACGATACTTACGTTTATACCACCCACCTCTATTTGGCATTGTATATTAAGCTCCCGTGCCACCAGTCGAATTATATAATATATTCGACGTTGTTATGGGCTGTCTGTTTTCCCACTTTTCGTGGGGTTTGCTCGCAGATTACCGCTGATTTGTTTGTTTGTTGGTGGTTAACGTCACATATTTATGCACTATGGCTAATCGTGACACAACATGGAGATGAAGTCAAGTGTAGTCAATCGTTGATCAACATGTTGCCCATTTTAGAGGACTTTCACCCCAAGCATTGGTGACTGGGTCCTATTTTACTAGTAAAGCAGAACTGGTTTACCACAGTAAACAAGTGCTGCTTACTTCCCGGGGTTCCCACGGGGAATTACCGCTGATAAATGTCTTTTTACTCACAAAGATATACTGATATTCGTTCGTGCTTCAATTATAAATGTTCCAATCAATAAGCATTTAATTTAGGGCCCTGTGAATATTCGGTGTTCGAAATGATATTCGATTCAACGGCAGTATTCGATGCGAATTCGATTCGGCAATCTGCGTCGAATATCTATCGAATATCTCCGATTATTCTTGCAATCTTTCTCTCTGTCGTAATGCGCCTCATATCGACGGGGGAAGCGTGTTTACAAAATTGGCGAACATCGGCTTAAAATGGATTCCGTCTCACACAACTCAACATTCAGTGCCGGCGACGAATTTATCCGTCTCTCCTACTTCCTATTCCATGTGCCGTCGCTGGCACATGGTACGGGGAGTACGGGCCAACATGGTTCTGGTAGCGCTACCGGTAACCATTCTAATAAATTTGATTCGATTCGCGAAGTGAGCAATATTAGATTTGGTATTCAATTCGATCGCATTCGAATATTCGCAGGTCCCTAATTCAATTCATATTGAAAACATTAAGATACTAGCACGAATGGTGTAACTACGTGGAAAAATCATAAATCTACAGCTGTGATGTGCTTTCATTCATAATTATTTTGTAACAAACATGACTGATAGTCCTTGTAAAGTTATTAAATATTCGACCAAATAAAGTCTCGTTTAAGAAACATTTCTTGAGTTGATCAAACAAAATGAATGCTAGTTGTATTTTTTGGCTTCACTCGTCTGGAAAATTTCAGTTGGTCAGAAAAGCCAACCGTAGGTTCGTTTTTCCTACCAACTGATGTATTCCAGATTATTGAAGATAAACATATGCCATCTGGTCGTCGAATTCCGTAGAGGATTTGACTGGAGGTGAGAACTTGAATGTATGTGTGTGGGTTGATAAATGTAAAAAATTATGTTATACAGTAGAATCCTCTTAATTGAATATCCATTTTGCCAGTGAAAATTATTCAATTAACAGGAATATACAATTAACAGGGATTTGGTCAGTTTCCTGTGTTCTGGAGGTAAACTAGGCATTTATTCTATTATATCTTGTTTGACAGAGCTCTGTCAAACAAGATATAATAGAATAAATGCCTGTATTGGATGTGGAGAGGCCAAAAAGGTTGATAAATACGGGGAATTTGGTGCGTGTCACAGTAATTTTTTCGACATATTACAAAAAAATTATATACAATTAACAGGAGTTTACTCTACAACCCATATGCAATTAACAGATCAAATCTGTACTGAAGGTATGGTAAATGGTTTTGTGTTTGAAAATTATATTCAAATAACAGGGATATACAATTAAGAGATATCCAATTAAGTGGGCTCCACTATATTTTCTAAACGGTTATTAGGAAGTACAAAGGATTTTTGTCATTGAATCGACAAGAAATAAACTATTGTATTACATGATCAATTGCACATTGTGTAAATATCATTCACAACATGTTTAATAAACGCGTGGCGCTAGAAGCCAATGTGATAAAGTAAAATTGTAAGGGAGTTGGTGTCTAAAGTAGTATTGGATTAATTTTTGTTTTGAAGTCATGTCTGTCATTGAGGTGCTATATAAGTAAAGGAAATTGGTTTACTTTGAAATTCCAACCTGTGATATTCCATAAATTCAAATTAAGTGTACATAAATTATCCATCAAAATGAAGGTTGTGATGTAGAGAACAAGAAAAAGTATATGCAATCAACTCACATAGTTTACAGAAGGCATCAACAGTTCTTAGAAGTGTACCACCGTATCAGTACCAGAACCGATAATAAAATAATACTTCACGAGAAGAATTCTTGGCGAAATTTGCTTCAGATATCCAAGAAAAAAAGTTAGGCATTCAAAACAACTTACGATGCAGTCAGGACTGCATTTGGGGAAAAAGCCAAAAATGTCTACATTTTGTATTGAAGAAGGATTCCATGACCGACGGACATGTGTATGTCTCGTGATACCACGAATCGAAAAATAATCGTGTAATTCTATGAAATTCAAACAAGGTGCCATGATACCTTGTAAGTAATATGGTAACTGTAGTCTCCTTATATTCACAGTCTGTATTAGGACTGTCACGATTTTTTAATTTAGGAATCGATTAATAGTCGCAAATAATCGATTAATCGTGCCTAAATGACCCCCCCCCCCTCTCCCTCTCTTTGAAGTCGTTAAAAATGAAGTTCAAGTCAGTTGACCTACCTCAAGTAAACAACAAAGACGACCCTCTTTCATGTACATTCAAAGCTGTGACGTTCTGAACTTTTGAACTGTCAGTTCAATAATCAAGACCAGTCGTCAGTTGCGAACTTCGCAAGTTCGCAACTGCCGACCGGTCTTGATTTTTACACTGACGGTTCAAAAGTTCAGAACATCAAAGCTTAGAATGTACATAAAAGACAAATGCTTCTAACGTCTTCTTGAGGTTTAACGTCGGCGTTCTTGACATTTTACTTTTAGAAACAATAGCCTTTTCATCAAATGATTTTTAATTATTAAACGTCTAAAACGGGGTAAAATTCACCGTTTTTCGACAACGAAAAATACTAATCGATTTCCGCGAATACTTGACTATCTGTTCTGGTGCGAATACGGTAGCTGACTTCGAGGAACCATTGATGGCTGCTGTCAAGTCTGTGAGTTGAATGCATATATTTGTCGTGTTCTTTTCATCATGATCTTCATTTTGATGTGTCATTTGTGTATATTTAAGGTGATATATAAATAAGGGAAAATTTGTTTACCTTGAAACTCCCACCTTTGATATTCCATTAATTCAAATTAAATATACACAAATTATATATCAAAATGAAGGTTGTGGTGTCACTGGTGTGTAGAATACAGCAATACCTGCACGCGTCTAACAGAGTTGACAGCAGGGACCAATGGTTCCTGGAAGTCTGCTACAGTATTCGTATTCCTTCAAATGCAAAATGGATTCGCCTGTTTCTTGTGTAAGTATAGACTTCAGTAGACTTCCACACGACGTACTCTTTGTACAAACGGATAGACGTGGACACAAAAAACGCTCTTGTAACCCTTTACCTAACGTAACGGCAAAAACCGGCCAGCGCTATTCTCAAAAATCGCCAATTAATTTTCATTATTTTTTTAATTTTTTGTCTCAAAAACATAGGTTATGACCCCTCGTTGGAACGAGCTCGTCGAGCTCGTTCCCACGAGGGGTCATAACCTATGTTTTTGAGACAAAAAATGAAAAAATTAGTTATTCAAGAATTATTTTTGCAAGTGTCGTCTGCTTTTCAGGTTAGGTAAAGGGTTAAGTGAACGCTACATCCTTGTAACTGATAGGGGTGAGAAATGAACAATATACATACATGGTGCCTCTCAAGTCACACATGTTGGGCGTGTATCCTTGGATAGTGGGGGTGAAACTTAAAACATGTAATGAAAAAATCTAGAGTCGTACTTTTAGAATCCATCCTATAGGCCATACCTTCATTTAATTTATGGCGTATGTACTACGTGAAATGCTGTGTACGGTAACAACACTAAATTTGCTCCCGTTTTAAAGGCAACCACCATTATGAAAGGGCCCCCATCTCTATCTCGCGGGGGTGTGGGGCGGGACACAAGATTTTCCGCTACGCCACTGAGTATAGTACATGATATTCCCATTCAGGAATGCGAGGCTGAATTGAAAAAAGATAATGAAGTGCTTTACAGTTGAAAAATATCACCTACGAAACTTTCTCTTTTTTCATTCAGAAAAGACAGGCTTGTGGAACACGCTGTTTCATGCATTACTCGTCTAGTTGAATTCGAAAAGTCAAGAGTCACCTGTTTTGTCTCTATCCGCCTCATGGCTATCTGTATCAGTCTCCGATTCACTGTCACTAGTCGAAGACTCGCTTTCGTACATATCATACGTACTATATATAGAAATTAAGTCGCTGAGCATGCTCTGTGCTTCGACCATCTCCATTTCGTCCATTTCTCGCGCATAGTTGAAGCAGTAAGCCTTTCGTCGGAACATTACCGTGAAATTCTCCGAAAGCTTCCGGAAAACCTCGGCTATTGCCGAGTTGTTACCAATTGTGGTTGCAGATATTTTTTGTGATTCTCCGATGTTACTGACACAGGTTTTAAGATTATCGGGTAACCATTCAACATAAAGTTCGTGGTTTTTGCTCTGGCTTCTTATGACACTTTCGTCAACCAAATCTTTCGTTGCCCATCCTCTGAACATTGCCATGGCGGAAAGATACCTTCCTCTGCCAGGATCACACGAAACCAAAATGTTTCTGGCATCAAAAACGTCACGTATTATATCCGATACCGATGAGTTACTGCGTAGCTCCCCGTCCCTCTCGATTGGCGCAAGTCCGTTCAAAAAGAAGTGATTTGCAGGAAAAGGTATCATATTCATACACAGTTTAAGAAGCGTCCCATTCAAATGTGAAGGAAATCTCAAAGTAGATGTCACTCCGGACATTGCTGAAGAAACGAGTTTGTTGAGGTCAGAATAGACTGGTTGGTGCGATGTGCCTCCAGTGCATATGCGATAGAGTGCCTCGTTATCGATGCAAAACACAGCGTCGCAGTCTTGCCAAAGGTACGGAATCGTCAAAGTGGCATTGTATGGTTCTACCACACAGTCAGATACCTGCAATATTTCAAAGGGAAAAATCAGTGCGCAGAAGTATTGAAAATTGCGTAGAGGCCAAAACCTAGAAGGGAGTTGCCCTCCTTCCCCGACCATGTCTGTCTGAAACGAAATTTTTGTTGTCTGTCGGGACAATTTGTTGGTAACCCGAACGTCAATATTTACTCTGAAAGCCCCAAATTTGAAGAAAAAACGTTGACCAACTTACGAAACCACAGTTCTCAAAAGCACCTTTATGTTTCATATATCTCTTCTATAAATAGGGCCCATTTGACAAACGGATAGACGTGGACACGAAAAACGCTCTTGTAGACCCCATATTATTATTATTGTTTTAACCCTTTACCCAACGAATCGCCCGCATCCGCCCACGCAATATGCAAATTCAGCAGCTGAAAAAATATTATTTTTCGAAACATTTCAACAAAACCATATCATGTAACTCCTCTTTAGAACGAGCTCATCGAGCTCGTTCCAAAGAGGGGTCACATGATATGGTTTTGTTGAATTTTTTTTTTTAATTAATAAATTATATTTAAAATAAATTTTGAAATCGTCTGCGTTGGGTAAAGGGTTAAGGAATTACTTTCGTTGAACGGAAGAGTTCATTAAAATAATAATAATAATAATAATACTAATAATAATAATAATAATAAAAGAACATTTTACCTGTTTCGTTTATTACTGTTTTGAAGAAGTATTTTGATTTAGGTTTCTTATTTATTTATTTATTTATTTATTTATTTATTTATTTATTTATTTATTTATTTATTTATTTATTGGTGTGTTTAAGGTCACATACTTACGCACAATGGCTTATCGGGACCGTGACAGTTTTACGAGTGGAGGAAGACGGAGTACCCGGAGAGAACCACCGAGCAACTACGAGCAGCTGCCAGCTCCCCAACATCGTAACTCCGCACTGCAGCACAGGCAGGGTTAGATTCTGATTGGTTGAAGACATGCTCACCATCGACGTGAAGTACGCTTTAGCGTCATCGTGCCCCCATGTGGAGAATCGGGGTTAAGTGCCTTGCCCAAGGGCACAATGCGGGAGTCCGAATCGATCGCTCAGACAGTCACCCATCCGAGGACTAACAGGGCTCGACGGTGCTTAACTTCGGTGATCTTACGAGAACCGGTTACCGCGACACCACCGCGTCCCCGATTTAGGTTTCAAGCTCGTACCGACAGTAACAACTGAACACTGTGGTGTCAAAAGATTTTAAGGGGTCGTTCAACAAAACTTTATTATATATTATCATTATTAGGGTTTAACGACACATTAACAGCCAGGGTCATATCGTGTCGGTGACAGTTTTACGGGTGGAGGAAGCCTGAGTACCCGGAGAGAACCACCGAGCAACGACGAACAGCTGTCAGCTTTCCAACATCGTAACTCTGCACCACGACACAGGCAGGGTTAGATTGGTTGAAGACATGCGCACCTTCGACGTGCAGTACGCCTTAGTACACGGCGTCATCGTGCCCCCATGTAGGCAATCGGGGTTAAGCGCCTTGCCCAAGGACACAACGCGGGAGCACGAATCAGTCTCTGAAATGGTCACCCATCCAACTACTAACCGCGCTCGACGTTGCTTAACTTCGGTGATCTGACGAGAACCGGTTACCGCGACTCCACAGAACAAAACTTTGGGAGAATGTTTGAATTTTCACAAGTGCCCAAAATACTGATAAAAGAATTAAATAAAATAATGACTAGAATACAAGAAAATGGAATATATTCATGTTTTCACGAAAACAATTATATTTTTATAATTTTGACAAGCAAGCTTCCAATGGCATAAGTAACGAATTGCAAAAATCACGAATAGATCAGCAATTCCAATGATAGAGCTTCAAATAAATGACTTCGAACTCCAGACGCGGAGAAAGTATATTTTAACATTTCGTCTCCATTTTGTTACAAACACTCCAAATAAAAATACACGAAAAATTAATAAGCTTCCATTTTAAAAACACGTGGACAAATCGGTCACCTGGCGGCTTCTACCCATATCAGGCAAATTGTAAACGCGGGCAAAATATTGTTTTCAAAGATGTAAGAAATACAGAAACAACCACATTCTTCTCAAGCCCCAAAGAGCTGAAACGGTTAACCAATTAATCGATTAATCAATGATCAACATCTTGAGCGATCCAAAAAGTGTTTGATCGATTAAGCGTTACTTTTTAACTACTATCTTATATGGGTTAACAAAGGAACAAACTTGCTCCAAAACAGGCAGACATTGTCACACTGACTCACATCAATTATATGAGACAGAGTAAAGCATGCAAGTTACTTGCTGACATACTTGTTTACTTGCATGATCATCATACTGTATCAGTAGATGGAAATGGTCATTCTTAACCCTTTACCCATTGCGGACAGCAGACGATACTTGCAAAATAAATTCATGAATTACTAAATATTTTCAATTTTTGTCTAAAAAAACATAGCTTATGACCCCCATTGGAATGAGCTCAACGAGCTCATTTCAATGAGGGGTCATAAGCTATGTTTTTAAGACAAAAATTGAAAACATATTAAATTTGAATGGATATTTTTGTATATTGGCCTAGTCGGTTTTGTTTGTTACGTTGGGTAAAGGGTTCATGCTGTAAATCATCAACGTATGGCAGTTATTCAGATATCTATTTGGACAAGTGTTTAATCGGTTAATCAAGGTTAATCCACGCGATTAATCGATCAAGAAAACCCCTTAACCGTTTCAGCTCTAGATGCCATTTTTAGAAATGGATCTCTAAGACTCTGTTTTGTAATATTTTACTTTGGTTGTTATCGATACGTACGTGAAATATTAAATGGAATAAATAGGTTTCAAAACAAAAATTTTACTACACAAACATTAATCGTCAAACTTGTTTTTGTACGAACATATCATTTGAAGGTCGAACTTATTTATTTATTTATCAGTGTTTAAGGTCACATTTATGCACAATGGCTAATCATGACCGTGGTAGTTTTACGGGTGGAGGAAGCCCCGGAGAGAACCACAGAGCAACGGCGAACAACTGTCAGCTCCCCAACATACTAACTCCACACAAGCAGGGTTAGCATTGGTTGAAGACAAGTGCACCATCGACGTGCAGTACGCCTTAGTACACAACGCCACCGTGCCCCCACGCGGGCAATGGAGATGAAGTGTCTTGCCCAAGGACACAACGCGGTTGCCGCAGGTGGGATTCGAACCGAGGACCTCTTGGCTTGCAGCCTGCACCTCTACCTACTGAGCCACCGCGCTCCCGAAGGTCGAACTGTGTTTAACACAACTTCCTGTTTCCATTTCCATGTTTGTCTGCTATCCAAATGATTTCAAAATAAAGAGACCAACAACGCTTTTAGCTGTCCATCTTCAACGAAATATGGGAATATCGTAACGTTAACTTCCCTTGTCATGCAATTACACTTAGTGTCAAATCGATCTCCACCGACCTTAGATTATAGCTTAAGTATTGGAATATGAAATTGGTGAACCGAAAAAGGCGTGTCAGCAGACAACATTCCCTCGTGGAAAGAACCGCCACGTATATTACCGAAATGTGGCCCGAACACTTGAGAAATTACAGATAAATGAAATCTTTAACCGAAATATTCGTGGTTTTGTTCGTGTCTTTCATTGACTGCCTATCAGATTGGATTCAATCAACAATTAAGCAATTATTATTTTAAAAAATCGGCTGTTCTAATGACGGCCCATCTTCCCACAAACGTACACTGCAAAAAATATAGGTTCTCTTTAGAACCGAAACTGGTTCTAATCTTGTCCCTGATATGGAACCAGTTCTGTTTAAACAGTATTTATTTCAAATCAAATAAATTTATAAAGATTAACATTAAATATTAACAGAATTAAACATAAATTGAGGGGGGTTCAGTCGTAAGTTTAGACGAGGTTGTCTCAAATCATTATTAAGCAAAGGAGATATGAACAGTTGACATATCGAACCAGTTTTGGTTCTATACCGAACCAAAACTGGTTCGATATGCCAACTGTTCATATCTCCTTTGTTTCAAAATGTTTGGCGACTGCGTTGAATAAGCTCCAAGTTTACTGCTGAATCTACTTCAGTTTATGTAATATTCTGTTCAAATTGAATGCTAATCTTGGTAAATTTATTTGATTTGAAATAAATACTGTTTAAACAGAACTGGTTCCATCTCAGGGACAAGATTATAAACAGTTTTTGTTCTAAAGAGACCCTAAATTTTTTGCAGTGTACTACAGGAGGGCGGTAGTTTCAAAAACTGTGCAAAGTGAAGCGTAGAAAGAAATATCACACACTCTCAACCAAATCAGTAGGTGAATACATATTTTTATAAGGAGGAACTGTTAATGTTGATTGTTGATCCAATGCTTGTTGCCATAGTTCATTATATTTGCGTATTTAAATGGCAGTTGTCATAACTACAGTTAAAACTAGAAGTCCTGTCACGAAATGTGTGCTTATCTAGGCTTAATTGCGCGTAGGAATGGCGCGCAATAGCCAAATCGAATGGCATCCAAAGCACGGCAGGTTCTCCTGGTTACTCATAGCAAACACAGGCAATGTTTATGCCAATGGACCTCCGGGTTACCCGGAGGTCCATTGGCTGAAACATTGCTTGTGCACAGGCCGCATGTACACAATTCGATAGCCTTACTATGGTCATAACGCGTAGATTAACGCGCAGATCAACGTGCTATATGTGCGCATTTCAGGACAGGACTGTTAGTAGTAACTGTAAACACTAGAAATGACCCACGTGTCATGATACCAAACAAATAAATAAGGGTATTTTTTATCACTGGGTTATCAATGAAATTATTTCTGTCAATTTGCCAAGAAATTGAACCATCTTCAACTGAATTATGATGTATGATTCCTTCATTGACGACAAAAAGATTTCACCGAGTCTGTACTAGAAGGACTGCAAAATACAACCATTCTGTTATTCTAAGTAGTTTATTGTCAAAATTTTGTTCTCTTACTTATTCCATTTCCAAACATTGTGGTATATAATTTACTGGGGTTATTTCTTTCTAGCCATTTTTTGACTTTGAAGAAAATTACCTGAAATTTCAGGGCTCATATTTCGACGAGAATCCGAGAATCGATTCGCACAAAGATCCGCGCAAAAAAACCGGCGAGAATCCATGTAGATTCTCGCTGCACCTCTGCTAGGATTCGCATGAAATAAAATTGAGTCAATTTAACCCTTTAACTAACACAGCGGAAACAAATTAACCAACAGAAGGCTAACATGACCTGAAATATCCTGATGCAAATATGGCTGTCATTGGAACCGGCTCATTGAGCCGGTTCCAACGACAGCCATATCTGTAAGATTTTATTGGTAAATATTGTTCATTTAATTATTTTATCATTTATTTATTATTTATTGTTTAAAAATTATAAAATTTAGTTTTAAAAATTAAAAAGGTGTGTTGGGTAAAAGGTTAACATGTGTTATCAGTATACAACAGTGGTTGAACCTTGGTGGCGTCATGGGATCCTGGGACACTCATAGCAGGTATGGATTCTCGCAACCATTTTCACGAGAATCCAAATGGATTCTCACAAATTTAGACGAAATATAAGCCCTGAATTTAGTTTAAACAGTATTTATTTGGAAAAAAATAATCACGTAATTATAAAACAGACGCATGTTGCTTGCATAGAAAATTAAATAATGGTATAGGTAACTATAGTTAGAACATAAATATTTGTGGATTCGACGTCAAGCTGGGTTGCTTATGTTGGTCGTCTCCAAGGTAGCTGAAATACAAAATATTACGATTGATTGTCATGGGAGGTGAACTACTGTCATGAAATATTGTATCATTATATCATAATACTATAAATATTATTCAACTTTAACCCTTTGACACTATTGTACGTCTTATGTAGTACGAAATACAAACAACGCGTTGAAACTTTGTGGTCATTTGTTTTATTATTTTTCGACTTTATAAAGTTTTAACCTCAATTCCTATTTTCTCCCGAACAGTGCTCAGTGATAACCGTCAAACCAAATGATATCGCAGCTTAAAATACTAATATAATCCATCTGTCAAGACTTCTTAACTGGTTGAGAGCTAGAAGCCACTATCGGGGCTTTCAAAAAATGAGGATACAAGAGCAAAAGCCAACACTTTTCTTGCTTATATTTCATATTCAGTCAAACACAAATAATATTTTGTTTATATAAATTTGTTTTATTACAAATTATCGGAGAGTGCCCACAGGCATTTTCCAATAATTTGTAAGAAAACAGGTTTTGCATAACAAATTCAGACCACCAAAAATAATCCAGCCCTCAACCAGTTGATCACTGAAGTGAAAAATATCTTGTTATTTGTACTTTCCGACGTATGACGTCGCATTTTAAAAAACGTTGAAGAAACTGAATTCCCAGTGACGTTTGAACGTCAGGATAATTAAAGTCTCAAAGGGTTAAAATGTATGAAGATGAAGAAGATAAGGGGATGCGTTGGATGTCATGTTGGTTGGGTAAGATGTATCAGCTAACTGGCGGCGCGGTGGCGTCTCGGTAACCGGTTCTCGTCAGATCACCGAAGTTAAGCAACGTCGAGCGCGGTTAGTAGTTGGATGGGTGACCATTTCTGCGACTGATTCGCGCTCCAGCGTTGTGTCCGTGGGCAAGGCACTTAACCCCGATTGCCTACATGGGGGCACAATGACGCTGTGTACTAAGGCGTACTGCACGTCGAAAGTGCGCATGTCTTCAACCAATCTAACCTTGCCTGTGCCGCGGTGCAGAGTTCAGAGTTACGATGTTGGGGAGCTGACAGCTGCTCGTCGCTGCTCGGTGGTTCTCTCCGGGTACTCCGGCTTCCTCCACCCGTAAAATTGTCACCGACATGACATGATCCTGGCTGTTAATGTGTCGTTAAAACCTAATGAAAAAATTAAATGAAAGTGTCAATGACACTGTAGCTTAACTTGTGTGTTGTATTTGATGAAAAGGATAATGTTCAATGTTTATGAAAGGATTATGAAATAAGACAAGAATTGTGATAATTGGGAATATGTTCATTTTTGGTCCCTGTATGCTATGTTTTTGATAAAAATAATATGAGGTGTACACTGTACTAAAGAGCTGAGGGGAGGGTTAATATGACCTCACAGTTAATGTATGTGGCCCTCACAGTTAACGAATATTTACGAAAGTTACCAAGTTACAGTGAAATTATTCCAAAACGAGTCATCCCATCAAGTTACATTGAAATCCCCTCATAAATATGGCCTGTAGACTGTGCTAAAGGTTTTCGGGCTTCAAGCCCCTGTAGCCGTCAGTTTCCCAATTGCGTCCAAAAGGGACGTTCTCATCTAGACATTATATGAAGTCAACCTACCAAGTTACAATGAAATCCCTTCATAAATATGACCTGTAGACTTTGCTAAACGTTTTTGGGCTTTGGACTCGGGCAGCCATCATGGTTGAATGATCGCAACCAAAAGGGGGCATTCTCATCTGGGCATCATCTGGAGTTATCATACGAAGTTACAATGAAATTCCTTCATCAGTATGACCTGTAGACTGTGCTCAAGGTTTTTTGGCTTCGGGCCCCTGAAGCCGTCACAGTTGACCAATCACGACCAAAAGGGGATGTCATCATCTAGGCATTATATGGAGTCAAACTAACAGGTTACAATGAAATCCTTCCATAAATCTGACCTATAGACTATGCTAAAGGTTTTGGGGTCTTGGGCTCGGGCAGCCATCAAGGCCGAATGGTCGCGACCAAAAGGGGACGTTCTCATCTGGACATTATTTGGAGTCATCCTACCAAGCTACAATGAAATCCCTTCATAATTATGACCAGTAGACTGCTCTAAAGGTTTTCGAGCTTCGGGCCCCTGTAGCCGTCACAGTTGCCCAATCGTGTCCAAAAGGGGACGTTCTCATCTAGACATTATATGAAGTCAACCTACCAAGGTACAATGAAATCCTTTCATAAACATGACCTGCAGACTGTGCTAAAGGTATTCGGGATCGGGCAGCCATAATGGTTGAATGATCGCAACAAAGGGGACATTCTTATCTGGGCATCATCTGGAGTGATCCTACAAAGTTACAATGAAATCCCTTCATAAATATGACCTCTAGACGGTGCTCAAGATTTTCGGGCTTCGGGCACCTGTAGCCATCACAGTTGGCCAATCACGACCAAAAGGGAATGTCATCATCTAGGCATTCTATGGAGTCAACCTAACAGGCTACAATGAAATCCTTCCATAAATATGACCTATAGCCTATGCTAAAGGTCTTTGGGCTCGGGCAGCCATGAAGGCTGAATGATCACGACCAAAAGGGGACGTTCTCATCAAGACATTATTTGGAGTCATCCTACCAAGCTACAATGAAATCCCTTCATAAATATGACCTGTAGACTGTGCTAAAGGTTTTTGGGCTTCGGGCCCCTGTAGCCGTCACAGTTGCCCAATCGTGTCCAAAAGAGGACGTTCTCATCTAGACATTATATGAAGTCAACCTACCAAGTTACAATGAAATCCCTTCATAAATATGACCTGTAGACTGTGCTAAAGGTTTTCTGGCTTCGGGCTCGGGCAGCCCTCCTGGTTGAATTATCGCAACCAAAGGGGCCAATCTCATCTGGGCCTCATCTGGAGTGATCCTAAGAAGTTACAATGAAATCCCTTTATAAATATGACCTGTAGACTGTGCTCAAGGTTTTCGGGCTTCGGGCACCTGTAGCCATCACAGTTCACCAATCACGACCAAAAGGGGATGTCATCATCTAGGCATTATATGGAGTCAACCTAACAGGTTACAATGAAATCCTTCCATAAATATGACCTTTTGCCTATGCTAAAGGTGTTTGGGCTCGGGCACCCATCAAGGCTGAATGATCGCGAACAGTTGCCCAATCAGGACCAAAAGGGGACTTTCTCATCTAGACATTGTAAGAAGTCAACCCACCAAGTTACAATGAAATTCCTCAATAAATATGACCTGTAGACTGTGTTTTGGGCTCGGGCAGTCCTCACGGTTGGCAGATCACGCCCAAATGGGGGAATTCTCATCTAGACATCATAAGGAGTCATCCTATCAAGTTACAATGAAATCCCTCCATATTAAACATGACTTGCAGACTGTGCTCAAAGTTTTTGGGTTTCGGGCTTGGGCAGCCATGATGGTGGATAGACCATGCCCAAAAGGGGACGTTATTTGGAGTCATCCTACCAAGTTACAATGAAATCCCTTCATAAATATGACCTGTAGACTGTGCTAAAGGTTTTCGGGCTTCGGGCCCCTGTAGCCCTCACAGTTGCCCAATCACGTCCAAAAGGGGACCTTCTCATCCAGACAATATATGAAGTCAACCCACCAAGTTACAATGAAATTCCTCAATAAATATGACCTGTAGACTGTGCTAAAGGTTTTCGGGTTTTGGGCTCGGGCAGTCGTCATGGTTGGCAGATCATGCCCAAATGGGGGAATTCTCATCTAGACATTATAAGGAGTGATCCTACCAAGTTACAATGAAATCCCACCATATTAAACATGACCTGCAGACTGTGCTAAAAGTTTCTGGGTTTCGGGCTTGGGCAGCCATCACGGTTGGCGGATGATGCCCAAAAGGGGACGTTCTCATCTAGGCATTATACAGAGGCATCCTACCAAGTTACAATGAAATCCCTTCATCAATACGACCTGTAGACTGTGCTAATGGTTTTCGGGTTTTGGGCACGGGCAGCCATACCGGTTGTCGATCGCGACCAAAAGGGGACGTTCTCATCTAGACATGACCCCAAACCTGCCTATGAAATTTCGTGACGATCAGACAAGAACTGCGGGGTGTAGCCTGTGCTAAAGGAAAATGTGAACAGACTCACAGAATTCCGCACGCGTGATGGCAATAGCTTATCTTGACTATGTCAAGTTAAGCTAAAAATCAGCTATTTTGAATTCCGAATACCGACAGAGACACACTGTCTTGGTGATGATGCGCATACCAACAGAGACACATTGTTTTGGTTACGATGCGCTCCAACATCCATGTAATCTAATGGCCTTGGCTGGTGATGATAACGGCTGACCATTTAAGTAAACAGGTTTGTGAAGAGAGAGGAAAAAATCGTCGTGGTTAATGGGAGCTAAGATTCATGTGAAGCGTTTGCTTATCTCAATTAACTTCTGTACAGTGTCGAAGATTGTAATATTAGTTGTTACATTATATAGATCTGAGCCATACAAAAGAAATAAAATTTGACCACCAAAGTCAGGTTGGGCGTCCCCTTAACTCTCTCCTACAATGTCGGCAAATGTTTAGATCATAGCTTCGGGCCTTATTGCATCACTGCATACATTTTTTCAGATTCTTGAATAACACAGGTACACTCACACCAAGTCATGCGACTAACTTGATTAAGGGATCAGCTTACGGTCTTTCTGGCCATGTTACGACTAATAAAAATCGAAGTGGAAAACAATATATGTTGCAGTATATCTTCTCTATTCACATTTTGGGATTCCCCTACTACCGCCAAGTTTCGCACTGAATTGAAAAAAAAACATTTTACACGCCTCCACCTCCACCCCTAACACATTTTCTTTTAAATTTCGCAGTTCTGAGAGGACAGCCAGCGAAAATATTTCTAGTCTTTTCCAAAAAGACACTTTAGCATTTTTGTGGAGGGTGAAGGGTTCCAACTTCCAAAATCTGAAGATATTGCCCCAAAGTTTAGAATTATATCAGAGAAGGATTGCTAGTGAACTGATTGTGACAACTGCCCTGTTTCAACTTGGTTAACAGTTCCAACAGGCTTTAAAATTTCAAATATTGTTGCATGACGTAGTCACAATATAATATTCAGCATAGTTTAACTTGCTATTATTGTGTATTAAGACTTTACCACATGTGTCATTGGTAACTTGAGATTTTGGAAAATTGACAAATATTTTCAACTGATTTTTAATTGAGAATTAAACAAAAATAAACAAAAATCAAATAAACCATACTAACAAGGTTTGTACTTGGAGTCACTTATAGAATTTAATCATGCAGACTCCTGCCAGAATCAAGTAAAAAATAAATACATGTAAATGGATCAGAATGGATTGAATTTTTTGTAATTTTTAGCTTACGTCTATGGTACATTTCAGGGGAATAATTTAAACATATTTTATTTATGTCAAATCAGGGGAATGGGGTTGGGCATGTCTTAGGCCACCATTCATACTTTCATGGACACTGAGCTCTTCTGACTGTGTTTTTTAAGATTTCTGAATTCTCATTTTGCAAACAGGAAGTGAAACTAACCTTTCTGGGTAATAAAATGTTGTAACAAGTACCTGGAATCACTGGTGGAATCAAACTAATCAGCGAACTATACTTCTTTCCATACCTATAATGATGTTTGTCAAAGCAATCCATAATTTCAATAGGAAAATGGGGTGGGGGGTGGGGTGGGGTCTGAAAATGGCAGTAGAACAATTGCACACAATTGCATAAGGTGGTGGGTGGGTGTAAACCAGAGGTTCAAGTGAGCCTAAAACTCTCACCTGGCTCAAGTTGTCAAAAGAGATTAGTGTATCAGTAAAAGTGATCAGCAACAAGAGCATTTGTTTGATTTGCTGACACAACTAAAGGCAATTTTTTGGCCATTCATTTCTGCTGGTCCTTGGAAAGCTTTCTAGCAAGCTGTTCTGTGAAGTATCAAAATACAACCGAACGGATTTTTTGTTTTGTTTTCAACTACAGAGGTTCTCCCCCCACCCTCCACCCCCTCCCCCAATAATAAAAAAAATCTGGCATAAATGAAATACTTTTCACCCAGTTATATACTACATGACAAATTTGGTTCACATCTGCCCATTGGATCTGAAAATAGAAATCTTGAGTGTAGCCCAAATTTGGGAGCCCAAATTTTGACTTACTGAGTTTCTTTGAAAAAAAAGTGAATCTGCATCACTAAAGTAAGTTCCAAACAAGAAATCTAAGCATTATTGCAAGTGACTTATAAAAAGAGGATCTTAAGACTTATGGAGCATTAACCCCACCCAAAGGGATATAGTAATTTTTATTTGGGGGGGGGGGGGGGGTCGGAAGAGTAAATTCCACCAGCCTGAAGATGAAAGTAGCTTCATTTGAACAAAGGAGAAAAGGTTTACTCCACAGATGGTCTGTGCCATAAATGAATGAATTTGGCCCAGTGGTTTTAAAGAATAAAAAAGATTACAAACTAGAGAAACAGAATTTTACTGCCACTAGTAAATTTAAGTCTGTGTGAAAATGGTTAAACCATCAAAAATAAACAAAACAGAAAGAGAATTTATGGAGGCTTATTTTGGGGGGTAAAATATTTTTAAAGAAATCAGCAATAGGTTTTAGTTAATAGTATTACATGAAATAAAATCTTTGGAACCCACATTGAAGTGTTGAGAGGGTTAAATTAAAGATATTCATACAGGAATCAGAGAAATTTTTTTCAAGAAACAAGAAAAAAATATATGTGCACAGCATTGAAAAGGTTTGATCAAAGCAGCAATAAAATCTTTGAAACCCACATTGAAGACTTGAGAGGGTTAAAGACATTCATCCGGGAATCAGATAAATGTTTCCAAGAAACCAGAAAAAAACATATATGTGTACGTCAATGAAAGGGTTCAACATGAAATAAAATCTTGGGAAAACACACTGAAGTCATGAGAGGGTTAAATAAAAGATATTCATACAGTAATCAGATCAATGTTTTTCAAGCAACCAGAAAACATATATGTGCACAGCATTGAAAGGGTTCAACATGAAATAAAATCTTTGGAAAACACACGGAGGTAATGAGATGGTTAAATTAAAGATATTCATACAGGAATCAGATCATTTTTTCCAAGGAACCAGAAAAAACATATGTGAACAGCACTGAAAGGTTTTTTTTAACTGAACAATTTCGTTTTCTGATTAAAATAACAAGATAACAAGTGTGTTTGACAGCTAACTATTTAGAAAAGAGCAATATGTTATTCTCGTTTGAATAAGTGTAACAGATATTCCTCCAGGATAATTTACTGCAAAAATGCTGACTCATCATTTTTTCAATACCTTCTACTGGGCACCCAGATAGAACCGGTGGCAGTGTTTTTTAACCAATCCATTCTACTGGGTGTGGTGTAGAAATTATTAGATGAATCCTGCTACTGATATCTACCTCTAAGTCGAGGCTGGTCTGTGGTGTGGTGTACAAATTATTAGATAAATCCTACTACAGATATCTACCTCTACCATCTTTTTTGTCGCCATCTTGTTTCCTATCGCCATTTTGTTCCAGTCATTATCTATGATGACTTCACACTCATGCGCAAACACCTATTTTGGATGTTGTGCGCATGAATGAAGTCAGAATTGAGTATTGAATGCATGTGGAGCTTGTATTTTGGATGTGGTGCGCAGAATCAAGATCATGTTGGACGTTGTTAGCAACAAGTGGCGTCAATTTCCGATGTTGTGCGTAGAATCAGCCGCTTGTTGGATGATGTCATTCTTAGATGTGGAAGCAGCCATCTTGTTACTTGTCGCCATCTTGGATGACATCATACACATACGCAAACGGCTATTTTGGATGTTGTATTTTGGGTATTGCTCGCCGATTCGTGGCGACGAAGAAGGGTTATTTCCCCATAATTTCAATATTGGAATTTAAATTTGAATTTTGAATTTTCATATTTTTTTCTAATTTTAATTTTGAATTTTCATTTCTTATTCATTTTAATTTTGAATTTTGAAATATTATTCCATTATGAAAGTTTGCTTTATGTTTAAATATTGAATTTTAACCTGAATTTTTATTTTTATTTTCCACTTTAAATATTGCTCAATTCCCAAAGTTTGCTCTCTGGAGCTATTTATAAATGAGGGTACCGAACGCAATGTAATATACTGAAACGAAGTAGTTATGGAAGAGTGAATGCCATAACAAATGCCCCATCTGTTTGAAAACATCACGATGGTCGTTAATTCCGTTAATACTAATAGAGTGTGATAAGTCTAAATTTTGCATTTTCCCTACATGTAGGCAATGTTGTGCGATAAGGCCCATAAACATAATCTCCCTAAATAAAGCATGTGCACAGTGAGAGCATTTGTCGAGCGACTTTCATTTATGAAATCAGCCAGATTAGTTCGGCAAATTATAAACTTTTTATCACAAAGAAGACTTCTACCTAAGAGTACGGCCGTAGTGGACAAGTGGACTGGTCACTGTCCGAGGGTGTGTAATATTTCAAAGGACACAATAATATTAGATTCCAAACACTAATTATACAGAATAATCATCAAAAATTTAATTAATGAAGCATCGGGAATAATTTTACTAATAATCATTTTTATGACCTGGTAAGCGTATGCGAGGACATTACTGTCCTAGCGTAGATAATGGCAAGTCTACGGCGACTTTACTGCACGCATACAGCTCTATCTTAATAATCTACAACAATAACAATAGTTTTCAACGGATTACCAAAAAATGGCCCCTGACCGATACTGGTTATTTAAGCTCACAATCTCCCGATACCGATTCCGATTGTAATACCCTTCACTACTAGACAAGTCGTGGCTAACAAAGATCTACATTAAATTGAACATATTTTACAGTGTTTACAGTCCGTTCACTACTAGATAAGTCGAGACATGAAAGAACTACATTAAATTGAACATATTTCACAGTGTTAAACTCTGTTGACTCAGGTCAATTAAAATTACAAAATTACCAGCCGCGCACACTTGGGCGGTAAATGTGGCTCTCAGAGCCACGTTTACTACCAAGTGCGCGCAATTGGTAATGTTTACTGCGACCTGAGTCAATGGAGTACAACCTTCTCTTTTCCGGTATGAACTGGCGATTGCCGCAAATAGGCTCAATTGTAAGCTTTACACGTCGTTTGACTTGTATATCCCGCAAAAGGGGAATCTAGAGAGGTAAAGAGAATACACATTGTGGTGGTTCTTCAGCTTTATTGACATCATTTTACATTAACAATTGAACAATTGCAGAAGATAATAAAATGCGGTTTATGAATCATCACAAAATGCTTGACAACAATCGGTTCAACCGATGTTCCTGGAGCCGTTACCGTTGCCATCCGATTGCTCACAATCGGCCGATTGTGGTTGCCGATTCCGATCATCGGTTGAACACGAAATAACAATTTATGAACAACAGAGATTTTCACAAGCTGTGATATTATATTGGCTACAAACTTATCATATGGATTTTTGACATTTTATTTGGGCTGCGAACATATCTCAGTTCTTTTATAGTCCTCAATCCACGTTCCGTTGAGATTAGTCTCCAATAATTCGTAAATTTCCTTATTAGTCGATAGGAGCCATAAATACACCTATAATCTGACATCTGGAATCCATGAAGGCAATAATTTGGGAGCTGTGAAGGCTCGTCTAAGGTACTGGAGTGCAGCCCAAAGCGATCGGAGTGTAGGGAAATAGTATAACACCCACAGGAAGGTGCAGAAAAGGCTTTAGACAACCAACCGCTGTCGCCAAAGCAAAACGACCCAAGAAGATAAAGAAAAATCATACTATGCTATCATACTAGATTACTAAGAATGTCCCTATATCCCGATAAATTCAATCTTCTGATTGGTCAGTCTACGACAATAGCCATGGCAAAGGGCGCACCCAACATCCAAGGTATATGAGACCGTGCAACATCCAGGGTATAAGAGCACGCGAAAGATCGGGAGTATATGGTTGAAATGAAAGCTTTTCGCAA
The DNA here is from genome assembly GCA_031216915.1 of Pictodentalium vernedei. NCBI lineage: Eukaryota > Metazoa > Mollusca > Scaphopoda > Dentaliida > Dentaliidae > Pictodentalium > Pictodentalium vernedei. Next base: position 417,631,333 of record CM062290.1, read on the forward strand.
TCGCTCGTATAAAATTCGGACCAAAAAACCCGAAAATAGTCACAAATATCATCAGATTTCTGACAATTCGATCATATTTTGCTGTTATTAATTAAATAGTCGAATAATTAAATCAAACAACTTGAGAAAAATAAAATAAGAGCAAATATGTCAACAAATATTTATCTTCCGATATGTTTACCATTCCAATAACAACCCAAGGGACATAACGCTATCTGTTGTCTTCTGTGTTTGTAAAAAAAAATACAATTATTCACGAGTTTGGTCCAACAGATTGCGGAGCGTAAGAAACACGTCCACAAATTTGTTTCCACTATGTTCCTAGTGTGTTTTAAAGGTGACAAAAACGTTATCTCCGCCAACGTGTATGGTATGTGGAGATGTAATACCCGGATGTCTCATTTAAACACCTCGCCTGCGGCTTGGTGTTTAAAAACCGACATCCAGGTATTAAATCTCCATGCACCATACATGTTGACGGAGATAACTTTATAATAACCCAACAACACCGCATGCGTGGATACCAAATTGGAATTACAAGTTATTAAAACTTAATTAAAAGTTATTTAAATGTAATTACAAATTAGCTTAACTGTAATTACAAGTTAGTAAATTGTAATTACAAATAGCTGAACTGAAATTAAGACAATAACATGTAATTACAAGATAATAACTTGTAATTTGTAATTACAATTTAGTATTTTATAATTAGTATGTTGTAGTTACAAGTTAGCATCCTTTAATTATAAAATAATAACTGAAGGTCAGTGATGACTCTATACTGCCGTAGAGATTTATGATTTAAACCAAATACACTACCAAGCTCGCTCCTACGAGGGTCATGAGTTTTATTATGGAATGAGAAGGAGGAAATATACAAGTGTTATATGTGTACATTGTGCTTGTACACATTTTTTATCGCCTCGACAGTCGATTTTGGGGATGTACAGCTACGAGTCGCGCTTGTGCGACAAGTCGCGATTCGTCTCCAGGACGAGTCAATTAACGATTGCATACAAGCACAATGAGCACATGACACTTTATCAGTCATTTAGTCAACAAATGGCCATCACATCTCTGCAGGGACGTGGCTGGGGGTTTCCGATTGGGGGGGGGTGCGGGGTAGTGAATTTCCAACTAGGGGAGGGACCGGGAGGGGGAAGCCCCCTCTCACCCCCCCCCCCCCCCCCCCTGTAGTTTCAAATTCACTACCGAGAAAAATTTTGGAAATGAAGCCATGAAAAGGGGCATAAATTGATTCTAGTAATGGAAATACCAACACATTTATGATAGAATTCTCAAGCTGTTCATTATTAGTTGGTATTCTTCTGGGAATTGAATATGTGATTAACAAATGCTCAAGCTTAGAACTTTGAACAATTCACACTGTCCTAACATTAAATCAGATCTTATGCAGGAATGATCAATTTCGATGCTTTATCATTTTGCAACTGTGAATGATGGAATTAACTCAGGACAGCGATTTTACATGATGTGATTTCTTGAAGTTCATTTCGAGGATTTGTTTATTACGATTAGTAAAAGTACTATAGAAATGTACCGATTGACATCATGCATACTTATGAAGCTCTGTATTGCGTACACTGTAGTTATAAATAGTAACATATAGAATTTTTGCCGATTTGAAAACGAGTTCGAATTTTAAGAAATGAAGGAGACATCAGCATCAACAAAGAAGCTCTAAAATCCAGATAGATGGAATTTCCAACTACTCATGACTTGTCCTGCATATTTCCAACTGCAGGAAATTTTAGCCAGGATTGAGGGGATGACATCCCCCCAACCCCACCCCACCCACCCACCCACGCTGCCCACCCCCACCCCCTGTCGCAACATCCCTGCGTCTCGGACATAGCAGTTGATAAAGAAAACGCCACACTCAACTGATCAAAATACTGCAGCTTAGTGTTCAACCGATGATCGGAATCTGCCACAACAATCGGCCGATTCTGGACAATGAGATGACAACGGTAACTGCTCCTGGAACATCGGTTGAACCGATTGTTGCCAAGCATTTTGTGATGATTCATTAACCGCCTTTTGTTATCTCCTGCAATTGTTCAATTGTTAATGTAAAATGATGTCAATGATACCATTCAATATAGTTGAGAAACAACCACAATGTGTATTCTTAATCTCTCTAGACGGAACTTTATGGGACATCCAAGTTGAACGACATGTAAAGCTTACAATTGAGCGCACTTGCGGCAATCGCCAGTTCATACCGGAAAAGTGAAGGTTGTACTCCATTGATTCAGGTCGCAGTAAAATTACCAGTCGCACGCACTTGGTCGGTAAACGTGGCTCGTTTACCGCCCCAGTGTGCGCGACTGGTAATTTTACTGCGACCCCAGTCAACGAAGCTTAACTCTGAAAAATGTTCAGTTTTAGGTAGTTATTTTGAACCTCAAATTGCCTAGTAGTGCACGGTATTACAATCGGAATCGGCATCGGAATCGGCCGATTGTCAGCTCAAATAACCGGTAATCGGTCAGCGACCATCTTTGATAATCAGCTGAACACCACTGCAGCTCCGTTTTCAATTCTCTAAATCCAACAGCACGTGAGAGAATTCCTTCAAAATGAATGAAATTGTTCATGTTGAGAAAAAAATAATCAAACTCAACCCAACTCTGCTTTTGGTATCTCAAAACAAATTCAGTTCAATTCACAAGGTAATCTTAGGAATATGTGTGTGGTTTGGGAAAACAACTAGGAGATTATATTCCTGAATTGTGCAACAATATCTTTAAATTCATGACGACACTTTATTCATAATTTTCAGAAACGGGGAAAAACTACAGTGTGCTTGACGTTACGTTTCAAAGTTACTTGTCTCGCTGTCACTTTAAATTATTGCCTTTCGTCTTCATTATATTTTGGTCGAATTCTGTCAACCCTTTACCAAACATGAAAAGCAGACGACACTTGCAAAAAAAAATTCTTGAATAACTAATTTTTTTCATTTTTTGTCTCAAAAACATAGGTTATGACCCCTCGTTGGAACGAGCTCGACGAGCTCGTTCCAACGAGGGGTCATAACCTATGTTTTTGAGACAAAAAATGAAAAAATAATGAAAATTAATTGGCGATTTTTGAGAATAGCGCTGGCCGGTTTTGGCCGTTACGTTGGGTAAAGGGTTAACACTGAATTCGACCAACGTTTTGATGTCTCTCCGTGTCGCGGTGTCAGCATTATAACTTGAACAAACCTTATCCGATTTTTTACGAAATTTGGTCTATGGGTTCCACTCGAGAAAGTCTTGAATGAATCGAACACAAGGCCAGCACAAACTGTTTTCAGTTTTAGATTGAATTTCCGACTTTAGGGCAGTGTCAGCACGATAATTTGAAAATTTGATTTGTGGGTTCTTGTTGAGAATGTCTCTTGTCCGATTTTTTTTAGGAGTTATCCCCCTTAGATTGTTTTCTTGTTTGAATTTCCGACTTGAGACGATGTCGGCATGATAACAAACGTCGTATGATTTTTACCAAATTTGTCCCCAGCTTCTCAGATTGTCTCTTTGTTCGGCAGTTTCAGGTGCTATCACATATTGTTTGTAAGCCACCACAACTCGACCCCAGATACCACAGCTCGACCCCAGCCCGACCAGAGCATCTATGATGCGAACCTTTTGTTTTTATATATCGGTGTTTTGCTAGGTGGATTGTTTATGTACCGAATCGTGCCATTTCCCGCAGCAATGAATGTATTTTGAGGGGAAAATACACGCATTCTTCGTTTCAGCATAATCAGGATTTTAAAGGGAATGACTTGTGTCACATTGGTGTAGTCTGGGGGGGGGGGGGGGTAGGGGGCGATCGCACCCCTAAAAATTACAGTGCCCCCCCCCCCCAAAAAAATGCGAAAATTAAAACAGCAGAGGACTCCAGGTTCACTCTCAGGACATTGAATTTTCAAAATGTTCTCGAGGGAGACCCCACGAATGGGAGGGGGATACCGTAGGCCTGAGATGGGGTGTGGGTATGACCCTCCCATTGGTGGGGGGATCCCCCGAACCCCCACCAATGGGAAGGCCATGCCCACCCCTCTCAAGCCTACGGCCTTCAGATATGCCTGTGGCATATATCGACCTCGCCCCCTAAAAATGAAAGTGTCAATGACACTGTAGCTTAACTTGTCTGTGTGTTATGTTTGATGAAAAGGATAATGTTCAATGTTGATGAAAGGATTATGAAATAAGACAAGAGTTGTGATAATTGGGAATATGTTAATCTCTGTTCCCTGTATGCTATGTTTTCAATAAAAATAATATGAGGTGTAGACTAGTCTAAAGGGGTGGGTTAATGGGGCCTTCACAGTTAATGTATGTGGCCCTCACAGTTAATGTATATCAACAAAAGTTACAAATTTACAGTGAAATTATTTCAAAACGAGTCTTCCTGCCAAGTTACAATGAAATCCCTTCATAAATACGGCCTGTATCATGTGCTAAGGGTTTTTGGGCTTCGGGCCTTTGTAGCCACCACGGTCGACCGATCGCAACCAAAAGGGGACGTTCTAATCTAGACATTATACTGAGTCATCCTACCAATTTACAATGAAATCCCTTCATAAATATGACCTGTGGTCTGTGCTAAAGTTTTTCGGGTTTTGGGCTCGTGCAGCCATCATGGTTGAATGATCGCGACCAAAAGAGAACGTTCTAATCTAGGCATTATCTGAAGTCATCCTAACAAGGTACAATGAAATCCCTTCATAAATGTGCCCTGTGGACAGTGCCAAAGGTTTTCGGGCTTTGGTCCCCTGTAGCCATAACAGCTGACCAATCACGACCAAAAGGGGCCGTTATCATCTAGACATTATATGGAATCAACATACCGAGTTACAATGAAATCCCTTCACAAATACATGTAGATTGTGCTAAAAGGTTTTCGGATTTTGGGCTCGGGCAGCTGTCACGGCTGAATGAACGCGACCAAAAGGGGACGTTATCATCTAGATATTACCTGGAGTCATCCTACCAAGTTACTATGAAATCCATTCATAAATATGACCTATAGACTGTACTAAAGGTTTTTGGGTCTCGGGTCCCTGTAGCCGTCACAGTTGACCAATTGCAGCCAAAAGGGGACGTTCTCATCTAGATATGATATGGAGTCAACCTACCAAGTTACAGTGAAATCCATCCATGAATACGACCTGTAGACTGTGCTTAGGGTTTTAGGTTGGGACTCGGGCAATCGTCATAGTTGACAGATCGCGACCAAATGGGGAAGTTCACATCTAGACATCATCCGGAGTCATCCTACCAAGTTACAATGAAATCCCTCCATATCAAATATGACCTTAGACTGTGCTAAAAGTTTTTGGCTTTCGGGCTTGGGCAGCCACCACGGTTGACAGATCATGACCAAAAGGAGACGTTCTCATCTAGATATTATACAGAGGCATCTCATCAACAAGTTACAATGAAATTCTTTCATAAATTCAATCTGTAGACTGTGCTAATGGTTTTCGGGTTTTGGGCTCAGGCAGCCACCACGGTTGACCGATCGCGACCAAAAGGAGACGTTCTCATCTATACAGACATGCCCTCAAACCTGCATATGAAATTTCGTGACGATCTTCGAGGTGTAACCTGTGATAACGGAAAATGTGAACAGACTCACAGACTTCCGCACGCGTGAAGACAATAGCTTATCTTGACTTTGTAAAGTTAAGCTAAAAATTATGCCCCAAATAAGAAATCCTAGCCACGCCCCAGACTTGTAATTACCAGAGCAACTAAAATAATCCGTCAGACGCCCGCGCGTTAGTTTCTAAAGACGCCATATGACTTTATTTTCACTGCAACAGCGCGACAAGATTTTTTATCGCCGAATTGTCATCGCTGCTGGTATTACTGTTTGCGGTTGCGTTTTGGGTAAATGGTAGATAAAAGCATTATTAGCTTTATTAAGGAAACTAAAAACTGCTTACCTTGCTGGACGGGAAGATAGGGAAAGACGTCACCAAAGTCTGTGGGGTTTCGTCCTTGATTCTCTGCATGATTAAAGAACCCAATCCGGATCCTGTGCCACCACCCAAGGAATGTGTAAAATTCACGCCCTGTAAACAGTCGCATTTCTCACATTCATTTCTGTATGCGTCCATTACTAAGTCGATGATTTCGGGGCCGTTTTCATAATGACCTTTCGGCCAACTATTTCCGCAGCAATATCCACCGGAAATGAGGTTGTCGTTACGAAACAAAGTGGCTTGGTAACTCGAACGTAACGAGTCCAGACTTCCCACTCCAAGATCAACAAAAATGCACCTTGGTTGATATTTGCCAACAGATTCTTCGTTGAAACACACGTTTATTTTGTCGAGTTGCTTCTCAGGCTGGGCTCCATGGAAAGTTCCAATTTTGTCGATTCCGTGTTCCAGAGATACATCGTTCCAAAATAGTTTTCCTACCTCATTTCCACATTGGCCAACATGACAATTTATCACTTCAGACATGTCCTTTCTCTGAAGAAAAACGGCTTTCACCGCCGATTCAGCTTTACCATTCCGATTCTTTAATGTGACTTACATTCAGAGTTCTGAAAAAAAAAATTGTCATCAGCCTTCACAAGTGAGTACGGCCACCATGGACTTGCCACTTTCCACAGGTGGGCAATATTTCCACGGACGATAATATTTGATTCCAAACGCTAATTATAAAAAACAATCAGCAAAAATTTAATTAATGAAGCACCGGGTATAAGCCGGTGCTTCATTAATAAAATTTTAGTGCTGATGATTTTTGTTACCTGATAAACGCATGCGTGGATATCACAGCGCACGCGTGGATTACGACCAGTCTACGGCGGCTACACTGTACGAAAAGAAAAATGCAAAATCCATCGAGTGGATCCAGAGGGGATCCCACTTCTCTATTTCTTGAAGCTCAATTTTTTCACAAGCACGGAGACCAGGACATAGGGTACTCCCCGATAACGCCTGGATATGAGGATAGTGGATATCCGTGTGTTATCTGGGATAAACCGATCATCTGTACCTTCTGAGATGGTTTCCTGAGAATCGTTATCAACTGGCAGCCTTTTCTCAGAATTCGAACGTGTCATTCTGTTAAACAAAATTGTAGGCTTGGAAAAATTGTGGTCATGATGGAAAGAAGCTACCGGACTGACCGGAAGCCACACTGACCAGTCAGTTTCCAAAAACTTCCACAGCGAGGTCCTCGGATCCCAGGGGCGATTCGAGAATAGAATACCCCTCTCGTGCTAGCACCAGACACGCCGTCACGTGTGCCGAATTGTGCTACACGTCATGATCCATGATTGAAATGTCGCCCTCCCAAAATCCGGAATCCTGGATCCGCCCATGGATCCGGCGCTGCAACGCAATGTACATGTCGCTTGACCGAGATCTCCAGTTTCATCATATTTGTAGTAAAGTGTTTGGAAATACCCCTGCATTTTGTGCGCAGAATCGAGTATCAGCGACAAGATAAGATTTAAATATGCTTGCGGTGACGTAAATTGCCAAGATTGAACATTTCTGGGTGGAAGATCATTGTAATCAAAGAGACCAGTGGCGTAACCAGCGTGTTGGGTGAGGAGGGGGGGGGGGATTTGCCCCCTAAAGTTTCCGCTGCCCCCATCCAAACTTTGGCCCAAGGTAACTTTTACATAACATGTGGAGCCCTCAAACGGGCTCCAATATTGGGCTACCCAATCCATAAATGCCCCAGATTCGCTCTCAGAGCACTGAATTTTGCAACATTTTCTTAGGGAAGGGGGGGGGGGGGTAAGCCTAGTCCTAACCAGGACGATCCGACTGTTACCCCTCCTCCACTTCCCTTCATGGGAAGTGGGAGGAGGGGGTAATAACCGGAGGGCCCGGCGTCCAACCTCTCCTCACAACAGCCTTCCAAATATCATGTTTGCCCACTCCCCTCCCCTCCTCCCAAAAATACTGGCTGGGGAATCCCTTATTATGGAATCCTGGCAACAGCTCTCGTCTGTATATAGTATACATATGTTCGCTCCCCGCGGGAACCCCGGGAAGTGAAGCAGTGCCTGTTCACTGCGGTAAACAGGCTCTGCTTTACTGGTAAAATAGGACCCAGTCACCTGTGCTTGGGAGCTGCAAACCCTCTCTAAAATAGGCATCGTGGCTTATTAACTCTCACCTCTGGTCATGAGTTGATACTCATGTTGTGGTCATGATTACCCACAGTGCAAAAATATGTGACCTTAAATACCAATAAATAAATAAATAAATAAAACATAAATGCGTTTTATTGATCTAACAAAAGACTGAGTGTAAGTTACCAACCTTGGTATCTATACATTCAAACAATCTGACAGGCGTGCGATGGGTGACTCTGAGATGCGTAGCTTGGTCGAAAACTGACCTTCATCCTGTCTTTTTTTCAATTAATAAAACGCACAGACTCTGAAATACTCAGCAGACGAGAGGTATCCGTCTGACGACACTTGAACACTCGGCCCACCTTCCCATCGGGTATTTCAAGTTGGTAACTAACTCCGAAAAGAGCAGCTCTATTTGTCGGCGGTTCATATTGTATTTTTGTGGGAAGTAATAATTGCTAACTGAGCTGGAGAAATTCATGAATTTGAACAGCCTGACTACGTGCGGAATGTGACGCCGAACCGTAAAGCGGTGAGGTGTTACAGCACGTTGGCAGGTTGTTCAAATTCATGAATACCGACAGCGAGGTTGAGAATTAACATGTCAATTCACAGAACGCACGGACCCAAGTATGATAAGTGAGTACAGGTATTCAGGTGACGTCACTTGAACACCTAGTCTATTGTTCTATCGGGTATTTCACGTCTCTTACCAATCCGGAGAAGACAGGTGTGTAATCAGTAATGCATGTTGATTGTTAAAACACCATTTGTTGGGGACGATTAGGATCGGATGATGGTTGCAGTTTGGTTCAAATAAGTACAATAAATTATACGGAGAGACCAACGACGTGGAGACAGGGTGGGTTAGGTGTCTAACCCCCCCCCCCCCCCCCCCCCCCCCCGTCTCTCTCGGACCGAGAGAGAGAGTGAGGGGCCCGGGGTAGTATCCCAGGTTTGGCAGGGTTTGGCCCAGGAGTCCAGAATTCTTGGGTAAAGACTGCCGCCGTCATCCCCCCCCCCCCCCAGTCCAAACATGGCCTAAAAGCCTGTATTTTATTTCTGGGGTTTGGTTTGGTTCGCTCTTTCAAAGTCCCTCCCCGCCCTCAGGGGTTCTGACTCCTGTGTCAACAGTTAAGAAGGGGGTTGTATCGTGAATGGAGCTCTCCACTTCACCAACGACTGTAATTTTGGACTGTGATTATTGGAGTAATAACTTTATTAAATCATATTGACATAACAAATCACTTCAAGAATTGTGCAAAAAAACAAAACGTCACTGGATACTCACTGATGAACTTGGAAATATGAAACATGTTGCTAAAAATGTCATTTTAAGGGCCTATATAAGTAATGGAATTTTGTTTATTTTGAACTTCTCACCTCTCATATTCCTTAAATTCAGATTAAATATACACAAATTATACATCAAAATGAAGGTTGGGATGTATAAAACACGAAACACATATGTAATCAACTCATAGAGTCGACTGTAGGCACCACTGGTTCCTGGAAGTCTGCTACCGTATTCGCACCAGAACTGATAATAAAATAATATTTCATCAGAACAACTTGTGGCCAAATGTTCTTCATATATCCAAGAACAAAGCTAGGCATTCAAAACACTTTCGAATACACTGGTAGGACTGCATTTTGAAAAAGGACAACACTGTCTGCATTTTTTATTGAAGAGGGTTTCCATGTTCGACAGACATGCGCAAATCACTCGATACCACGAATTTCCATCCAAAAACAAAATCGTAATTCTAAGAACTTTCAACAGGTATCATGATACCTTGCACTGAATATGGCAACTGTGCAATCGCTATCTAATAACAGTATACTGTATGAAGGCGATCTTTTTCATTATGTGATTTTAGACGGCGTTGTTTTTACATGCTTTTTCTGTCGACCGGAAATCGAAAGTAGACTCATACGTAAACAAAAGCAAAGGCTTTGGAATTTTCCCCAATGTAGCTCTGTCGCCGTGTTTTGAAGAATTTTTATCCCCTAGCTTTGTTCTTGGATATATAAAGCACATTTGGCCACAAGTTGTTTTCGTGAAATATTATTAAATTATCAGTTCTGGTGCGAATACGACAGCAGACTTCCAGGAACCAGTGGTGCCTACAGTCGACTCTATGAGTTGATTACGTATGTGTTTCGTGTTCTATACATCCCAACCTTCATTTTGATGTACATTTTGTGTATATTTAACTTGAAATGAAGGAATATCAGAGATGAGAATTTTCAAAATAAACAAAATTTCATTACTTATATAGGCCCTTAACGGCCAAAAAATAACGTGATTTTTTATCCGAAAAGCCTCCAGTAGTCTCCATTTAATAACTGATTTTACTTTGGGATGGGGTAATCCTCCAAACCACACTATCATCACCCTATCATCTGCATCAGGTTTCCCGACACTTTTGAAAGGGAGACAATTACAGAATTAACTCTGGGGCACAAATTTCCTCTCCTCTCCCCGGACTTGCACGCCCACCCCACCCCAAACCCCACCCCCAATCTCGGTAAAAATGTTCAACAGTTAGAAAAATTCTAAGCCTCAAACCAACAACAGTTGGAAATGTTATGCCCTATTGTTGTAGATTATGGGATTTTTAGCCCGACTGTTTACTGTCAGGGCTATAGTCATAACTTTCGTTCGTTCGTCCGTCCGTCCGTCAGTCTGTTAACATATAGAGTTTTGGTTAAAGTTTGTGGTTAAAGTTTTTTAGTGAAGGTTAAAGATTTTTTTTCTTTTTAGTTAATATTAACTGCTGTTGATTGTATCATTCTCATTCTGTTTCATGTTCTTTTGGGAAATATTTAGCCCTTTTTGTTGTCAGTTTAACTTAGAACTTCCAGGTTAAAGTTTTTTGGTTAAAGTGTTTTGTTTATAAAGTTACAGTTTTAATTCTTCAAACAGTTTAGTGGAATGTCGCCGTTTCTCATTTGGGACAATGTCGACTGTCTACTGAAGATTTCTATGGCGATCTATAGTTAATGTTGACCTGATAAAATATGTATTTAGACTTAGTTTCTTTGTATTTGAAATTAGGCTTTTACAACATACTTTGTTACTTTAATTCTTGTATGGCCAGTACAACTTAATGATTGCATTTACATCAATGATTTCTTTTATTGGTTTTAGGAAGTATTTAACCCTCTTTTTTGCAGTCAATTTTACTTAGTATTCCCAGCTAGAAGTTTCGGTTTAAAGTTTTGCTTTTCAAATTTGTACCTTTCATTCTTCAAACATTGTATAACAACGTCATTGTTTTTCATTTGGGATAAGGTCTACTAAACCTCTATACAGTAGTTTCAAATAATATTGGCATTAATTTAACTCTTTTCAAAACGGTTTTCGAACTTAGTTTCTTTAAACTTGAATTTAGGCTTCTACCACATACTTTGTTACTTTTTGTTCTTTCATGATCAATACAACTTTTATCATTGCATTTACAGACATGGTTTCTTTTACTTGTATGTAGCTTTTTTTCATTACCTGAGCTTCGCGATTTGAAATATAAAGAAATGCCTTCTGCAGCATACTTCTGTTGTTTTACAAAAAGCAATACAGATGGGAAGGAAATGGGAGTGAGGGACTTTGATGTTGTCTCAAATACTTCGGGGGAGATGGGTGGAATCAATCCACCCCTCCCTCCTCCCCATGTTATCCAGAAGATAAATCCAGTTCTAATTATGTGATTCTCTTCAAATTTGATATTACTTTTTTATACGCCCGTTTGTAAAAACGGTTGTATTACAGTACGTGGAGAGTGTATTATCACTAAATCACCCACAGAGTGGAGATTCCACCCAAGCAATAATTGCAAATTTGTTGCAAAGCACAACCAGTACAAGCACAGTTTCAGCCAATGGACCTCCGGGTTAAACCCGGAGGTCCATTGGCTGAAACATTGCTTGTATTTTTTGTCGATATGTACAAAATTTGAAAGTTATAGCTTGGGTGGTAACTCCATTCCGCGGGTGATTTAGTGACAATCCACTCTCCGCGTACTGTATGTAAATGGTCTGTCCGTTTCTGTCTGTCTGCCCATAAACAATTGGTTTCCGACCGATAACTTCAGTTTGGATTATTTGATTTCAACCAAAGTTGGTGTGTGTGTTCCCCAGCTAGTAATACGGGCCCAGTGAGTGGGTTCCGTCCAAGTATTTTTACATGAGTTATGACCCTATTTCGACTTAAAATTTGACCTTCCACTAAGAGTTTTGGTTTCCGACCGATAACTCCAGATAGGATTATTTGATCTCAACCAATGTTGGTACGTGTATTACCCAGTAAGTAATACAGCCCAAGTTTGATTATGGGTTCCGCCCAACTATTTTTACATGAGTTATGGGCCTTTGCGACTTAGAAATTTCTCTTTACCATCAACATATTGGTTTCCAATGATAACTTGAGTTTTGATTCAGAGATCAGGACCAGGATGCTTCTTGCCTAAGTTATATCAAGATGAAGGTTCAATTCGAATTGGGGCATGGTCCTATAATTTTTACAAGAGTTATAGGGCTTTTCGACTTGGAAATTTGCACATTTGAATCAACATTTTTTCAGAACTTTGTTTATGACATAACTTGAACAATAGTTAACGGATTTCAATTGTTTTTGGTATATATATCTCTACAGTGTCTACATCAAGTTCGATGAGCAACCATATCCGATGAAAATTATGGGAGTTATTGCCCTTTGTTTATAAATATCGTGTTATGCTTGTTTAATACATTAGTAACCAAATATCAAATTTTTGGGGGTATATATCTCTTTGGGAACAATGTCTACCTCAAGTTTGATGACCACCGTTATCTGATGAACACTGTCAGATATACAGTACGTGGAGGGTGGATTGTAACTAAATCACCCGCGGAGTGGAGTTATCACCCAAGCTATAACTTTCAAATTTTGTACATAACGACAAAAAACACAAGCAAAGTTTCAGCCAATGGACCTCCGGGTTTAACCCGGAGGCCCATTGGCTGAAACTTTGCTTGTGCTGGTTATGCTTCGCAACAAATTTGCAATTATTGCTTGGGTGGAATCTCCACTCGGCGGGTGATTTAGTGATAATACACTCTCCACGTACTGTATTGCCCTGCTACTTATATTTACATCAGTTATATTTCCTACTCCACAGAGCTATGCGGCGTGTTGACATTTTCAGAAAACACATAATTTTATTTTTTTCTTCAGAAAGAGAAAAAAGCAGAACATTTTTCTTGTCGCTTTTTACCAAAATTATTTTTCAGTTGTATTATAACAGAAGATTTTAGAAATAGAGATAGTTGCATGAGTATAGTCAATATTCTCCTGTGTTATTTATTTATTGGTGTTTAAGGTCACACACTTATGCACAATGGCTAATCATGACCGTGACAGTTTTACGGGTGGAGGAAGCCGGTGTACCCGGAGAGAACCACCGAGCATCGACGAGCAGCTGCCAGCTCCCCAATATCGTAACTACGCACTGCAGGAAAGGCAGGGTTAGATTGGTTGAAGACATGCGCACCATCGACTTGCAGTACGCCTTAGTACACGGCGTCGCCGTGCCACCCTTGTGAACAATCGGGGTTAAGTGCCTTGCCCAAGGACACGACGCGGGAGTTCGAATCGATCGCTCATATGGTCACCCATCCGAGGACTAACCGGGCTCGACGTTGCTTATCTTCGGTGATCTGACGAGAACTGGTTACCGCAACGCCAGCGCGCCCCCTTCTCCTGTCTTCCCGTCGTGACAAGAAACGACAGCCAGTATTTGCTTTCCTTCTCTGTGAACCTCTGATATTCCATAAATTCAAATTGAATATACACAAATTATACATCAAAATGGAGGCTGTGGTGTATAGAATACGAAAAATATATGCAACCAGCTCACAGAGTTAACCCCTTACCCAGCGCAGACGATATCAAAATTTATTATTTTAAATGTCATTTGTTTTAATTTTTCAAAAAAATTCAACAAAACCATATCATGTGACCCCTCGTTGGAACGAGCTCGACGAGCTCGTTCCAACGAGGGTCACATGATATGGTTTTGTTGAAATGTTTTGAAAAATAATATTTTTTCAACTGCTGAATTTGCATATTACGCGGGCGGATGTGGCCGTTTCGTTGGGTAAAGGGTTAATAACAGGCACCAATGGTTCCTGGAAGTCTGCTACTGTATTCGTACCAGATCTGATAAAAAAAATAATATTTCCGGAGAACAGCTTTTGACCAAATGTGCTTCAGATATTCAAGCTGTGGCTGCATATATTTTTCGAATTCTATACATAACAGTCTTCATTTTGATGTATAATTTGTGTATATTTAATTTGAATTTATGGAATATCAGAGGTGGGAAGTTCAAAGTAAAAAAAAATCCTTTCCGTATATAGCACCTTAACCACTTCAGCCGCATTACCCTATATTGTTATCTACTGTTAGCTTGGTTATGCCAGTGAAGCTTTCCGAAATTAAGAAGTTGGAGTACGGGGGTTCATCATTTCACAATTATCGACTATTTGTCGGGTGTCTTTCCGGGCAAATTTTGAAATTTGTCACTGAAGAATCGCATTGATTTTTTATCAGTCTGATAGCCAGATAATCAGGAGGATTCACCCTACCTTCGATTTATGGTGAGACACCAAAACAAACTCGCGTGCAACTTACCAAAAATGTCACTTTGTGTATATATATATTACCGGTACTTCAAATTGTTCATGCAGAAGCAGGCTTGTCATTTTGAGGCGGGCCGCAGTCGCCCGCCTGAGTTTAAAATTCCGTGGACGGTAAACGTCCGCCCAACCCCGATTTCTGCGGCCCATTAATTCAGTTGAAGGCACCTCAAAATCGGCCGCCTCAAACGGAAATTTTCGCGAATTGAAGGAGGCACATGTAACAAAGGCGCAGTTTGTGAAGTTTGTAGTGTGTCGTCAACGCAGTCACCCAGAGACAGTAAGTAACTTTCCAAATATACATTACGTGATGACGTACATCATAATTACACAAACCATGTACAGTACGTGTAGAGTGTATTATCACTAAATCACCCACAGAGTGGAGATTTCACCCAAGCAGTAATTGCAAATTTGTTGCAAAGCATAACAAGCACAGGCAAAGTTTCAATCAATGGACCTCCGGGTTAAACCCGGAGGTCCATTGGCTGAAACATTGCTTGTGTTTTTGGTCCATATGTATAAAATTTGAAAGTTATAGTTTGGGTGATAACTTCACTCTGTGGGTGATTTAGTTACAATCCACTCTCCGCGTACTGTACCTTAAAATGATATTAGTTGTCTACCCAGTAGGCTGAAACAAAATGGCCCCCGCAAATCATAAATGACCCTCCTGGGGTCATTTTAGTTGAACCCAAAATGGCCCTCCTATGGTGATTTGAGGCGAACCATAATGGCCCTCCTGCAATTTTCAAAATGACAAGCCTGCAGCAGCCACCCCCCCCCCCCCACATCCCCCACCACCAACCGCTCGAATCTGGTATTGCAGACCTCCATTTGTATTACCGACTGGGTACGTGACAGAAGTCCCCTTGTCAAATCTAGTTCTCGTAATAAGGTTTATGATTTTGGCAATGGCGAATCAATATCTAAGATTCCAATCCAGATCGGAGTGTCACAACTGGAAAAATTATTGGGAGGGGGGGGGGTAGACCCCCATACCCCCACCAGCAACGCCTCTGACTTTCATAATCAGTTTATGTTGCACCACATGACCTACTTGGGTTCTAAACCCAATAATTCTGGAGTGTGTCGTAAATTTTTATAGACATTTCTGCTCATAATTTAGGAGCGCGAAACACGGTGTACCTCACTTGTAAATAAGATGGTGCCATTGGGCGCCACAGAAATGAAGCACTGTCTCCTGGACAATTGCTTTTACCACAAACTAACATTTGATGAAGCGCGGCTATGTTTTGGTCTTAATTTCATTTCACGCATCATTTTAGAACCCGTGTTTTTTAAAAAATACCGATACGTATCTTTGTTTGATATTCCGCCTTTTTAATATTTACAATGTTGCATTCGTCTGCTCATACTCAAACGACGCATTCGTAGTCTATCGATCTGCATTAATCACGCTGAACGACACGTGCGGTAATTATTTTAGCTACATTACCTTCTAGAGCAAGATGCATGATAATAAAAGTAGGTTTGTATCTTCAAAGTGTCCGTAAGCTTCATCATATTTGAATAAAACGGTCAGCAATAGCAAAATGTAAACATTCATTCACGCTCGATCATGCTGTCATAGCTATATTTAGCATCAGCTATTAACGATGAAGGCTCGCAACGGGAAACGGGTATTTTGATTTTGATTGTGTTTTTTAATGCAGTTCTCGATCATCACAAGCGTGAAGTAAAGTTTCAAATACTGTTGTACATTTTAGCAGCACGTGGAAGCTGTGGTTAACTATTTGGTGTTTTTAAATTGTTTGAACACTTCAAAATAATTATGATTTTTGTCACAGAACCATCAAATACAATACAGAGTGAAAAAAATCCAGTTTCACTCGATTCTCCACTTTTCGATATTTGTTTCGGTAACCCATCTTTACGGAACATAACCACTGGGACCTTGCTACGGGTAATCTGATAAAATATTTATTTATTTATTTATTTATTTATTTATTTATTTATTGGGCTTTACACCACTTTCGGCAGTCAGGGTCACCTTGTGTCGGACAGTTGTACGGGTGGAGGTCTGGTGAAAGTCGGAGTACCCGGTGAGAAGCACAGGGCAACGGCGACAAACTGTCTGACTCCCCAACGTACTAACTCCGCGCAAGCAGGGTTAGCAATGGTTGAAGATTAGTGCACCATCGACATGCAGTGTGCCATAGTACACAACGCCACCTGGCCAGTAGCCCCACGTGGCATTCGGGGTTAAGTTCCCTTCCAAGGACACTACGCAGTTACCCCTACCGAACCGTGGACCTTTTGGTTCGAAGTCCAATGCCGTAACCACTGGTCCTCCGAGCTCCCTATTTGATAAAAATAAAAATGCTGAGAGAAAAACTCCTTCCCATTGGAGGGGTGTATTTTTTCTCTTCGTTCTGATTTCACCAAATGGCAGAGAGCAGGTGCATGCAACGTGACGATCTTGTCAGACCAGCGCGTTTACCGAAATTGGTGTTCAAATTCTATTATCAGGCCTTAAAATGTGTCCGATGCACGATAGTCACTTTTAATTCTAGCGAACCCGTGTTGCGAGAATACATATTAAGTTTTTAAATAATTTAAAATATGAAAATACACTTTTAGGCCTACCATTGTGAATGCAACCAATTTTTTTTATTAGAGTTTAACGACACATTAACAGCCAGGGTCATATCATGTCGGTGACAGTTTTATGGGTTGAGGAAACCGACGTACACGGAGAGAACCACCGAGCAACGACGAGTAGCTGTCAGCTCTCCAACATCGTAACTCTGAACTCTGCGCCGCGGCACAGGCAGGGTTAGATTGGTTGAAGACATGCGCACCTTCGACGTGCAGTACGCCTTAGTACACAGCGTCATCGTGCCCCCCATGTAGGCAATCGTGGTTAAGTGGCTTGCCCAAGGACACAACGCGGGAACGCGAATCAGACGCTGAAATGGTCACCCATCCAACTACTATCCGCGCTCGACGTTGCTTAAAATGTAACCATTACATTTCCCAGAGTTAAAAGCAAACCTCATATTTATATAGTTACTAGAGTTTAACCCCTTACCTAACATGAAAAGCAGACGACACTTGCAAACAAAATTCTTGAATAACTATTTTTTTCATTTTTTTTATTAAAAGATATAGGTTATGACCCCTCATTGGAACGAGCTCGACGAGCTCCTTCCAAAAAGGGGTCATAACCTATGTTTTTGAGACAAAAAATGAAAAAATAATGAAAATTAATTGGCGGTCTTACCGGTGTAAATTCCAACTGCGAGTAGTATCGATAGGTGGTAGCACTGCAGCGCTGGGTGATATCTTTTAACCCTTTATCCAACGAATCGCTCGCATCCGCCTACGTAATATGCAAATACAGCTGCTGAAAAAATATTATTTTTCGAAAAATTTCAACAATACCATATCATGTGACCCCTCTTTGGAACGAGCTCGTTCCAAAGAGGGGTCACATGATATGCTTTTGTTGAAATTTTTTTAAAAATTAAAAAAAAATATTTAAAATAATGAATTTTGAAATTGTCTGCGTTGGGTAAAGGGTTATGAACCCTTCTGAAAATGTTCACTAGTCCTGAAACGGAAAAAGCATCATTTATAATGTGTCTGGGTCAGAAAATTTACCGGATTGATGTCAGAGTCGAAATTTTGAGGCCATGTCAATTTTGGAGTAGGAAATTTGAAACTCAAGTTTCCAGTTGGAAATAAAAGATCAAAATTTCTCATCATTAGTTGGAATTTTAATATTTTTCATGAACAATGTTAATTTATTGAATTTCCAACTATTTGATTTTTGACCTCGGAATTTCCAACTACTGAAAAGAAAATACTCCTAGCTGGGTGTGAGACCCCCCCCCCCCCCCCCCCCCCACACACACACACACACCTGTCGCCACATCCCTGACATCAATTCATGGAGAAAACGTGTTGTATTATTGCTGGAAATGATCGCTATCCACTCAGAACAAATAGATTTTCTTTTCATTATACATTTTTACAACAAATTGATCATTTCCAAAGATCATTTGATTCGTTCTCACCTTGAAGTGATTCTTTGAAAGCCGCCATTTTGATTGATACCGTGAAAGTGAAAATTTCCATATCTTCACAGTGGGGGATACGATTTCTATCTTTCCGATATTTCTTCGATAATCTATCGTTTAGCGTATAATTAATCGTACTATCTCTGGCTCACCCACAGAGAGTTCGATGTATCTGGGTTAGTTCTTTTAAAACATAAATGTTCTCGTTTGCACGTGCATGTAGTTTCCGTGAAACGCATTCCATCTCTTTTCCGATGTTAGTATCATCCTTCGTACAATTAACACTTTTATCCAACAAACGCGATATCAAATTTTGTTATTTATATATTTTCTAATTTTTTGAAAAGATTTCAACAAAACCATATCACGTGGCCTCTCATTGGAACGAGCTCAACGAGCTCGTTCCAATGAGGGCGTCACACGAAATGGTTTTGTTGAAATTCTTTAATTTTTTTTTATATTATTTGCTGAATTTGTAACTTCGGTGGACGGATGCATTCGATTCGTTATTAAAGGGTTAAGGATAAAGTTGATACAAATAAGTTGTAGGAAGGCTTAAATAGGGCAACCCAATGGGAATAAGACTGGCTCATGTCATTCCGTCATGACAAATCCAATCTCCTCAGCATAACAAAGATGAAAAAACCAACACTCGCAAGGATTCTTTTGGGTTATCTACAAGGGCTGAATATGGGATCCTTACCCAATGGCATTTGGGCATGAATTTTCCCAATTCCAAACTCCAAATTTCCCAGTCTCAGTCCCCACTTCAAGAAAAAGCTAATGCACAGTTGGTGTCCTGAACTGGTTGGTCATAAGGCCTGAGAAAATAATTGGTTTTCTGAGGCCTTACGATCCCCTGATTCATGACACCAATTGTGCATTAACCCTTTACTCAACGTAACGGCCAAAACCGGTCAGCGCTATTCTCAAAAATCGCCAATTAATTTTCAAAATATTTTCATTTTTTGTCTCAAAAACATAGGTTATGACCCTCGTTGGAACGAGCTCGTCGAGCTCGTTCCAACGAGGGGTCATAACCTATGTTTTTGAGACAAAAAATAAAAAAAATTAGTTATTCAAGATTTTTTTTTGCAAGTGTCGTCTGGTTTTCATGTTAGGTAAAGGGTTAAATTTAAATTGTTTATCCAACAAAACTTAGAAGGTGTCAAATTCAAAGACAAATTTATTTACTTATTATTTATTGGTGTTTAAGGTCACATACTTATGCACGATGGCTAATCGTGTGCGTGACAGTTTTACGGGTGGGGGAAGCCAGAGTACCCGGAGAGAACCACCGAGCAACGACGAGCAGCTGTCAGCTCTCCAACATCGCAACTCTGAACTCTGCACCGCGGCACTGGCAGGGTTAGATTGGTTGAAGACATGTGCACCATCGACGTGCAGTACGCCTTAGTACACAGCGTCATCGTGGCCCCATGTTGGCAATCAGTGTTAAGTGCCTTGACTAAGGACACAACGCGGGAGCGTGAATCAGTCGCCGAAATGGTCACCCATCCAACTACTAACCGCGCTCGACGTTGTTTTACTTCGGTGATCTGGCGAGAACCGGTTACCGCGACTCCACCGCGCCCCCTATTCAAAGACAAATGACAATTCCTTCTTTAATAGTATAGGAATAGTTTAAAGGAGGTTACAGAGACTGGAGTGAACATGATTCCATGTCACTGTTTGTTCTAGGAATTGCTTTCAGAGGAAATGCAGTTGCTCATTTAGGAATCGGTCTTTATTTTCTCCGTTCAAGTCAAAAACAAAATTTCTAAGTCATTGATGATATGGGTGGCATTGGAATTTTAAGTTCCGTTTCGGTATCTAATGGGATATACCTCGATATCGGTTCGGTATTCGGTATCTCACTTGACGCGATTTGCTGATAGTCCCAAAGAGGTATTCACATCAGGAAAAACAGAATAAGTTGCAGTATTATTCTACCACAACGTTATAAATGACACTGCCAATGAGATCAACAATGGCCTTCTTTTACGACCACAAACCATATCTACAGTAATTTTGTGACTTCTTCTAAACACACCTTAATGTTTAAAGACCTATTTCAGGCTTTTGCGATCTCCGATAGCATGTGACCTGATCGTGCCATCTTTAGGAGGTCTTGCTGACAATAGACAAAACACATGGGCAGTGATTTCTAGTCATGTCTTGGCTGCCTTAACAGGCAGCCAAGACTTGACTAGAAATCCCTGCTAAGCAACTGGACATGTCTAGTGGGAATGTAGGACAATTGCCCAGGCCATAGAGGGTTAACAAAACTGAAAAGAAAACCAGGCACGTCTTTCGTGAAAATGAACCTTTCAGCTGGTATCAAGCCTCAACAGGGCTTTATAAATAGCGAAAGTAGGAAAATTTGAAAATTCAGACGGTTTCGGTATTCAACGATTGGTACTATTCGGTTTTTCAGTATCGCCATGATTTCGGTTCGGTTTTTCAGTATATTACCCATCTTGATTAGTTAGGTGTCAGTCTTAATGTTCTCTGTTCAATTTGAATGTAAAATGTTTTTGTCTTTGTATGTTTCTTTCCCTCCAAACGAAATTCCCAATAGGAATATTTTCTCAATGGAATGGGCCCGGGACCCTTTCCCAAAGAGGGCAGTATAATCCCTGACTCGCAACATACCTTCTTAAAGGCCACCCGCTTGAAAATGTCAACTCCACAAAATAAGCGTAACCATCCAGAATGATTTAAACTGGGAGAAATCCATCTCAGCCATTTCTTCAAAAGCAAATGGAACACTGGGCTTCCTAAAACTAATTTTAAAAAATAACAAACGAAATCATAAAATAGAGAGAGCCAATCAGTCAATATCGTCATTTATTTATTTATTTATTTATTTATTTATTTATTTATTTATTTATTTATTTATTTAATGGGGTTTAATGACACTTTCGACAGCCAGGGTCACCTCGTGCCGGACAGTTTTATGCCGTGGAGGAAGCCAGAGTACCCCGAGAGAATCCCCGGAGAGAACCACCGAGCAACGGCGAGCAACTGTCAGGCTCCCCGACATACTAACTCCATACAAGCAGGGTTAGCGTTGGCTGGCGACAAGTGCATCATCGACGTGCAGTACGCCTTAATACACAACACCACCGTGCCCCCACGCGAGCAATGGGGATGAAGTGTCTTGCCCAAGGACACAATGCCGTTGTCGTAAGTAGTCAATCGTCAGATTGAAAATAGGATACATTTCAACATTATGGGATCCCCATCATATAGTCATACTAAAACACTGGAAAAATTTAATTAGTAATAAAATGAATTAGGAGTAAAATTGACGAGCGCTGGCTGGATACAGTCGTTATGGTCGTTATGTTAGAAAATAACTTAAAACAGAAAAGTTATTGAAACTGGAAGGGAAGAGGGGAACAAATAAGCAGGCCTGACATTCCTAAAAATGCAGGAGAGTTAAAAAATCGCCCCCCTTGCAAGGCCTAGGGGAGCGATTAGCTCTCCTGAAGCTTACAAAAGCTAAAAGTGCCAAAATTAAGTTTTACTCTTAATGAATTCTGCCTAGTGGGCTTTTTACATTTTATTCGGTGCTGCTAACAACGTAGTCTCTGCGAGATGGCTACACTGCCACACTCACACCTCCGGGCCTTGGTAAGGCCCAGAGGTGAGAGAGAGGCAATGCGGTCGTCTTACAGAGACCACTAACATAGCAGAGATCTGAAAAGATGTGTTTTTTAGGAATAGGCTGTTATGGTAATCATTAATTTCTAAGGCCGGGAGTGCTTATGTTTTTAAGGTGAGCAGTAGGCGAGCAAATAAATCGCCCTCCTGAAAATTCCAGGCCTGAAGAGGATACATCGAATTCTCAGGGCCCCAGTCTAAATGTATAAGGATTTCGACTCTGTTAAGAATATCTGTACATCTTTGAGAGTAAAGACGCATCGCGTTCTATCAACGACCGTCAGCCCGCAATCTTTGAGAGTAAAGAGGCATCGCATTGTATTAACGACCGTCAGCCCGCAATCTTTGGGAGTAAAGACGCATCGCGTTCTATCAACGACCGTCAGCCCGCAATCTTTGTGAGTAAAGAGGCATCGCATTGTATCAACGGCCGTCACCCCGCAATCTTTGGGAGTAAAGACGCATCGCGTTCTATCAACGACCGTCAGCCCGCAATCTTTGGGAGTAAAGAGGCATCGCATTGTATCAACGACCGTCACCCCGCAATCTTTGGGAGTAAAGACGCATCGCGTTCTATCAACGACCGTCAGCCCGCAATCTTTGGGAGTAAAGAGGCATCGCATTGTGTCAACGACCGTCAGCCCGCAATCTTTGGGAGTAAAGAAGCATCGCATTGTTTCAACGATCGTCAGCCCGCAATCTTTGGGAGTAAAGAGGCATCGCAGTGTATCAACGGCCGTCAGCCCGCAAACTCCGCGAAGATTAGGTAAACAAGCAGCCCACAACAGCGTCGAATTCCGAACAGAATGTGGCTGATGGCTTGACAGCTTTGATGGTACATGTGAAGTACTTTCGTTGATATGTTTCATGCAGTTGCTTCATACGTATAAAAGTACCTCAAAGTTATACAGTACGTGGAGTGTGTATTATCACTAAATCACCCACAGAGTGGAGATTCGACCCAAGCAATAATTGCAAATTTGTTGCAAAGCATAACCAGCACAAGAAAGTTTCAGCCAATGGGCCTCCGGGTTAAACCCGGAGGTCCATTGGCTGAAACATTGCTTGTGTTTTTGTTCGATATATACAAAATTTGAAAGTTATAGCTTGGGTGATAACTCCACTCCGCTGGTGATTCAGTTACAACCCACTCTCCACGTACTGTACACATCACTCTAAATATTAATGAGAAAGGTGAGGGGTTATAGCCAAAGCCCACCCCACTCCCCCTCTTCTACGGCCGGTGATGGGCTACCACTTTTGCAACAGTCTTTAGTACACGAGCCCACTCGCAAGTATTACTGTTGCTACTACCTGCTTCTACCACTATATCTATTGGCATTATTCTGGTTGGGAACACTGTGGCTCAATGGTTCTGGTTGGGAGTTCAAGTCGAAAGGTCCACCGTTCGATCCCTGCTAGGGGTAACTGCGTTGTGTCCCTCGGCAAGGCACGTAATCACGATTGCCCACGCGGAGGAACAGTAGTGCTGTAAGCTAAGGCATATTGCACGTCGACGGTGCACTTTTCTTCACCCAATGCTAACTCTGCTTGTGTGGAGTTAGTACGTTGGGGGTCCAGCAGTTGTTCGCCGTTGCTCGGTGGTTCTCTCCGGGTACTCCGGCTTACTCCACCCGTGACACTTTCCCACACGATGTGATCGCGGCTGTCGAAAATTTTGTTAAATCCCAATCAATAATAATACCAAATAAATAAAAAATACTATTCTGATCCTCACCATTTTTGTTCATACCTCTAGCTACCTTTTCTACCACTAGCTGCTACCTCGATTTTCACTTTCTATTACTCCTACCTACCAGGCTTCTGTCAGTTGTGCAGCTAAATCCCAGTTTAAATTCTTTGGTTTGCTTCCAATTCTACTAACAGCAATGGCCTCTAGTATCAGCAACACATCACCAGTTGAATAGAGATTGCATGTTCGGACGGCTCTTGGACTCGTCTTGGGGAAAAGATGGTGCCGAAGCATGGTTGTTTACAATATGGGTTTCCACACAACATAGCTCTTCAACACCCAATTGAAGACATACGGCTTGTGAGGATATTCCCCCTTAAGAAAGTTCTTATAGATAATGAGGACTTTTAGCTTAATAATAATAATAATAATAATAATAATAATAATAATAATAATAATAATAATAATAATAATAATACCCAACACCGAACGTATTGAATGTTGATAGTGTTGATAAGAATATCCGTTGAAGAGGCCACATACATTAGTGGTAGTAGAAAGTAGAAACCAACCAAGCTCACGGGCCAGAAGTTAAATTTTGTAAAGAATCCGATGCTGTTGGGACATGCAACCAGTCTAGCCCTCAGATAGTCTATGTTTAGATTCACGCGTCTAGAATATTTCAGTTGGTCGGAAAAGCAGACTACCGGTTATCACCAACTGAAATATTCCATTCGACTGAATCTAACATACCATTTATTTATTTATTTACTTTCTGGTGTTTAAGGTCACATACTTATGCACAATGGCCAGTCGTGACCGTGACAGTTTTACGGGTGGGGAATCCGGAGAGAAACACCGAACATCGACGAGCAACTGTGCGCTCCTCAACATTCTAACTCTGTTCAAGCTCCGCTCAAGCAGGGTTACATCTGTTGAAGATATGTGCACCATCGACGTGCAGTACGCCTTAGTACACGGCGTCATCGTGCCCCCATGCAGGTAACCGGAATAAAGTATCTTGCCCAAGGACACAACGCGGGTCGTCCCGGACGAGGATCGAACTCGGGACCTCTGGCATAGAAGTCCAACAGTCTACCACTGAGCCACCGCGCTCCCAAACATACCATAAACATTTATTTTCTTTGAGTCAACGCAAGAAATGTTTCTAAATCAAGACTTGATTTGATCGAATTTTTGATGACATTTCCAACACCATTTTACATGTTTGTTTATTACGTACAGTACGGTCGTCGTGGGAAGGTCAAAATAATTGACGCGTGGGCAGTATTTCCACGCATGCGTTAACGGCGAATCTTCGACATAACACAATGGAATTGTCATCAAATGTTCAATGAATGAAGCACCGGGTATGACCCGGTGCTTCTTTCATTGAATATTTGCTGAAAACCGCTGATTATTGACTGAGGAAAGCACCTCAGTAATTATTAGTAAAAGAAATTGAATTAGCAATAAAACTGAATTAGTAATAAAATTGAATTAGGAGTAAAATTGACGAGCGCTGGCTGGATCCTGTCGTTATGGTCGTTATGTTAGAAAATGACTTAAAACAGAAAAGTTATTGAAACAGGAAGGGAAGAGGGGAACAAATAAGCAGGCCTGACATTCCTAAAAGTGCAAGAGAGTTAAAAATCGCTCCCCTTTCAAGGCCTAGGGGGGCGATTAGCTCTCCTGAAGCTTACAAAAGCTAAAAGTGCCAAAATTAAGTTTTACTCTTAATGAATTCTGCCTAGTGGGCTTTGTACATTTTATTTGGTGCTGCTAGCAACGTAGTCTCTGCGAGATGGCTACACTGCCACACCCACACTTCCGGCCTCGGCAAGGCCCTGGCCTGAGGGAGGGGCAATGTGGCCATCTTACAGAGACCACTAATGTGAAAAGTGTGGCTTTTAGGAATAGGTTGTTATGGTAATCATTAATTTTTAAGGCCGGGGCTGCTTATGTTTTTAAGGTGATCAGTAGGCGAGGGAATAAATCGCTCTCCTGAAAATTCCAGGCCTGAAGTGGATACATCGAATTCTCAGGGCCCCAGTCTAAATGTATAAGGATTTCGACTCTGTTAAGAATATCTGTACATCTTTGAGAGTAAAGACGCATCGCGTTCTATCAACGACCGTCAGCCCGCAATCTTTGGGAGTAAAGAGGCATCGCATTGTATTAACGACCGTCAGCCCGCAATCTTTGGGAGTAAAGACGCATCGCGTTCTATCAACGACCGTCAGCCCGCAATCTTTGGGAGTAAAGAGGCATCGCATTGTATCAACGACCGTCACCCCGCAATCTTTGGGAGTAAAGAGGCATCGCATTGTGTCAACGACCGTCAGCCCGCAAACTCCGCGAAGATTAGGTAAACAAACAGCCCAAAACAGCGTCGAATTCCAAACAGAATTTGTCTCATGGTTTGACAGCTTTGATGGTACATGTGAAGTACTTTCGTTGATATGTTTCATGCAGTTGCTTCATACGTATAAAATTACATCAAAGTTATACAGTACGTGGAGTGTGTATTATCACTAAATCACCCGCCGAGTGGAGATTCCACCCAAGCAATAATTGCAAATTTGTTGCAAAGCATAACCAGCACAAGCAAAGTTTCAGCCAATGGACCTCGTTATTTATTTATTTACTTGCTGGTGTTTAAGGTCACATACTTATGCACAATGGCCAGCCGTGACCGTGACAGTTTTACGGGTGGGGAATCCGGAGATAAACACCGAACATCGACGAGCAACTGTGCGCTCCTCAATATTCTAACTCTGTTCAAGCTCCACTCAAGCAGGGTTACAGCTGTTGAAGATATGCGCGGGTCGCCCCGGACGAGGATCGAACTCGGGACCTCTAGCATAGAAGTCCAACATTCCACCACTGAGCCACCGCGCTCCCAAACATACCATAAACATTTATTTTCTTTGAGTCAATACAAGAAATGTTTCTAAATCAAGACTTGATTTGATCGAATTTTTGATGACATTTCCAATACCATTTTACATGTTTGATTATTACGTATACAGTACGGTCGTCGTGGGAAGGTCAAAATAATTCAAGCGTGGGCAGTATTTCCACGCATGCGTTAACGGCGAATCTCCGACATAACACAATGGAATTGTAATCAAATTTTCAATGAAAGAAGCACTGGGTGCGACCCGGTGCTTCTTTCATTGAATATTTGCTGAAAACTGATGATTATTTATTGAGAAAAGCACCCGTGGGCAGACCCGCTAAAACAATGGAAAAATTTAATTAGTAATAAAATTGAATTAGCAATAAAATTAAAGAGCGTTGGCTGGATACAGTCGTTATGGTCGTTATGTTAGAAAACGGTTTAAAACAGAAAAGTTATTGAAACAGGAAGGGAAGAGGGGAACAAATAAGCAGGCCTGACATTCCTAAAAATGCAGGAGGGCTAAAAATCGCCCCCCTGCAAAGCCTAGGGAGCGATTAGCTCTCCTCAGGCTAACAAAAGCAAAAGGTGGCGGCTGAACTGTAATTACTAGTAAGTAAGTAAGTTAGTAAGTAAGTAAGTAAGTAAGTCTTTATTTACGTGACATGTGCGATAAAATACAACCAATTTCACTCTAAAAGTTCATTTCACAGTAACGCACCCAGCCAATTTGACATGTCACGGCGTAATAATAATTCTAAATACGAATGCTCGAGAATGCCACACACTCTTGACAATCATACTTCATCACCCCCCCCCCCCCCCCCCGGCCTAATGTTAAATATTCACTAACCCTGCCTACCCAGCATACCGAGGTTATCATCTCCCCGCCCCCGCCCCTCATCACACGAGGATATTTATATGTACCCCCACCCCCGCCTCTCTCTCTCTCTCTCTCTCTCTCTCTCTCTCTCTCTCTCTCTCTCTCTCACTCTCTCTCTCTCTCTCTCTCTCTCTCTCTCTCTCTCTCTCTCTCACTACTAATTACTAAATAATTATAAATGAAGTCTCACCACAGCTGTAGTTGTATTATTGCGCCATGTAGTTCTATGAACTGTGTTAATATCTTGATTTCTTGTACGTAGAGTAAATACTCTTTGGTTGGGATATCTATAACTGGAGCACAAAAGAATATCCATCAATCTTTATTATGGGACATCGCTTTTATCGAGGGTAATCTGCGCGCTGACTTCTGCAAAGTAGGTTTTAAAAAAGTCCACAAAAGCGTCGAATTCCTTTCAGGATTAGACTGGTGGCTTGAGAGCTTGGAGCCAATTATATACTAGTATTGGGGGCCAATTGTAGTATTTATAGAAGTATGTAGAGATAAATATGGCGCTCACACCGGGTTATAGAATAGAATAGGAATGCAACAGTGTGAATAATAATAGTATCCAACTGTGGAACTCAGAGACGCATGGAATATAGGACTGGTAGAGGTAAAGATGGCGGCAATAGCAAGGCGCAACTGAAGAACGCGGCAGTGAGTATAAAAATGTAAGTGAGAGCCGACGACAAGACTGAGAAAAAAATGGAGAGCAGAAGTGGTAAAAGTAAAGATAGCGGAAACGGCTAGTTGTGGTAGTTGAGCATAGAAACTTAATAAATAACGGCGGAGTCCATAGTCTAGCATTTATACACAGACAGTAGTAGTGATATGCAACCCCCCCCCCCCTCCCCACACCACCAACACCACACGCTCGCACCTCCACACACACTATCAACAGCCTACACACATATCTTAATTAAAGCAATCCACTTTGCCCCTGCATATGGTATGCTAAAAAGACAATGTAATGGGGAGAGTACATTAAAACATAAAAACATAGGCCAATATGGGCTGATTCAGAGGGGGACGCATCGTCATTTTTTTTTTACAAGCACTGATACTAGACAGCCGATATTATCGGCGATAGCACGTGGACATCCACTACCTTTGGTAGTGGATATCCACGTGTTACCGCCGATAATACCGTACCCCCATGAATAGTGATAGGCGTATATGCGGGAATCGTGTGGGCCGATATAAATTGGCTTCTTTTCTTCAAAATTTGATTGCTGGAATACTTTGGTTGAAAAACATTGCGGTCGTTTGCAAAGAAGCCAGCGGAGGGTCACAGTAACCTTCCATCTTTCAACATGTTCCCACGAGAACCCGCGGACCCTACTAACAAGAGTGGGATACCCCCTCTCGTGTTCATCCCTAACTCGTCGTTACGATCGTCGATTGATGCTTTGCATCATGACACATGATTGGAATGTGGCGCCCTCTCAAACTCAGAATCTTGGATCTGCCACTGGCCCATGACGGATTCTAGGCGAAATGAGGTAATCAGATGACTCGTCCGTTTTGTTCACTTTAAAACATTTGATATTTTGTTTTCATATTAATCAGTGATAAATAAAGCCTTCCGTCAATTTCATTAGTCAATTTCAAAACTAGACAATTTTATTGGCTGAACAAAATACAACTGGGTCACATTTGCATAATTTCAGTAGGGAGAATTTACGTTATCTGTCCTATTTAGGGTGGGTTATATTGTATTAATCTTTTACCTACAAGAAAAACGCCATTCATTTTTTTATATTTTCATTTTTTGCTTCCAAAACATAGGTTATGACCCCTCATTGGAACGAGCTTGTTTTGGAAGCAAAAAATGAAATTTTTTAGTTATACGAGGATGTTTTTATCAAGTGCCGTCTGCAACTCAAGTTAGGTGATGGGTTAAAAAGTCATACTAAGTGGCTAATTTGTGCGTGTGTGTGTCATATGATAAATAGAATATGAAATGAGTGTTTTTCTCATATAATATTTCTGAAACTCGTCCAAATTTTCCGTTTGGGCTCGCCAGAGGCTCGCCAAAACGGAACATTCTCAGACTCGTTTCATAAATATTATATGAGA
This sequence comes from Pictodentalium vernedei, assembly GCA_031216915.1. Lineage (NCBI taxonomy): Eukaryota > Metazoa > Mollusca > Scaphopoda > Dentaliida > Dentaliidae > Pictodentalium > Pictodentalium vernedei. The sequence goes on from CM062290.1 coordinate 417,661,416, forward strand.
AAAACACTCTTTCCATATCCTCTATTTAATAAATAGAGGATATCTAGTGTTTTTGAGTGGATACCGAAAATTATCTCACGAGTGACCGAGACAAATGTTTATTTTTCGCGAGCGCTTGCGAATGAACATTTGTCTCGGTCACACGTGAGATCATTTTCGGTATCCACTCAAAAACACTAGATTTTCTTTTTATTATACGCTTTTTATAAGAATCTGATAATTCCACTCGTTTCGACCTTGAATTGATGCATGAAAGTAAACAGCACATTGAATTATTGGTACGCGGAAGAGATTTGATTGATACTCGGAAAAGATAGCGTCTTGCAATCTGATGCAGCTGGTAGAGATGGGCGGTGTTGGAATTTTGAGTTCGGTATCGGTTTCAGTATTTTTGTGTGGGGATACCGCGGTATCGGTTCGGTATTCGGTATGTGACTTCAGATTCACTGATATTACCAAAGGGGAATCCATGTCAGAAAAATACAAAATAAGTTGTTCTTGTATCATTCTATCACAGTGCTACACATGCCATTGTTGATGGGCTCAACATTGTCATTCTTTTGTCAACACAGATCATATCTACAGTAATTTGGTGACTTGTTCTAAATACGCCTTAACTTTTCAAGCCCCACTTAAGGCGTCTGTAATCATAGAATCATAGAATGTGTGTCCTGCAGATGTCATCGTTAGGTGGGCCTGATGACAGTTGTAAAATTATCTGGTCAGTGATTTCTAGCCAAGTCTTGGCTGCCTGTTAAGGCAGCCAAGACTTGGCTAGAAATCACTGCTAAGCAACTGGACATGTACAGGTCGTAGACTATTGATAATTTAGTACAACTGCCCTGGTCCTTAAGGCTTAACAAAACTGAAAAATAAAATCAGTCACTTCTTTCATGAAAATGAACACTTCAACTGCTATCAATGCTCATCAAGGCCTTATAAATAGCGAATGCACAGGGAAAATTGAAAATACCGTTGGCTTCGGTATTCAAAGATTGGGTCGGTTCGGTTTTTCGGTGTCCCCATGATATCGGTATCGGTTCGGTTTTTCGGTATATTGCCCATCTCTAGCAGCTGGCGAGGTTCTAGTCCAAACATGGCCTGGAAGTTCGAAATATAAGTTTTTGGTTTGGTACGTCCTTTGAAAACTTATATTAAATTTATATTAAACTTATATTGAAACCAAAAACTTATATTAAATACGGACTTTCGAGCCATGTTTGGACTAGCGGGTTTCATGCATCAATCCAATGTGAAGACGTGTTGAATTATTGCTGGAAATTATCGGTATCCACTCAAAAACACTAGATTTTCTTTTCATTATACGTTTCTAGAACAAATTGATCATTTCCAATGATAATTTTACCCGTATTCACCTTGAAGTGATGCTTTGAAAGCCACCATTTTGATTGATACCGTGAAAGTGAAAATTTCTATATATCTTCACAGTGGGGATACGATTTCTATATTTCCGTAATTTCTTCGATAATCTATCGTTTAGCGTATAATAAACTGTATTTTGAAAGACAAAAATACGAGATATAAAAAATATATATGTTTATTTTTTGCGTGTAGCGTAGCGATGAACATCATAGGTCACTGACGCTGCACAACTATTGAAAGAAGGCATTGTAGACGGTGTGATTGTCCATTGTTACTTCAGCGGCTGCTGCTAACTATATCGCCCATGAAACCACACATCCTCTTTGAGTACCATTTATTTAGACATGTACAATATTCAAAACAGTTCGTAATACCTTGGATCAGAATTCCAAATCAGTTGCGACAGGGTTTATTTTAAAAATGACAACATAAGTTGGGTGCATAATACATCAATTTCAAAAAGTCCACACAAAGCCAAAGCTCTAGCTAAGATTTTCTGGGTGTTAAACCCCCTAAAATGACAATAAGTTGTTAATTTAAAAAAAATATGTTTGACGATTTGACGAATCCACTAGTTTCATTGTGCGAAAATAGCCCTATACTGTTTTAATATGTGTATGAAAGCATCCGTTTCGAGTAAATTTTCTTGAAGGAGATAATTTAGACTTTTTGAAAAAAGGCATACAACCATCAGAAACCTTGATGTTGTTATCCCATCGCGATTTTCGGGACAACAGAACTGGAATATCATTTTTTATATTTCTCGTAATTTGCTTTCTCAGAAAGACAATGTATATTTTGGTTGGTAGTAATTTTGAATTACGTCTTGGCGAATGACATCCTTTTCTGTTGATGCATGTAGTTTGAAAATACGTTCTGCAGCACCAAGTTTCACGGTGACGACGTACTCCAAACAGCAGTGTCCGTTCAAGTAACTTCCCGTTTAATGAAGGGAGGCAAGTGCTTAGAGTTTGCAATAACGACAGTGGGGGATATTGAAACAAATCACCACATTCATGTTCTGTGAATCTCAACAATAATAACAATTTGAAGTAAAATACCTGCTTCTGAAGGTATGTAGGTGCCACTTTGTAATTGCGGTGCCAGGGGTGTAACTACTCATCGAAATGTTAAAACATTTCGCCTGTTCCAATAAAACAATGAATTATTATTCTCAAAAACAATCACATTATTGAATTTGAATAAGTTATATTATTATTATTTATATGTGTTTAACCCTTTACCTAACATGAAAAGCAGACGACACTTGCAAATAAATTTCTTTATAACTATTTTTTTTTCATTTTTTGTCTTAAAATCATAGGTTATGACCCCTCTTTGGAACGAGCTCGACGAGCTCGTTCCAAAGAGGGATCATAACCTATGTTTTTGAGACAAAAAATGAAAATTAATTGGCGATTTTTGAGAATAGCGTTGGCCGGTTTTGGCCGTTACGTTGGGTAAAGGGTTAAGGTCACATACTTATGCACAATGGCTAATCGTGACAGTGAGAGTTTTACGGGTGGAGGAATCTGGAGTACCCGGAGAGAACCACCGAGAATCGACGAGCAACTGTCAGCTCCTCAACATTCTAACTCTGTTCAAGATCCGCTCAAGCAGGGTTACAGAGGTTGAAGATTGAAGACATGTGCATCATCGAGGTACAGTATGCCCCAGTACGCGGCGTCATCGTGCCCCCATGTAGGCAACCGGGATAAAGTGCCTTGTCCACGGACACAACACGGGTCATTTGAATAAGCCGGGACGTGAAGACTCGGCATGATCATCTTAGTATTTGTACTGCCATTTCAAAATGTCACGGGGGTCTGGAAGGTGATTATTGTCACTTCAGATACTTTTATATTGCGTTCCAATTTATTTATTGGGGTTTATTGACACTTTCGACAGCCAGGGTCACCTCATGTCGGACAGTTTTATGGGTTGAAGAAGCAGGAGTACCCGATGAGAACCCAGCGAGCAACTGTCAGGCTCCCCAACGTACTTACTCCACTCAAGGAGGGTTAGCATTGGCTGAAGGCAAGTGCACCACCGATGTGCAGTCCGCCTTAGTACACAGCGCCACGGTTCCCCCACGTGGGCAGTTGGGATTAAGTGCTTTCCCCAAGGACACAAGTTTCCCCTGGAGGGGATCGAACCGAGCAACATTCGGTTTGAATTCCAATGCCGTAACTACTGAGCCACCGGCCCCCTTTGCGTTCCAATACGAAGGAGTAAGTAAGCATTGCTTTCTGTTACACGCATACTGTATTCTGAAATAATACATGTACTACTTACACAACATATGAATAAATGTGTAACTTATCTTAAGAGACGTGTTGACAGACTTTGTGAAAGTATTCGGGTCAGACGGATGTGACAACCATTACTTTTTCCCAGTTCCTTATTCGACATTCGTTATCAACCGATTTTATCGGTTGATAACGAATGTCGAATAAGGAACAGGGAATAAGTAACGGTTGTCACGTCCCCTCGGGTCAGATACAGTTGGTCGTACGAATGTTGCTTTGCTGCTCTCTCTACCTCAGCCTTTCACTTTTACAATAATATACACTTTCCACAGAAAGGTCATCACTATTCTTCTATAAAATACTGTTTATATAACACATAGTCTCTAATGAGTCGTCACGATTTGATATGAAATTTATGAATCGAGTTCACTACAATCCACCTGAGCCGAAGTTTACCTAATTTGATATTCTTTTTATCACATAATGTGTAACTTTTTACTCAACATAACGACCACAACAGGACTGCGCAATTCACATAAATTCGACAACCAATTTTTTTTTTCTTTAATTTTTGCCTAAAAGGCATTGCTTATGACCCCTCATTGGAACAGGCACGTTCCAATGAGGGGTCATAAGCTATGTTTTCAAGGCAAAAGTGAACATTTTTAGATATTCGGGAAACAGTTCTGAAAATGTTGTTTGCTAGTAGTATTTAGTAGTATTTGGTAAACACTTAATGAAAAAAAGCGATAATTTGTTCAATTATATTTCCAAATCAACTCACTCACAATGTTACGACGTGAGGTTGATTTCTTATACCACGTGTCTATTAGTGTTCACCGTCTATTAGACGTGTTGTGGACCATATTTCCGTATGGGCTTTTTTATCGTAACTATGCGTAAAATATGTTTGTTTCATTATATTTTATCCATTTCTCACTTAGACTTTTTCCGCATACATTTTTTTTTTTTAAAGGTATGTTAAATTCCTTCAAAACATGTATGAACACTGCCTGTCACCACTATTCAGTTACATGTGCACAAAAATTCTTCAATAACTGAAGCTTTTCATTTTTTGTGTTCAAAACATAGTTTATGACTCTCATTGGAACGAGCTCGTCGAGCTCGTTCCAATGAGAGGACATAAGCTATGTTTTGGAGGCAAAAACAGGAAACGTAATGAGCACGGTGGCTCAGTGGTCACGGTACTGGGCTTTAAGACCCATGGTTCTATCCCCGCCTGGGGTTACTGCGTTGTGTCCGTGGGCAAGACAGGTAATCCTGATTGCCCCTGCGGGGGCACGGTGTCAATGTGTACTAAAGCGCACTGCACGCCGATGGTGCACTTGTCTTCAACCAATGCTAACCCTGCGTGTGTGGAGTCAGCAGGGTGGGGAGTCCGGCGGTTGCTCGGTGGTTATCTCCGGTACTCCGACGCGAGGTGACCCTGGCTGTTAAAAGTGTCGTTAAACCCCAAAAAATAAATTGGAAACGTAATAAAACTTGAATGATGATTTCTGTGAATAACTGTATAACGCTTGCCGTTACGTCAACTAAAGGGTCAAATGGACCCAAAATCTTGTCAAGTAAAGTATGTATGGATTCTTAAGCCCTTTGCGGAAAGCGTTTTCCAAATGTCAAATTGGAGTTGCCTCATCAGCGTCTGTATCGCCAAACTCCAGATCCTCATCAACAGTGACTTGTTCGTACTGCTGATACTCCGACACCAAGTCGTTCATGTTGGATTCTGCTTCGGTGAACTCCATCTCATCCATACCTTCACCGGTGTACCAGTGTAAGAAGGCCTTTCTTCGAAACATGGTTGTGAACTGTTCTGATATGCGTTTCATGAGTTCTTGAATAGCCGTATTATTCCCTATAAACGTTGCTGACATTTTCAACCCACTGGGTGGAATGTCACAAACAGCAGTTTTCACGTTGTTTGGTATCCATTCAACAAAATAGCTGCTGTTTTTGTTCTGAACGTTTAACAGTTGTTCGTCCACCTCTCTCATTGACATTCTTCCTCGGAAAATTGCAGCCACGGTCAAGTACCGACCGTGTCGTGGATCACATGCTGCCATCATATTCTTTGCGTCAAACATTTGTTGGGTGAGTTCAGCCACGCTTAGTGCTCTGTATTGCTGGGTTCCTCGCGAGGTCAGAGGAGCAAATCCAGGCATGAAAAAGTGTAGACGTGGAAACGGAACCATGTTAACGGCGAGTTTACGTAGGTCTGCGTTTAATTGTCCAGGAAATCGCAAGCAAGTTGTAATGCCCGACATGGTCAGCGAGACAAGATGATTCAGGTCACCGTATGTTGGAGTAGTGAGTTTCAAGGTTCGAAAGCAGATGTCATACAGAGCTTCGTTGTCGATACAAAAAGACATGTCTGTGTTTTCAACTAGTTGATGTACTGATAGTGTGGCGTTGTACGGCTCAACGACTGTGTCAGAAACCTGAAAAACAAAGATTTAAAGAATATATGGCAGTGAGTTATGCCTGTTTTCTCATTAGTATTGCCACATCACCGAACTTGTAATTTCCTCGTGGTCGAACCTTGTAAGATAGTGAAGCTGGGCGGTATTTTGGTTTCCGGTTTTTGCGGCAAACCGGAAAACAGGAATCGCAATACTCATAAACTGATCAAACTGTCTTACTGGGGGGGAACTGGACAAGTGGCCCCTGTAGACTCCCGTCGGTTAGTATATCCAGTAAATGGGTGAATATGTCGTACCCTCATTGACACATTTTCACCTTTATTGACTCATTCGCCGGACTCTACCGGGCTCCACCGGACGAGTCAATGAGGGAGAAAATACGTCAATGAGAACACAACATAGAATAAGGGAACTTCATTCATTTTTTACTCGAATTTATGGGTTTTTCTGGCTCAGTAGGGTTAGAAACTGATCCCATAGAATCCCTAAAAATAGTCAAAGGAGAGTTAGGCTGAACCCATTGGAGATACTTACAGGTGGGTTTTTTGTGTTGGTGTGGTCGTACAAAGTATTTCAGATATTTTTGCAAGTCAAGGAGCCTGAAGTGTTATTTGTCATAATCTTAACATTTAGAAAAACTCAATTGAAACAGAGGTGGTTTTTTTTTAGACCGAACCGAAATCGAATTTCAAAAATCAACACCTTCCAGCTCTATACAGTAGAGTCGTCGTGGACTGGTCATAATCCACGCGTGGACAGTGATTTCCACGCATGCGTTTACTAGGTAATCAAAATCATAATGAGAAATTTTTAAAACTTTTTTATTATTATTCCCATAATTAATGTTTAGAATTTAATATTATTGGGCCCGTGGAAATATTACCCACCCGCGGAAAGTGATCAGTCCACGGCGGCCGTACCAGAAGACAGGTATAATCGCCAGATCAGTCATTTGAAAGACGTATCACAATTGTGATATTGTTTCAGTGATAGCTTTTTTAATAAACTGAAAACAACAGAGAGAGAAAGATTTGCCAAAGAAATCATCGGTCAACCTTAAGTCCGTTATTGTCTGAACTTTTCGAAATTTCCTTAACCTTTTGAACACTGGTGGTATCTTCCATGTCAGTTTAATGGCGGCATTTGGAAGAGTCCACATTCTTTATTTGGGGGTAGACCAATTAATATTTCCAACGTGCAGCCGTGTGCCAGCACGTTGAAAATATGAATTGGTCTACCCCACACATTCACCCAGCAGCCATCCGACTTAATGAAGTTATGACGTATCATGCTTCTGGGCCGGAAAATCGGCCGCTCAGGTTGAAAGGGTTAAACATGGCCTCAGTGTTTTGGTGGATGGAGAGAAAAAAGATGAGAGTTGTACACAAATTTCAACGCAAATTGATATTCAGATTCGTATGTGGAGGTTCGTCGAAGTGAGAGAAGAGATAGTTCAGCTGTCTGGACCTTACGGCTTCTCCACTGGGGACGCTGGAACGTTTGGAGAGGTGAACTTTGCGAAGAGTAAACGTCGGATTTTACGAAAAGAAAGTGAAATAATAACTCTGTCAGAAATCTGTAATTATTTGTTTTGGTTTAATAAATAAAGAGGTTATTACTTGGGTTAGTTTCATATCGGTCTCGATATCAGCCAGTGGCGGCGCCAGGATTTCGATTTTGGTGGAGGGGGGTACGTAAGATATGTGAGGCGGGGATCCAAGTTCTAGATACCGAATGCATCTTCCGAAGGCCGCAGGCCTGAACTGGCGGAGGGTATGGAACTGGGAAGGGTATGGAATGGGATCTCCCCTAGGAAACGTTTTCATATTTGAACGCCCTAGGAGCGATATCGGAGCGTTTCTATAACACCCGACGTGATGTGTATTGTTGTATGCCGTTTGCGGGTGTGATATTGGGTGGGACAACTGCAGTCAGATAGCAATTTGAAGTTTGATTTTTGGGGGTGAGGAAAAAGTGTGAAGGCGCCACCCCCCCCAACCCCCAGACCCCAGACCCCATATGGCACCGCCACTGATATCAGACCGAGGTTACTTCACTTCAACCCGATGCTTAAACGGCGTATCACTTTCAATAATTGGTCGATTTCAAGGAAGTTGCAGCAATTAACAAATTAGCAGAGAATGAAATAGTGACTACCGATTCTCTCTGCGATATGACTTAAGTTGTGCCAGGGAAGTAAATGATATTCGGTGGGCCGTGCTTATTGTGTTTCCTCCTTCCCTGTGCGTGGGGGGTGGATCCAATGAGACAGCTGTAATTTCACATCCAACGTAATATCTGCTGCACGAGGTAATTGTCATTTTTAACGACAATTTACATGAACTATGTAATACTGATATTTTCAACCTTTCGTTTATTAACATTATATTACAACGTTGCCAAAATCATGTTTGTTGTACAATCTGTTCACAGAAATAGTATGAAGCCACCTGGCGGACAAAATCACACGAATTACCGAAATGAAACAACGGCGTCTTCGAAGTTTTTAGATAAATGAATTTAATAACCCACAAAATTGAGATATTGTTCAGGCATGTAATTCACTGTGTATAAAATTAGTATTGGTATACGCTAAAAACTAAAGTGTTAAAAACTACACTTGAAGTGCTGTATTTAACACTTACTAAGTGCTGAACTAGCACTTTGTTCAAGTGTAGATATCCCAGAACTTGACAGATGTTATAATAATACCACTTGACAAGTGTAATGTCGCGACACTTAAAAAAAACAACACAGATGACGCGGATCAGGCTCGAACTCTCGAGCCTGATCCGCGTCATATGCGTTGTGTCCTTTTAATTATGTACCCACCAAGCGCAAATCAAATTATGGACGATTCTGGAAGAACCACCAATGCTAGACACATGGGAAGTGCCATCCATTCAAGTTTCAGATGTCTGACGATTGTAATGTCTGAGTGCTTAAAGCATTGCACTTTGAGTGTTAAAATCAAACCCTAAGAGTTCGAATGGGTTTAACACCTTGAAAGTGTCAGTTTTAACACTTTAGTTTTTAGTGTGTTAGTAGATCAGTTATTAATGTTCTTAAATCTCGCGAGTAATCAACAGTCAAGCTTCTCCAAGCAGTAAGTACAGAATGGCGATAGTTTCAAAACAAATTAAGCATACCAAATCATGTACCCAAATGAATTAGAAGCCATGATTTTTAGCTTTATAATGGAACCGATTAATGTATGTCTTCTGCATGCACACGAGGTCATTTTGTTGTTTTGGCCATACTGGAGCATTCACGTAGCACTCTTGTCAGCTCTTATTTCTCATGTAACATCGGAAAGGTCACAGACAAAAGCAAATGACGAAGTTAGGTAGTTTTCTCTTTTTTGGTGTATCAATCTCAATGTTTTATCAATTTGATACAAATCTCATGCAAAGTGGCACAGAATTGTGAGGGTATGTATGATCACTACAGTACGACAAAAGCAACATTGGACATTCTTCAGTTTACTTTGATCAGTTTGGTGCACTCTCTCCAGGGATGAGGCTAGAGGGTTTCATCTGGGGGGGGAGGGGGTGGGTGCTACCGAAGTAAATTCCAACTGTGAGTAGTTTCGAAAGGTGGTTGCACGGCAGCGCTGGGTGATATCTTTTAACCCTTTAACCAACGAATCACCCGCACCCGCCCGCGAATTATGCAAATACAGCTGCTGAAAAAATATTATTTTTCGAAAAATTTCAACAAAACCATATCATGTGACCCCTCTTTGGAACGAGTTCGTCGAGCTTGTTCCAAAGAGGGGTCACATGATATGGTTTTGTTGAATTTTTTTTTTAAATTTAAAAAATGATATTTAAGATAATGAATTTTGAGATCGTCTGCGTTGGGTAAAGGGTTAAAGTGATGATATATATATATACACATGCTTATGAACCCTTCTGAAAATTTTCACTAGTCCTGAAACGGAAAAAGCATCATTTATAATGTGTCTGGGTCAGAAAATTTACCGGATTGATGTCAGAGTCGAAATTTTGAGGCCAATGTCAATTCTAGAGTAGGAAATTTGAAACTCAAGATTCCGGTTGGAAATAAAATCTCAAAATTTCTCATCAGTAAGTTGAAATTTTAATATTTTTCATGAACAATGTTAATTTATTGAATTTCCAACTATTTGATTTTTGACCTCGGAATTTCCAACTATTGAAAAAAATACTCCTAGCTGGTGCTGAGACCCACCCCACCCCACCCCCACCCCCCCCATCCCTACCCCCTGTCGCCACATCCCTGACTCTCTCATGGCTTCAAACTTGTTCTTGTAAACTGTGTCGATTTGACTCTTGGTGAACTTCATAAAAGGCAAACAAACAAAAAAAAATGGCAGCCCATGTGAAATTTAGACAACCTAAATTAGAATAGTCTCACTGTCCGTTCCTCGCAAGAATGGGAAAAAGATTTCTCCGAGTCTGTACTAGAAGGAACACGGAATTCTGTTATTCGGTAAATTTAAGGTATTTTATTTGTACTCAATCTGGTGTATTACCTATGCCATAGCAGACTTTCAGACAGGGCTTTCTACCGCATGGCAACAATTTCATATAAAATATTAGTTTCCACATGATCTATGTTTCATTCCAAAAAACTGATATATAATTTATTGGGGTTATTTCTGTCTGGCCTTTTTTGCACTTGTTGAAATATTACCTGAAATTTGACCAAAGTTAGGTTAGATGTCTTCTTAATCAGGTTGCCCAGGTAATGTACCACTAAATATTTTGACACTTACGCTGCCGAAAGCGTTTGTTGTCACCTATTTTATGATGATTATCTGTACGTTCTGGCATGCGCAGATCTAACCTACCATCTGAGAGAGCCCTTTCCAACAATTAATCAGATCATAGAGTTTTAGGTATGTCATAAATCTTATTAAACTTCGCATAGAGGCGTAATAATATTTCGTATTCTCTGATGTTCTGGGTCAAATGACTTTTATTTTATTTAGTGTATTTGATTAAGTGTACCTTTCAATCTTTAAAGTTTTCTTTTGCATTTTATAGCTTGATTTGTCTTACAAATTGATTGTTTTATTCCAAAAAATGATGGTGAAAACGCGTGGAGTGACAGGAAAGAATTTGAATAACAAATCTGTTATCAGTTTACTAACAACGATTTCAGTAATTTTCAATAATTTCGAGTGCCTATCCAATGGCCTGCCTTTAGTTCATATCAGTACATGGCCATGTTTCAGATCAGGAGTGTCAGTTGAGAATAATCAGATAATCAATGCACTATGTGCATACAGTACGTGGAGAGTGGATTGTAACTAAATCACGCGCGGGGTGGAGTTATCACCGAAACTATAACTTTCAAATTTTGTATATATCGACTAAAAACACAAGCAAAGTTTCATCCAATGGACCTCCGGGTTTAACCCGGAGGTCCATTGGCTGAAACTTTGCTTGTGCTTGTTATGCTTTGCAACAAATTTGCAATTATTACTTGGGTGGAATCTCCACTCTATGGGTGATTTAGTGATAATACACTCTCCACGAACTGTATATAATTAAACTTTTTGTCGGTTTATGCATTTTCAGGCTAACTGATTGGCTAAAGTATTTCTTTCTTTCTTTTCATAACACAATGAACCGAAAAAGCCACATTTAGGCCCGCCTTAAACCACGCCCCAATGTCTCTCTTAAAACTTACGTTGCACAATGTGAATGGAAATGAACTCCTGCACGCTCGTGTTGTTTCAAAATGAAAAGCAATTAATACTTATCTCATCATATTAAAATGACTTTCAACATAAAATTTAATAAACAATGAAATCCTTATGTTTTTTTTTTTATTATTCCATGTTCAATTTGTTTATATGCAATAAATGATCGTCTTCGTTCATCGTTTTACCCAAATCAAACGTAAACAATGGCCGATCATAATAATCCACAAACGAAACTTACGCCAACAAAACTTTCCAATGTCCAAACAGTCTGAATGAACTCTTTCTGAGACAAGTGGAAAAGGAGATTGAAGTTTGTGTGGACGTGGCGTATGACGTTCCTTTTAACTTACGCAATTCATTGGTCAATAAAATTTTTATTGACACAAGAACATGTTTCAGTGAAATGTATCGTTATTTGAAACAGAACTTTAGACAGCAATGCCTTTTTTATTCAGTTATCACTAGGACGCATGATGCGACTTATTTTTTACTTCAACTCCCCAAAGTAGAGAGTGTTTAAATTTGTTTAATTACAAGGAATAATCGTTTGTTTCTGTCTGTTTCTTGAGTTATGAACCCCACAAAACAAAGGCCAAACATAGTGTAGACATAAGAAGTAGACAGAAAAAAGGATCCTTCCTTATATATCCTTGGTACGTCTTGATAAGACGTCTTTTCTGTTTTCGTCCAGCGGTTCTACACGCTAAAAACTAAAGTGTTAAAAACTACACTTGAAGTGCTGTATTTAACACTTACTAAGTGCTGAACTAGCACTTTGTTCAAGTGTAGATATCCCAGAACTTGACAGGTGTTACAATAATACCACTTGACAAGTGTAATGTCGCGACACTTAAAAGCAAACAACGCAGATGACGCGGATCAGGCTCGAGCCTGATCCGCATCATCTGCGTTGTGTCCTTTTAATTATGTACCCTCTAAGCGCAAACATAATTATGGACGATTCTGGAAGAACCACCAATGCTAGACACATGGGAAGTGCCATCCATTCAAGTTTCAGATATCTGACGATTGTAATGTCTAAGTGCTTAAAGCATTGCACTTTGAGTGTTAAAATCAAACCCTAAGAGTTAGAATGGGTTTAAAACCTTGAAAGTGTCAGTTTTAACACTTTAGTTTTTAGTGTGTATTTGAGATATATATCAGATATATGAGATGTCGCTACTTCTGAGTGAAAAGGCTAATCAAAATGTAGAAGGCTGTACCAATCCTAAAAAGCCTATAAAATCAATAAAAGAATCAAAGAAAAAATTGTTAGACCATGAAAAAAATTATTTTTGGCCACTCCGACCATTCACCCACCTACACACTAAAAACTAAAGTGTTAAAACTGACACTTTCAAGGTGTTAAATCCATTCTAACTTTTAGGGTTTGATTTTAACACTCAAAGTGCAATGCTTTAAGCACTTAGACATTACAATCGTCAGGCATCTGAAACTTGAATGGATGGCACTTCACATGTGTCTAGCATTGGTGGTTCTTCCAGAATCGTCCATAATTGATTTGCGCTTGGTGGGTACATAATTTAAAAGGACACAACGCAGCTGACGCGGATCAGGCTCGAGAGTTCGAGCCTGATCCGCGTCATCTGCGTTGTTTTCTTTTAAGTGTCGCGACATTACACTTGTCAAGTGGTATTATTGTAACACCTGTCAAGTTCTGGGATATCTACGCTTGAACAAAGTGCTAGTTCAGCACTTAGTAAGTGTTAAATACAGCACTTCAAGTGTAGTTTTTAACACTTTAGTTTTTAGCGTGTACCTCGTCATACGTTTCTGGAAACAAAATTTCACCTCCCTTCAGCCCTGATTTGAACACAATTTTCATTTATATTTTCCTGTTTACATATCGATCTGCCACACATGTTTTGCCAATCCCACGTGAGTTTTTGTTTTTATTTTACGCAGACGTTGGGACTGTCGAATTCTACAAATAACGCCGTATTTGTAATTGAATGGATTCTGCCATAGAGGCGTGTAATAAACACAGAACGCCACGATGTGTGAATGCGTTCGCTAATACGGCACTCATACCACCACGGAAGGACAAAACTTGAGGCTGCGTCTCTTGTTGAAGTTGTTCTATGATGAGCGCATTCACACATCGAGGCGTTCTGTGTATTTGCGTAACTGTCATATTAACTTTTACACGTTGTGGCAGCATATTATTGCAGGCGACTTACTTTTGGAGATGGCACGACGGAGAAGGTACTCATTATTCTGTCCGGGTACTCTTCACGTATTTTGCTAATGATTAGGGTTCCCATACCAGAACCAGTTCCTCCACCCAAAGAGTGCGTCATCTGAAAACCCTGCAGACAATCTACAGACTCCGACTCTTTTCTGATCACATCAAGCACTGCGTCTACCAACTCTGCGCCGTCCGTGTAATGCCCCTTTGCCCAGTTATTCCCAGCGCCTGTCTGTCCAAAAATGAAGTTGTCTGGTCGGAACATCGCCCCGTAGGGTCCGCATCGTACAGTATCCATAGCACCAGGCTCCAAATCCACAAGAACGGATCTCGGTACATATTTTCCACCGGTCGCTTCTTTGTAATAAACTGTGATGCGTTCGAGCTGAAGATCGGAATTGCCATGGTAGGTTCCAGTTCCGTCTATTCCATGCTCATCCGAAATAATCTCCCAGAATTTGGAACCGATCTGGTTCCCACACTGTCCAACTTGGACGTGAACAATTTCTCGCATGTTGATGGATGGTGTAGAAGCTCGGATAGCCCTTTGATGTGCTTCGAAAAACCAGTTTTAGTTCAGTTGTGAGAAAGCGACAACACTTGATTGATGCGTGGATGTGGATTTTTCGGCAAGCAGGCCAGGTATATGATCCGCATCAATTCAAGAAAAACAACTTTTATGTCACCGTAACACTTGACTAACTTATCCATCACTGCATGCTATATACGTACACAAGTTTTTTTTCACGGGCGCATGAAATAGAATATTAAATGAAGTTAGCTGAGCGTCCATGAAATTATATAGCTTTTATACATATAATGTCGGTATAGGTAAACACTGAAGGAATTAACCCTTTAGCTAGGGCCCTGCGAATATGCGAATGCGATCGAATACCGAATCGAATACTGCTCACTATTCGCGAATCGAATCGAATATCAAATCAAATTTATTAGAATGGTTACCTGTAGCGCTACCAGGAAAAAACATCGTGTGTCAGACGGGAACATAACAAGGTTGGCCAGTACTTCCTATTCTGTGTGCCGGAAGTGACCTCATAGTCACCTGACTTAGTTACATTGTGCTTTGTTAGCATGGTAGCCCGCGTGCGCTGCCATCTTATGACGTCATCTTACTAGTGGTATGTGATGTTGGTGCGCATGAGCAACGTGTGTGCCGGGAACATAACAAGGTTGGCCAGTACTTCCTATTCTGTGTGCCGGAAGTGACCTCATAGTCACCTGACTTAGTTACATTGTGCTTTGTTAGCATGGTAGCCCGCGTGCGCTGCCATCTTATGACGTCATCTTACTAGTGGTATGTGATGTTGGTGCGCATGAGCAACGTGTGTAAGGGTGATACGTATTTCCGTCGTTCATTTTGTGTAGTGGAGGCCGCAATCTTAGTTTCTATGATGGCACGTGGTTGGTATGTGGCACAAAGGTCTACGGTAGGACTGGGGTATGTTTTGAGGGTGTGTTCGATTGAATAGGAGTATATCTAATTACCCAAATAGACCCGACAAGCACCGAAATACCAAAAACTACCCAAAACCACACTGATTTTCCCAGAATCCCTTTATGAAGGTAGAAAGGGCTATAAGACGTGTTCCTTTGTATGAGAGTCAATCTAATCACCACAATCACCCCAATCACCATACAACACCCCACACCACTATATTTTGTTCGGACTCCTTCGGAATTCTCTGCTTATATCTATCTATACCCCAGTTCAACCTGTTACTGGCCATATTTTGACTATTCTATCGTTCTGTTTGATCTTAGCTATCTCTGGTCTCGAACGTTGGCCTCGACCAATCAGATCACTCCATTCATTTAACCCCCCCCCCCCCCCCACCCACTGTCACATAATTATCTGGGACAAGGCCTCCCAAGAATAAGAGGCTTCCACCATGACTTCAGCTGTCTATCATGCGATTGGCCTCCATTGTATTCACCATTACTATAGTTTTCTACCATCACTGCAAGCTTGTTTCATTACTATTGATTCGTGGCACAATGACTCTTAGTACCCACCATTACATTACTACCGTTACTGCTCCCAATTCATTCCACTACCGTACTTGGCGTCCACCACGAAAAATATTCCAATTCTATTGGGCTTGTAGAAAATCTCAGATTTTGACGTTTTATGCACGTAATGCAGAGAGCAGCCATAGCATGAGAGCTGAACGGCCAGAGTCACATATTCATGGCGATGATGGCAAACCCTAAACTATTCACGCCATTTCCACACATCCATTTGGTTGCATACTTGATAAAGCCAGTTACACGATTTCTTAGTGGACTAATTTGATATGTACAGTATCAGCTAATTCAATATTAGGCGAGAGCGAAGCAAACTCAGATATACATATCATATCAGGCAAATAGGAACTTGCAAAACGAATATACCCTACCGACTACTTTTTCTATAAACTGAATCTTGCAGCGACAAATAATAAATGGTATAATTTATACCTTTTTAACGAAAAACGTTTATCTTCTGAAATTCTGAAAAATGAATGAAAGGAGGGGCGATCACTCTTCCAAGGGGGCGATCAGTCTTACTGTCAGCTATATATAGATTTCGACTGACCATGTATAGTGTAGACACAAGCATTAGGAGAGGGATGAACCGTCCCACATTGGGGGGATCTCATGGGAGATCTCATATGTGACTTCATCTTGTGACGTCATCCTATTAGTGATATGTGGTGTTAGTGTGCACGCGCAGCGCGTGTTGTGAGGGTGATACGTGTTTCCGTCGTCCATTTTGTATACTGGAGGCCGCCATCTTGGTTTCTATGGTTGCACGTTGTTGCTATATTACTCAAAGGTTTACAACAAGACAGGGGTATGTTCGGAGGGTATGTTCGATTGAAGCGGAGTATCACGAATTACCACAAACAACACGACACTCCTTCCAAATCACCAAAAACGACTTTATTTACTACGGATCCCCCATTTTATCGACTTAGCACGTAGTGCTATAGGACATAGGGGCATAGAGGGTTAGTTCGATTGAATAGGAGTATTTTTATGGCTTGGATATTTCACCAAACCCTCGTTTAATTTACCACAAACAACCCGACAAGTTGTACTATTTCGAATTCTTTCAGAAGCCTTTTGAGGACCGCTATACTTTGGCTTATAATAGTAGTGCTGTAGTACCGAGGGGGGGGGGGGGGGGGGCTACGCTCGATTAAATAGAAGTAATGTTCTGGCTTGGATTTTCCCCAAACCCTCGGTTAATTCGTAGAATTACCCAAATACACACGACAAGTTGTACTATTTCGAGTTCTTTCAGAATTATCTGCTTCTATCTAGCTATGCAATAATTTTCGTCTACCTGGGCATGTTCCTTTGTCCTGGCCAGTAGAGCAGAAGAGCCTATCAGCCGGAACAGCTTTGCTTATTTGCTTATTATTACTATATTTAGCGTTTCTGGTCTGTTCTTGTTAGTTCTGACCCTATTCCGAGTACCCTTGTCGTTTCATTTATCTAGCTCACCCAATCAGTTCAGTTTACTGGCGCTAACTGACCAAACAGATTGCTTTATCCCCCGTAATCTCAATGCAGAGTTATCTCCACTTATTGCAATGGCCACGTCCAATGGCCACGTCCCATGGAATCCATTTTTACTCGTATGAGGCCATGAGGGCCATGAGAAAATCCCTCAGTGAGGCCTAATTTACTATCCCTCTTAGCCTCATTTTAGTATTTGAGGATACCTATGGCCTGGCATTGTATTATTTGAGGATACCTATCGAGGATACTTTCTGAAGAATCCCCTTTTTGTCGTATGGGGCCATGAGGGCCATGAGAAATCCCTCAATGAGGCCTCATTTACTATCCCTCTTAGCCGCATTTCTTTTGAGGCCATGAGGGCCATGAAAAAATCCCTCAGTGGGGCCTCATTAACTATCCCTCTTAGCTTCATCTCGGTATTTGAGGATACCTATGGCCTGGTATTGTATTATTTGAGGATACCTATCGAGGATACATTTTGGAGAATCCCCTTTTTGTCGTATGAGGCCATGAGGGCAATGAGAAAAGCCCTCAATGAGGTCTAATGTAGTCTTACCAATGGCTCCCATCTTATCTCCAAAGCTCCAAACCAACTACTTGTCTATGGTCTATCTGCCCTATCATTCATTAGCTTCTACAGCCTTCTTATGTCATTGCAGCCTTGTATCAGTACTATTGGCTATACTATCATTCATTAATACTTACTTGTAACAATACTTCCTAGCTATACCTATCTCAGCCTCGACTATAACATCGATCAAGCTTGAATCTGATTCCTTCCTTCATTTCCCCTGTATACATATGAACGGGCTATATCAGGCATTCCGTAATTGAGATTCCTTTCCGACTCCGTAAAATTTGGATTCCATGATTTGACATCAACACTCGAGGGTATGGCTACACTATCATCCATTAATATTTACTAGTAACAATACTTCCTAGCTATACCTATCTCAGCCTCGACTATAACATCGACCAAGCTTGAATCTGATTTTTTCATTTCCCCTGTATACATATGAACGGGCTATATAAGGCATTCCGTAATTGAGATTCCTTTCCGACTCCGTAAAATTTGGATTCCGTGATTTGACATCAACACTCGAGGGTATGGAAAGAGACTGCAAACACCCATTTATTATTGCCGGTTAGTTTGTGGTAATTTTACAAATTTAACGAGGGTTTGAGGGAAAATCCAAGCCAGAATACTGCTATTCAATCGAACTGATCCCCTGTGCCCCTCTGTCCTATAGCGCTACGTGCTAAGCCGATAAAATTGGGAATACGCAGTACATAAAGTCGTTTTTGGTGATTTGGAGGGATTGTCGGGTTGTTTGTGGTAATTCGTGATAGCCCGATTCAATCAAACATACCCTCCGAACATACCCCTCTCTTGTTGTAAGCTTTTGGGTAACATAGCAACCACGTGCTACCATAGAAACCAAGATGGCGACCTCCGGTATACAAAATGGACGACGGAAGCATGTATCACCCTAACAACACGAACTGCGCATGCGCACTAACTCCACATGTCACTATGGGGATGGCGTCACAAGATGGCCGCTCAAGCGGGTTACCACGCCAACACAATATGGCGCCACTGGGTCACGTGACTATGACGTCACATATAAGATCCCCCATGACATCCCCCAATGTGGGACGGTTCATCCCTCTCCTACTACTGACACAGGTTTCATGTGATGTATTAAAACCGATTAGAACCTCTTAAATTTGTAGGAGGCAAGATATTGGTATAATATGTGTGTTTATTTAACACTCAACTCAACTTGCACCCAAAAACTCGAAAAAAGCGTTTGTACCATAAGCCAAGACAGTTTCCGGTAAACATTCACATATATGCATTGTTATTACGCAATCAAACATAATTCCTGAATTTCAAAATTTTGACCATTTTCAACCCAATTTAAACTGAAAAAATGGGTGAATCGGGCTTTATGTAACGGGATTGTTAGATCTCGGTCGTGTTTACAATCGGATCGCAACTCGCCCTAGCGAGCTCGCTGCAATCTGATTGTAAACACGACCTCGAATCTGATACAAATTATAGGACATGCACATGGTCATGATAGTGTATATGTATCCAGAGCAATGGAGACACCTCCTACTAGCTTTATTTAACCCTTTATAGACGTGGGGAAAAATTGACAGTGGACGTACAATACACGCCCCATCGGCAGTGATTATCTCTGTAAGAGCTGTTGGATTCAATGTTTACAGAACCTCCCTGCAAATGAAGAATGGATTCGCCCTTTTCACTGCAGACAAAATCTTTTAAGACGATAACGCCCAGACTTCCGGTATGGAATGGGTTCAGTTGTTGTCTTTCTATTCTTATGATAGGAGGGCGCGGTGGCGTTGCGGTAACCGGTTCTCGTCAGATCACTGAAGTTACGCAACGTCGAGCCCGGTTAATCAGTGGATGGGTGACCGTCTGAGCGATCAATTCGGACTCCGCGTTGTGTCCTTGGGCAAGGCATTTAACCCCGATTGTCCACATGGGGGTACGATGACGCCGTGTACTAAGGCCTACTGCACGTTGAGGGTACGCATGTCTTCAACCAATCTAACCCTGCCTGTGCTACAGTGCGGAGTTACGATGTTGGGGAGCTGGCAGCTGTTCGTCGTTGCTCGGTGGTTCTCTCCTGGTACTCCGGCTTCCTCCACCCGTAAAACTGTCAAGGTTATGATTAGCCATTGTGCATACATTTATGACCTTAAACCACCAATAAATAAATAATAAATATTCTTATGATATGGACATAAACGCGAGTGCATGTTCAGGCTCGTGCCAACCTTTAGTTACACGGGGGGGGGGGGGGGGGAGGGGGGGGTGATCAATGTTTGTGTGAATGAATTTACATTACTGTTCTTCCGAACATGTTTCTATGTTGTTTGGCGAACTTTTTCCAGACAAGAATCCAACAATCACTAAAATTACCCACGGCCATTCATAATGTCGTCATGAATGTCTGGTAGACTTCCACGATTTATTTATTTATTTATTTATTTATTTATTTATTTATTTATTTATTGGCGTTTAGCGACACTTTCGATAGCCAGGGTCACCTCGTGTCGGAAGTTTAACGGGTGGAGGAAGCCGGAGCACCCGGAAAGAACCATTGAGCAACTATCAGACCCAACGAACGAACTCCACACAAGCAGGGTTAGCATTGGTTGAAGACAGGTGCACCATCGACGTGCAGTACGCCTTAGTATACAAAGCCACCGTGCCCCCGCGTGGGCAATTGGGATTAAGTGTCTTGCCCAAGGACACAACGCGATTGCCGCAGGGGGAGAGGAGGGTGGGGGTTCGAACCGAGGACGTCTCGGCTTGCATCTCTACCTACTGAGCCTCCTCTCTCCCTCACGATTTATTGCCATGCCATTACAGATCGTCGACGCTGATTTCTAGGGTTAGTCAAATATATTGCCGAACTAGGAGCCACTGCGGCAGTTTTATAATTGTACGAAGGTCTTTGGACAAACCAAGTTGTCACACCAGATACTCCGGGCAACTGGTCATTTCATGTGGCGTGTGTTCTAACTTCGGGTATGTATTCAGTTGTTCTAATTAAAATAAGCTTGGGCTGAGATCCGTAACGTCATGTAGTGCTCTGACTGACTACTGCCCGACTACTAAACGACCAGACAAACAATCCCCAGAGTTTACGCCCATGTGTACATTTCACTATACATTGCTGGAAAGTGGGGTCCTGTGAGTGTCAAATGTCGGGTCGAATCGAATCCAGATCTATTCGGGCCGAGGAAATCGAATCGAATCGAAGGCTTTTTAACCCTTTACCTAACCTGAAAAGCAGACGACACTTGCAAAAATAATTCTTGAATAACTAATTTTTTTCATTTTTTGTCTCAAAAACATAGGTTATGACCCCTCGTTGGAACGAGCTCGACGAGCTCGTTCCAACGAGGGGTCATAACCTATGTTTTTGAGACAAAAAATGAAAAAAATAATGAAAATTAATTGGCGATTTTTAAGAATAGCGCTGGCCGGTTTTGGCCATTACGTTAGGTAAAGGGTTAAGTTGTAAATATTGCTCTTTCTTACAACCATGAATATTAGTATTGTATTCAAAGGTGGATCGTCTGTATTGGCGAGTCAATTAAAAACCGGGAAGGGGGCGCGGTGGATCAGTGGATCGTCTGTATTGGCGAGTCAATTAAAACGCGGAAGGGGGCGCTGTGGATCAGTGGTTACGGTATTTCAAACCGAAAGGTCCTCGGTTCAGTCCCCGCCAGGGGTAACTGTGTTGTGTCCATGGGCAAGGCACTTTATCCCGACTGCCCATGTGGGGGCACGGTGGCGTTGCGTACTAAGACGTACTCCGCAAATTGATGGTGCACTTGTCTTCAACCAATGCCAACCCTGCTTGCGTGGAGTTAGTAAGTTGGTAAGCCTGATAGTTGCTCGCTGTTGCTCGATGGTTCTCTCCGGGTACTCCGGCTTCCTCCACCCGTAAAACTGTCTGACACGAGATGACCATGGCTGTCGAAAGTGTCGTTAAACCCAAATAAATAAATAAATAAATAGATTCACTAACAAACTGTAACAGGGGGAGATATAAGTACGGGAGCCGGGGTTCGAACCGCCGACCTCTAGCATACAAAGAGACTAAGAGATCCGGACCAACCTCGCTGGTTGGTAAATGGCCTCTATACCTCGACCGCTACACTACTCTCCCCTTCTTGTGAGATTTACCCAGAGCGGTCGAAACATCCACCATGCTTCACCACAGCGTACACATCGCCACCAACTGCTGAGTATCGGACGAGCCCCCAAATGTAACAGGAGGAGAGATAAGTGCGGGATTCGAACCGTCGACCTCTAACACACAAAGCGATCGAGTTACCACGAGACGAAGAGATCCGGACCAACCAGGCTGGTTGGTAAATTGCCTTTATACCTCGACCGCTACAAAACTATATGTAACGGATCTATCTGGTCAACTATTTCTAATATATTGTGCCCTAGAAAATGCAGGGTTGCCATTTTGATAGATGAATAAATAAAGGGGAGTTCATTCTGACTGAACGCCGTGTATAGATTTGAACAGAATGTACATTGAAATCAAAGCAGTTTCGGGAGCGGAATCTCCTTGAACTCTTCTTCTATCATCAGGTCTCCTGTACAGGACCCCCCACCCCGCCCTCCTGTACAGGAGACCTAATGATAGAAGTAGAGTTAACCCTTTACTCAAAACCGGCCAGCGCTGTTCACAAAAATCGCCAATTAATTTTTATTATTTTTCATCTCAAAAACATAGGTTATGATCCCTCTTTGGAACGAGCTCGTCGAGCTCGTTCCAATGAGGGGTCATAACTTATGTTTTTGAGACAACAAAATTTTAAAAAATTAGTTATTCAAGAATTGTGTTTGCAAGTGTCGTCTGCTTTTCATGTTAGGTAAAGGGTTAAAGAAGAGAGGATTTTTGGAACATATCGACGATTCAAAAATTTCCAAATCGAAAATTTGACTCCAAAGACGCCACAGAGAAAAGATACAGAACTACTTCAACACAACAAAAGATTCCCCGTGGAAACTCCGGGAAGGGAAGCCGCGCTTGTGAACTGTGGTTAACGTGCACTTTTTTACTGGTAATATAGGACGCAGTCGCCAATTCTTGGGGGTGTCCTCTAACATGGGAAACATTGGTACAAACGATTTACTCAACTTGGCTTTATTTCCATGTTGTTGTCGCGATTAGCCATTGTGAGAAGTGTGTGCCCTTGAACACTAATAAATAAATAACAGCAAAAGACAACAATTATAGAAAATTTGTTAAAATTATTATACAATTTAGCATTGAAAGGGTTACAGTTATCATTTTAGCATCACTGAACAGCATTGCGTTCACCATTTAAGATTTTAAATATATGAGGGTGTTGAAAAGAAGCGTACCTTTGTATAATCTGATTGATGGGCTGATAACATAGTTGTATATTGTTGTCATCAGTAAATCTCTCCTTTTCTCGTTCCGCTCTGGAAGCGATGAATTATTTCTTATTCTTTAACCCTTTACCTAACCTGAAAAGCAGACGACACTTGCAAAAATAATTCTTGAATAACTAATTTTTTTCATTTTTTGTCTCAAAAACATAAGTTATGACCCCTCGTTGGAACGAGCTCGACGAGCTCGTTCCGACGAGGGGTCATAACCTATGTTTTTGAGACAAAAAATGAAAAAATTAATGAAAATTAATTGGCGATTTTTGAGAATAGCGCTGGCCGGTTTTGACCGTTACGTTAGGTAAAGGGTTAATGTCAAAGTCATGGGTAAAACTTACTGCAATGACACATTGCGTGGAAACACTGCATGTGGGTGGGTGGGTGGGTGGGGGTGGGTGGTGATAGCTGAATATTTTTCAGGTCTTTATTATGGTGGTGATCATTGGAGTATAAGGCCAAGGAGTGGGCTGAGCTCTCTCTCTCTCTCTCTCTCTCTCTCTCTCTCTCTCTCTCTCTCTCTCTCTCTCTCGTAATGTTCAAAGAATATAAAATATGCGGATAATAATATATGACGTGTCACGATAGAACATGGTCAGCTTATCGCACGCACACACACGCACTCACAGACACACACACACACCCACCCTCACACACACCTAAAACTCAAATGAAGGTCATTTCTATGATTTTGTGACAGCGATAACTTGAACATATACTATTAAAAAAATAGGGGATATTTGATAAAAGTGAGATAAATATGAAGAAATATATTTATATTTTCATCAAACAGATAGTTGAGGCATTGCACTGTGACACCTGGTAATTGATTTCAGCGATAGTTGAGTGTTTGACAAGCACACATTCCACGCACCGAGCTGTAGAAGATATGGACGGTGAGTCAGAGAATTTACCACATTCAGTCCAAGACCTTAATACCTTGTAAATCCTCCTCGGTTCGCGAGACAAGCGCGGATCCGACGTGGCATACTCCTCACCAAACGTCCAATATCAGCTTGACTGATGTTATTCCATTTTTCCTGCAGTGCAGCGGCGAGTTCCTGGACATTGGTAGGGGGATGCTGGCGTTGTCGTAGGCGCCTGCCAAGCATATCCCAGACGCGTGTTCGATGGGTAAAATGTCTGGACTTAGGGCTGGCCAAGGCAGTGTAGTGATGTTCTGCTCTTGGGGGAACTCTGTAGCGACACGGGCCCTGTGTGTTCGTGCATTGTCATCTTGGAAAATGAATCGACGGACGTGACGTCGTGCAAATGGCATCGCATGAGCTGCTAACATGTTGTCACGGTAGTACTGCCATGTGGCACGCCCTTGGATGACATGTAATGTTGTTCTGCTTGTCACAGTTATGCCTCCCCACACCATAACCAATCCACCAACAAAACAATCTTGCTGCCTAACTGGTTACGTCAGGGTGTCGTTCGTTCCGCAGCCGCCATACTCTGTTTCGCCTGTCGTGGAAGTCAAGAGTGAACCTCGATTCATCGGAAAACATGACGTTGCTCCACCGACGATTGTCCCAGCCTTTTCGTGCTCCACATCAATTACACAGATTCCAGCTGTGTCGGTGATTTCGGATGGTCTGACCATTGACTCGCACATCTGTCGCTCGGTGCAGCTGCTGTCCAATTTCTGAGGCACTTTGATGGCGGTTCCGTAATGCTGTAGTTCGGATGAAACGATCCTGGTTAGCTGTTGTCGCCCCTGGACGACATGGCCAACGTCTGTCATCAACATTGCCTGTCTGACGGTAGCGTGATCACAATCTGCTAATCACCGATTGAGTAACGATGAGAATTTGAGCCACTGCAGTCTGTCTGTTGCCAGCTTCCAACATGCCAACGACACGTAAACGTTCATCAGGTGTCAGTCTTCGCATACCTCAAAAGTTTCGTTTCGACCAGAAACTACTGATGAACGAATTTATACCAAGAAAGAACGATGAGACCTCCTAAAAAGCCCGTACAGTACAAATGAAAATTTCAAAACGTGTCTCACAGACATTAACGCGGCGCTCGTGCGAAAAACCTGCACGAAGTTTTCGTGGGCCGGTGACATTCATGATCCACACTAAACTTGGTAACATGTTGATGTGTCCAATCACGCGTATCCAATACCATTTTCCGAAAATATCAACATCACTTGGATATGCCCCACTTTTTTAATCCTTTTTTTTAACCCTTTACCCATGCAGGCGATATTAAAATTTATTATTTTAAACATCATTTTTGAATTTTTTCAAAAACTTCAACAAAGCCATATCATGTGAGCCCTCGTTGGAACAAGCTCAAAGAGCTCGTTCCAATGAGGGGTCACATGATATGGTTTTGTTGAAATATTTTGAAAAAATTAATTTTTTCAACTGCTCAATTTGCATATTATGCGGGCGGATGCGGGCGATTCGTTGGGTAAAGGGTTAACAGTATATTTAATCGTTGTTTTTCTCGAAAGTTGCTTTAGCCATACAGTGTGAGAAGGCCTCACTCCGAGCTAGTTCGATATTCACCGCATTTCCATGACTTTTGTAGGTGTAAAACAGGTTTACGAAATTAAGGGGCGCTCACTTACCGTAAATCTCTTCCATTGACGAAAATTGTCAGTCATGATTTAAAATTAATTATTTTTTTCAATTCTTGCCAACAAAAGATAGCTTATAACCTATCATTGGAACGAGCTTGAAGAGCTCAAGAAAGCTTCATAATACGCTATATTTTGGAGAGGAAAAATGTAAATCATTAGTTATTCGCCGCAAAACGTTTCTTCTAGACCTTTTCGATAAGGTTAAGCGTGTGGGTATCCCCCCCATCCCCTCCCCCTCTAGATCGAGATAGACTAGTAACTTTAATATCCACCCCGATAGAGCTCTTCTCCATAAAGACTGTACGTGTATTTAAACTGATTCAGTTCTCCTCTGAAAATCACTAAATCTGCATAATGATTTTCTAGAAAGGAAACGTGGCATGGATTCATGAAATATAATATGCAAATATAAAAGGAAGATGAATCTATACGACTGGACCATCCCACTCGACGAAGAATAAATTATTTTTCTTGATGAGTAATACACTTTACGATAACATCTTTTAAAAAATTAAATATTCCAGAAATCCAAACAAATTTATTTTTAGTAAATGATAAAGATAAATGATATGTTGTCAGTCGCACAATATGAATAACACATCAATAATCAAGGAAATATATTTAAAAAAATGTTTATCCCATGGTACTTTTTTATTCCCTGAAGTAAATATTTTATTCCCTGTGTGAAGTCAATGTTATGTTTGTTTACGGTTTCGATTCATATGGAGCAACCACAGTCACTGCACTTAACAATTTTTAGGCTCAAAAAATTATTCGATTCTCAGGCAATCCCTCACTGAAATCGAACCCCTCACTGGACATTTTAGTACCTTACAGACTTCGTCCCCTGAGTTCCAATGTGTTCTATGTGCCTACTGGCACATAGAACACACTGGAACTCAGGGGATGCTGTGTCTTTCAGTATTACTACAAACTCGAGACACTCCAAACTTTTTACGTTTATTTATTTATTTATTGATTTATTTATTTATTTATTTATTTATTGGGGTTTAACGACACTTTCGACAGCCAGGAACACATCGTGTGGGACAGTTTTACGGTTGGGGGAAGCCGAAGTACCCAGAGAGAATCGCCGAACAACGGCCACTAACTGTCAGGCTCCCCAACATACTAACTCAACACACGCAGTGTTAGCATTGGTTGAAGACAAGTGCACCATCGACGTGCAGTACACCTTAGTACACCACGCCACCGTGCCCCCCTCGTGGGAAATGGGAGTGAAGTGTCGTGCCCAAGGACACAATGCGGTTGCCGTAGGTGGGGTTCGAATCGAGGACATCTCGGCTTGCAGTCTGCATCTCTGTGTATATAGCCACCGCGCCTCCGATTGATGTGTGTAACAGAATTTTGAAGAGCATAACTATAAAGGCTGTTTGTATCTTGTTGCTTTGCAGTTGTTTCTAGGCAAGACTTGGCTGCCTATACAGGCAGCCACGACTTGCCTAGAAATCACTGTCAAGGCATTTAGAAAGTAGCATGCAAGTGCCCCCTGAGACAGCATGCTTGGGACACCTGTTCTGTCCCAGTGATCAAAAACGGAATTCGGCCCATGGGGGTTAACGTTAAATGAATTAATTTGTACAATTATGCGCTTGCTATATGCTGTGTGTGGAAAGTCTCTCAATCCATACTCATTATATGAAAGAACAAAAATAATAATTAAAAATGAAACCTTTCCTCACATAATTAAAAAAATGCCTGCGAATAAATAAATTTATTTTGTGTGGCCTTTGCATCCCCGTTTTTGACATTGGTGACAGGTATCTTTCTCATGAGTAATGTTTTTCAGTTGTGACGAAGTTCAAGCATCCAGTAAACAGGTTTATAATTAATTCGGGAAGCACAAGTAAAGTGGGAACAGCTGAATTAATCTTTTACCTTTTCACTTCCAACCAAGTATTATTAGTTACACAGTTTGGTGGCCTAATATGGTATATATGGTGTCATTGAATTTCATGTTTGGACGAGAGCGAACAAACTGTCTAACGAATATATCCTACCGACTGCTGCATCGATGCACAGAACTAATAACAACATCGATCAAAATTAAATGAGAGAATTCTCACAATGTGTTCACGTGTCTTTGCCTTGTTACAATTTATTGGAGAGTGCCTACGGGCACTCTCCTATAAATTGTAACAAGGCAAATTCATACATACCAAACAGTTTCATTTCGAAGGTAACATGACACACATCCACAGAATATGAAGCCTTTTAAGTTGCCTAACCTGCACTTCAGACCAAATATGGGCTTCCAACACTCACTCTTTCAACTTGAAGCGTTTATTGGCTGCCGCCATTTTGAATAATCAATGAACAAAGGGGAGATTACCCATAGCTGTCAGCCTATATGTTGACAGTCAGTATATGGTTTTATATGCAGTAGGCACGTGGCGTCTTTGAACCAATGAAATTCCCAGATACTTGTAGGAGGTAAGATATTGTTTTATACAATCCTATACAGACGGAGTGGAAGTGCGTGTATATTTCACATTTCTTGTGAAAGTCAGTGATAATTTAATCATACAGATCGGTTTTGTTTCTTTTTGTTTTATTTGGGGTTGACGGGGGCGTGGTGACCCAGTTGTTACGGAATTGGACTTCAAATCGAAAGGTCCACTGTTCGACCCCCGCCAGGGGTAACTGCGTTGAGTCCTTGTGCAACACTTAACTGGTAAAGTGCTGGAAGCCCATATTTGGGCTTTATTCTGAGGTGAAGGTACTACAACTTGAAGGCTTCATGCTCAGTGGATGTGCTCTGTATTATCTTTGAAGTGTTCTTATTTAGTCTGTAAGGACTTGTCTTGTTACAATTTATGGGAGAGTGCACAGGCACTCTCCCATAAAATGTAACAAGGCAAAAATATGTGAACAAATTTTGAAGGCCAAAAATAATTTAGCACTCTACCAGTTAATACCCGTTACCAACGTGGAAGCGGTGGCGCTGTGTGCTAAGACATACTGCACGTCGATGGTGCAGTTGTGTTCAGACAATGCTAAACATTTCTTGTGCGGAGTTAGTTCGTTGGGGTGTCTGACATTTGCTCACCGCTGCTCAATGGTTCTCTCCGGGTACTCCGGCTTCCTCCACCTGTAATACTGTCCGACACGAGGTGACACTGGCTGTCGAAAATGGAGTGAAACCCCAATAGAATGGAGGGAGGATTGACGCTACGTTCAACAGCAGGGTCACAATATGCCGGGTTGTTTCGCGTGTGGAGGAAACCGGAGTATCCGTTGGGAACCGAGCAGCGGGCTCTCTAACGTACTAACTCTGTACAAACAGCGGTAGCTGCAATTGAGGGCAAGTGTACCATCTACATGCAGTACACCTTAGTACACAGTGCTACCGTGCTACCACGTGGGCACTAGGGAGAAAGTGTCTTGTCCAGGGACAACGCAGTACTACAGGTCAGGATCGAACCCTCGACCTTTCAGTTTAAAATCCAGTGCTCTAACTATTAAGCTTCCGTGCTCCTCTATACTCGGCTTTGGAGTGTTACCAGTGGTACAGATGACCTGTCAAAGTCAAATCAGAATTTTAAAATATTTGTTTGCTTTTTATTCCATTCTATATGCAATTGGGCCTGAATCTGCAATTGTTTGTTAATGATTCTTGTCCCCATATCTCGATAGATTCTGTCTTTTGATTGCTCTACGCGAGCAGGGTTAGGATTGGTTGAAGACAAGTGCACCATCGACGTGCAGTACGCCTTCGTATAATGCGCCACCATGCCCCCACGGGGCAATCGGGATGAAGTACCTTTCCCAAGAACTCAGTGCAGTTACACCGGGCGAGGATCGAACCGTGTGGACCTTTCGGTTTGAAATTCAGTACCGTAACTACTGAGCAACCGCGCTCCCATTTAAGTCAGTTATATTAATTGGTAGAAAATACAATTCTAGAAAATACAATTGCAAAAGTTTGCCTCCTTATCGAAGTTCTCTGTCAGTGCCCTGCCCACAGAATCTCACCTGTCGAAAAACAAACACGAAAACATTGCACGCTAAAAACTAAAGTGTTAAAAACTGCACTTGAAGTGGTGTATTTAACACATACTAAGTGCTGAACTAGCACTTTGTTCAAGTGTAGATATCCCAGAACTTGACAGGTGTTACAGTAATAACACTTGACAAGTGTAATGTCGCGACACTTAAAAGGAAACAACGCAGATGACGCGGATCAGGCTCGAACTCTCGAGCCTGATCCGCGTCATCTGTGTTGTGTCCTTTTAATTATGTACCCACCAAGCGCAAATCAAATTATGGACGATTCTGGAAGAACCACCAATGCTAGACACATGGGAAGTGCCATCCATTCAAGTTTCAGATGTCTGACGATTGTAATGTCAAAGTGCTTAAAGCATTGCACTTTGAGTGTTAAAATCAAACCCTAAGAGTTAGAATGGGTTTAACACCTTGAAAGTGTCAGTTTTAACACTTTAGTTTTTAGTGTGTGCATCTTAGATATTAGTTGCGTTTGTTTTTCGTGATTTAATCTTCATTTTGCAAACAAATGAAATTCCCGGCTATCAGTGTGAATGTGTCGCGAACGGGTCGCAATTCTATTCCAATCCGATCAAGAAATAGAATGCTTTTCCGATCACAGTAAAAGTTTTCTGTTCTTAAATAAGGCACTTTACCACTCTAGAGGCGACGGGATGGCTAATAGTGACGGGGATGGAGATTGATGATATTCACCATCAAATGATCGAGCTCGCAAGTTGGAAGGTTGCCGTTTCTTTGTGCTTGGCTTTCCCCACCCGTAAAACATGACCATCAGTGCTGAAAGAGTCTTTCCACGAAGGCACAGAGAGGACGTGTGGTCGCACCCACCAAAGAGTTTGTTAGGTATTTGATGTTCTCTTTATTTTTTGGTTCGTTTTTTTTTCTATTTTCTCCAATTTTCACTTCTTTTGTGACTGCAGGGGCGGCGGAAGCTCGATACATGTGGAGGGACACAAATTCACCACGACACAGTGTTAACCCTTTACCCAACGTAACGGCCAAAACCGGCCAGCGCTATTCTCAAAAATCGCCAATTAATTTTCATTATTTTTTCATTTTTTGTCTCAAAAACATAAGTTATGACCCCTCGTTGGAACGAGCTCGTTCCAACGAGGGGTCATAACCTATGTTTTTGAGACAAAAAATGAAAAAAATTAGTTACTCAAGAATTTTTTTTGCAAGTGTCGTCTGCTTTCCATGTTAGGTAAGGGTTAAAAGGTTACACTCGTATATCGGTAAA
The DNA here is from genome assembly GCA_031216915.1 of Pictodentalium vernedei. Classification (NCBI taxonomy): domain Eukaryota; kingdom Metazoa; phylum Mollusca; class Scaphopoda; order Dentaliida; family Dentaliidae; genus Pictodentalium; species Pictodentalium vernedei. Next base: position 417,692,769 of record CM062290.1, read on the forward strand.
TGTACCATGACTCGCTTTACACTGCAAAAAATATAGGTTCTCTTTAGAACCAAAACTGGTTCTAATTTTGTCCCTGAGATGGAACCAGTTCTGTTTAAACAGTATTTATTTCAAATCAAATAAATTTACCAAGATTAGCATTCAATTTTAACAGAATATTACATGAACTGAAGTAGATTCAGCAGTAAACTTGGAGCTTATTCAACGCTGTCGCCAAACATTTTGAAACAAAGGAGATATGAACAGTCGGCATATCGAACCAGTTTTGGTTCTGAAGAGAACCAAAACTGGTTCGATATGTCAACTGTTCATATCTCCTTTGCTTAATAATGATTTGAGACAAACTCGTATAAGCTCTAAACTTACGGCTGAAACCCACTCAATTTATGTTTAATTCTGTTAATATTTAATGTTAATCTTTATACATTTATTTGATTTGAAATAAATACTGTTTAGGGAAAAGATTAGAACCAGTTTTGGTTCTAAAGAGAACCTATATTTTTTGCTTTGTAGTCTCGCGTTTAGATGAATATGCCGCTGTGTGGTCACGTTATTGTCCCTTTTCTTCTGCTTCCACCACCAGTCTTCGGGTTATAGCTGAAGTACAGGAAACGGACCGAAGCGACCGAAAGCGTGATTCTTTGACTAAATATTGTTTGGATTTGCAAATAATGTTACAGGAATGCCTGTATATTGACACGTTTGCATGCGCCCACTTTAACTCATTGTGTAACTGTCGTACAGCGTATACTGTGGGGAAAATTCAGGGCGGTTGTCAACTTTAAATATTTATTTACATTTAGCGACGGAATAACCACCCGTACTTCTTTCTCAGCCGGTATAGCCAGACTGTTGAATTGAAAAAATACATACATTTTTTTTTTAGAAAAACAGTTACTCATAACAACGATTACTTATTAAGATAAATCCTAAACCATAATTAAAGCCTTTTGGAGAACAGGACTTGTTATCAAACAGCTTGTACTATTAGAAGGACTGATTACAGCTTATGCACAGATTCCAATATGCTCGACAACAATACAAACACTGAAATTACTCCTTAATCACCAAAACAATTAGCACCTGGGTTTTAAAAATAATTTTTTGAAAGCCGCCTTGGAATTTTGTGGTTTTGAATTTCACTTCAAAACCAGCATATGACACAACTACGAAACATATCTGTGGAAAAAATGGAGGTGAACGTACCCTCTGTGCCCGCTGACTCCGCCGCCTCTGTATGACTGTGCTATTCTGTGAGACGCTAATAATGAATGTCAATTATCTGAGTTGTTGAGATTTTAGACGCCATGCAGTGTTTAATATTCTCCTAAGTTAAAAAGAAAAAGATGGGGGATGCCTCGCTCTCAGTGTGGATGGGGAGGTCGAGACAATAATATTCCCCACGTCGTAATCCACGCGTGGGCAGTGATGTTCACGTATGCGTTTACCAGGTAATAAAAAACATCATCAGCAAAATTTTAATTAATGAAGCTCCGGGTTGTACCCGGTGCTTCATTAATTAAATTTTTGATGATTATTCCTATAATTAATGTTTGGAGTCTAAATATTATTGCGTCCGTGGAAAATATTCCGCACCCGTAATGGGTGTGGTAAACGTATGCGTGGACATTACTGCCTACGCGTGGATTACGACCATTCCACGGCGACTTTACAGTAAATCAAACTAAAGCATCTAACTGCTTTTCTTTCAAAGTAAAGTCGGAAATTTAATTTTGAATACTATGTTCGAAGGCCCTGGCAATCTCCGTTTGTTCATTTACCACGTGTTTTTGTTTATACACAAATAAAGCATGGCTATCATTGCACCATTTTAATCCTTTCCCCTTCATTTGGTTAGAGTTATGTGTCTAGCTGATGATGGTGGAAAAATGAAAATGTTTCTATTGTCACAGGAATTAATTGCTACATTTTTCAGGGGTCAGAAAAAAGACACATAGGCACCATCCCACCTTCCTTTTCAAATAGACATCCCCTCCAGTCTCGGAAGTAGCAGAGCAGTATGTTTTCGGCACATAACTCGAACTTTTGCTGGGTACAGCTAGTGTTAAATTCCTAAAGAAACTGGATTTCTTGCCGGTGTGACAGGAATGGAAGTCCATAGGAAAATTAGTCCCTCTGGACTATTATTCCGCGGAATTATAGTCCTAAGTATAACATTTCTAGGAATAGTAGTCCGACGGACTACTATTCCTAGAAATGTTAGACCTAGAACTATAATTCCGCGGAATAATAGTCCAGAGGGACTAACGTTCCTACGGACTTCCATTCCTTTTACACCGGTGCAACTTATATTTCAGTGCAAATTGTCGGTACCATCTTGCTAGATCCGCCCAATGGTCCACATACTGCGCGTATACTATGGTATATTAAGGTATACAAATATGCATGGGTGTGGTTTGGGGTATATAGTATGGGTATGTGATGGAAAATTGGTGGGGAAGTAATGTTTTCTTGAAAGCTTTCATCACGAAACGGCTGACGTTGGTAATGACATCTTGTCGCCATGGTGCGTACGAGACGTCATAGAAACGTTGGCCGCTGTTGTTGTCCACTGTAAAATCCGACATTACGTTGTGCGGGTCAGGGTGTGTCTAAGGACGCCGTCCACTCAGGTCAACTTGGGAAAAGATGTCAAAGTTACGACTAAAAAATGTATAAACGGCAAATGTGAACTCCAGAAATTAATAAATGTGGATCCGATATTAGTAATTGATAAGGGTATACGGTTAATATTTGAATCTGTCCTCCATATACAATGGGACCTCGAATTATTTATAATTAATCGGATAATTGTCGCTCGTAAATCTCATTTCACTGTGCACTTTCTTGTCCGACTAAATGTTTTTCGACCTTTTCTGCGACTTCTCCCAGTTATCATGAACAACCCAAGAACACCCAACGGTCATGTAATACACCACTGTAAAGCTTATTCATTCCCCTTTCCATTGATACTGGGTATTGTTGGATACGTTTTGTGAATCAAATCTGAGGGGGGGGGGGGGGGGGGGGGGGTGGGAACGAAGATGAGTGCTATCGTTTTCGAAAAGCGAGTTGTTTACCTTGTTAATATTTATATACCATTACAAGGGCACGTCAGCATAGATTCAAAAATGGTATCAAATATCATTGTTCTTTCGATTTCCCAGCTTGTGCCGAGTACCTGTGCTCACCTGTATGCTTTACCGCTGTTTTTTAAGTGCTTCCAAAGTGTGAAATCTTTCAAATACATCTTCTGAAAAATCTCAAAATATCCACTCAGATGCATGGAAATGGGGGTTTTGGGACCCTGGAATTTAAAATTTTCATACCGACGATCACCCATCACCCGTTCTGTAGCATGTATATCATTTGTCGGATCTCGCTGGATGGTGCCGAAATTTTGCACCGGAAAAACTTGCACCGTCCAAATTCACATTTTTATAGGAATTTAACTAGCTGCACCGGAAAAAGTAATGGAGCCGAAAACCTCCAGCTATACTACTCTCGCGGAAAAAAACCGAAACCCATGGACTGAACCCATCTGTCAAACTATGCAACTATGCGAGCAATACGGGAGAGTTATAACTCCTATTTCTTGACACTTTGCAATGTCGACGGTGTGATCCCTGTTATTTAATAATTTTTCAACGTGAAAGTCCCACTGGGTTGCCGAATTCAGTTTTTGCTGTACCTCCCTACAAATGCAACATGGATTTTCTCAATCTCTATAGTCAGAATTATATGTGGCAATGATCTGGCAATCATTTATTCATATGAGTGGGGAGATTGAGACACATTTTAGTGCTTTCCTGTGGGAACTCCGAGTAGTGGCGGCGCCATGGGGGGGGGGGGGGGGTATGGGGGTACTTACCCTCCACTGTTTTCGCCAAGCGTAGTAAAAAAAATACTATCATTTCAATTTTTGTATTGAACGTTGCGGTGTAATAGTGGTTATTCTTAATTCCATATTCCCAAGTGCACTAAATCAAAGAAGTTTTTAAATTATGTTTACACATTAGCTGCAAACAACAAAGAGTCGAGGTCCCAAATTGCAACAAGACGTGCCGCGTTCAAACGGTCTGAAACATACCGCTTAAGATTATTCGAGGAATGCTAGAATCGAGAGCGTGCAATGCATCCGTTTGGAATGCCGCCTGCTTTCATTTTCGATCTGAGTGTCGTTTGGTGCTTTGTGCTCGCACTTTACAACAGCGTTCTTCCGTTAAAATGTCACCATGTACGACGTTTTCTATAACTGAAAGACCTAACCAGTAAGTTTCAAAAGGATAATACTGTTTTAATTTAATTGTCTGAGAATGCTCCAGAGAACACCATTTACAACGTAAGTTTTAAAAATTTTAAAACTTACGCGCGGCGGGCAATACCCAACTGTACCCCCCTCACTTCTGTATGTCTGGCGCCGCCACTGACTCCGAGGTGGTTGTTCTCCTACCTCGGCCTCAGTGGGAACGCCGTACCCTTGCAATTTCAAGTACTGGAATTTGAACTGCACGAGCACGTTGGTCGCTTACTCGTCTTGCTTGACATACTGAACTCACGTCAGCGGTGTGTAACTCGACCCCCCCCCCCCCCCCGCGCACCCACCCAGATAACAGTTCCCACTTCTTTTTCCGAGTTTCGGGGTATATTTTAAAAAGAAAAATCCTGAGGTGGGCCCCGCGACCCCTTACGTCGAGAGGTGGATACCCCCTTCTTGTACCATGATCCAACGACGCGGCCCGCTCGGCCTTCGGTGCACGTCGAGCGTTCGTTTGGAAATGACGCCCAATGCGCAGGCATTCCCCAACTCCTTAATTCCGGAAAGTATCACTGTCGGGACCACAAAACTTCCGAAAGAAACAGAGAATGTATGGACTCATCACCCCCACCAAAGGAATCTTTCTACGACAGTCTCCATTTTATAGTTTAATATTTTACAAACACAACGGGAAAATATTGCAAACACATGTTCTTAAATAACTGCATTCTGTTCCAGAAACATCTCATCCAACAGTTCTCGAGTGTGGATTATTATGATCCCCGATGAGTCTGGAGGTGGGATGGGGAAATCTCACCCGAGGGGCAAGATATTTGAACCAGACCCGAGGCTTGCCGAAGGTCTGGTTCAAATATCTTGTCCCGAGGGTGAGATTCATTCCCACCTCCAGACTCATCGAGGATGATTCCCCCCCCACCCCCCCCCCACCCCCCCACCATGCAGCGATTACTTTAGCCGGAGGTAATCGGGAGTCACGTGCTGATTCAATCAACTCATTTTGTATTCGTTGTTTTGAGAAACTGATGACACCATCGAAAAGAGCATGCACAAATTATGTATATTCAAATGTATATACCACAAAATCGATTAGGAACGGTGGCAGCTTGAGGGTTGAAGAGTTTTAGAGCATCGAACTTTCATCACACTGCATTCCGATGACGTCAATATGAATTAGTTGGTGGCAAGAAAGTGATACGATATGCATAACGTCATAATAACGTTATAAATGTATAACGTCACGTGGGTGGGGGTGGGATATATCTGTCTCTCCCAATCTCCACACAACGGTTTCTCCCTTGCAGTGTGTATCAATGGGATCCTCGAGGAAAAAGGACGTGACAACCATTACTTATTCCGGTTCCTTATTCGACATTCATTATCAACCGAGTAGAGAAACAGAAAATATAAAGATCACCATAATTTGTTTCGTATTTTTATTTTCGTCCAGTAAATAAAACCCTGTTATCTCCCCCCCCCCCCCCCCCCCCCCCACTGCATGTGTAACATACGTGTGTCCCGGGTGAGATAGCAGGGAGAGACAGCAGTCTCCACGCAATGATTTCTCCCTTTCAGCTCATAGAGCTCTGTCAAACAAGATATAATAGATTAAATGCCTATAATGGATGTACTGAGGCCAAGTATGTCTATAAACAAGGAGAATTTGGTCATTTTCAGGGTATTTCTACGACCTATTGCACAATTTTTTATTCAATTAAAGGAGTTTGCTCTATGCATTTAACAGGGCAAATTTGCACTGAAAGTATGAAAATGGTTTGGTGTTTGGAAATGATATTCAATTAACCGGGTTATTCAATTAAGAGTTATACAATTAAGTGGGCTCCACTGTACTGGTAAAATAGGACCCAGTCACTAATGGGGTGCGAGTCCTCTAAAATAGGCAACATGGAGTATAAACGATTGACTGACCTTGACTTTATCTCCATGTTGTGGTCATGATTAGTCATTGTGCAGAAGTATGTGATCTTAAACACCAATAAATAATTAAACATCGCCACCAGTGTTGAACGGGTTAAGCCTTGTCAAAAAAAACACAAATATTGACTATCCTGCATGATATACATGGAAGGACCCAAGGAGTTCACACACGGCCCACCCACTTCCCCATTATTTGTAACTCAAAACCTTTTCACATGCAGGTAGCATACAGCTGTGGCTCCTGCGAAGAAGCCACCAGAGAGGTACGCTGATCTTCCATGTTTAAACTTTTGCCCGGGGAGGCCACCAGACACCACCAAGAGTGATATACCCGCGCCGGGGGATGCTTAGCATCATCACGACCCATGACTGAAATGTGGTGCCTCCAAACTCAGAATCCTGGATTCGCCACTGATACAAATATGCAAATTGAGTTATAATTTTGATGAAGAAATAGTTACATGAAAATTAAAATCTACAAGTTGAAAATTAGTCATTCCAGGCATCACGCGGTTTCACATCGCTCGCATGAATTCCGGCGAGCAACAGCCTCCACTCAGTCATCACTCATCATTGATTGTATTCACGGAAAATCAGCAGCTCGCGTCAGCAAATGTTTCAGCTGTCATTCACAAAAATTACTGGGATTTTAGTACCCTTCCAGCATTTCTGTGTATCGTCATATACCGCGACAAAAGTGAGGCCGTAACAATTTAAACCAGCCATTATAATAATAACTTGCATCAGCTGTCGGCTTCATGGAGAAATGAACTTCCACGTGTCACTGGATACCTGTTTGTTGGAAAATCAAAAGTCAGTTGAAGCAAGCGCGCATGTCTAACTGTAGTTTTCCCACTAGACATTCACCCGGTAATGAACAAATTTGGCCGTTGTGATGGGAACACGGTCCACCTCTCTTCGATCTGCTGCCAGGGAATGTTCGGCCTGGTATGTTTTTGTAAAAATTATCGGTTTAAAACGCCCCGGAATTTCCATGGCTCATATAGGATCAGTTACAGTACGTGGACAGTGTGTTATCACTAAATCAACCCCCCCCCCCCCCACCCCCGAGTGGAGATTCCACCCAAGCAATAATTGCAAATTTGTTGCAAACCATAACCAGCACAAGCAAAGTTTTAGCCAATGGACCTCCGGGTTAAACCCGGAGGTCCATTGGCTAAAACATTGCTTGTGTTTTTTGTCGATATGTACAAAATTTGAAAGTTATAGCTTGGGTGATAACTCCACTCCGCGGGTGATTTAGTTACAATCTACACTCCACGTACTGTACATTACATCTGGCATGATAGTTTAGTGCCCTTACCATCGCTCCCATCACATGGCCACACCCCCCCCCCCCCCCCCTATAATAACCAGAGGTCTAATGATGAAATCATAATATAGAGACGATTCATTTCGTCGTAATGTAAGCTTCAGAGAAATGAAACAAGACACTAACAATTGTTCAAAGATGTTCAACATTTATTGGAATTTCAAGATTTGAAAGAAATTATACGTTGTTAACGAACACATCTGTCTTCTGAGGTCGTATGTTTCGAGAATTGTAGTGTATAAGCACGGGAGCTTGGGACAACGTGCTAACAACCTCATCACCCACCCACCCACACCCCTTTTCGGAAATGAGAGGAGCTGAGGAGTGAGCCAGGACATCTTTTCAAGCTCTGTGGTAAAAATGTTCTGAAAAAGCTCGTTCCATTGATAATTCACGAGCTATAATGAGAGGGAAAAAATAAATCTTACATTTAGAATTAGGAATGATATTGCACATTTTTATAAAAAACACTTTCTCGGCAAATAAATAAATAAAATAAATAGATAGATAGACAGATAAAATATTAAATATATTGAATTTTGCACGTTCAAGTGCCATTATCTGAAGACAGTAAGACTAACACTTGAACTTTCATCGAGACGCCTTAACCCTTTACCTAACACGAAAAGCAGACGACACTTGCAAAAATTTGTTCGAATAACTAATTTTTTTGCGTCAAAAATATAGCTTATGACATCTCATTGGAACGAGCTCTACGAGCTCGTTCCCATGAGTGCCATAAGCTATGATTTTGAGACAAAAAAGAAAATATAATGAAAATTGAACGGTGATTTTTGTGAACAGCGCTGGCTGAATTTTGGCCATTACGTTGGGTAAAGGGTTAAGATGTGCAGAGGAATTGGGTTTTTTTGTCCATTCTTTTCAAAACTTTCAACAGAACCATATGTTCCCCCCTCCTCACTGGAACGAGTTCGACAGCACGTTTCAATGATGAGTCACATGATATGGTTTTGTTTTAAATTTTTAATTTTTTTTTTCGACTGTTACACGGGGAGATGCGGCGGAGTCGTCAAGTAAAGGCTTAACTTTTACCTGAAGCATATCAGACGCGATGTGAGTGTTCCGGGCGTTGCGATAAATAACAAATAATAGAATAATATATTTTTTGTAATTTGGACTCCGTGTTTGAGGGCTCTGGTTTTTGAATGGCCAATGACAATAATAACCTGAACTTAGTCGAATATCAGGATAGGTAATCCCTGAATTTCATTTTTCTGAAACGAGTCGTTGCAGCAAAATTACATTCAGTGATTTTATATTTCAGCCTGCACATTGTTAGTGTTCAGCCGATTATCAAAAATGGTCGCTGACCGATTACCGGTTATTTGAGCTCACAATCGGCCGATTCCGATGCCGATTCCGATTGTAATACCGTGCACTACTAGAGAATTTGAGGTTCAAAAGAACTACCTTAAACTGTTAAGGTTCGTTGACTGGGGTCGCAGTAAAATTACCAGTCGCACGCACTTGGTCGGTAAACGTGGCTCTCTCAGAGCCACGTTTACCGACCAAGTGCGTGCGACTGGTAATTTTACTTCGACCTGAATCAATGGAGCACAACCTTCACTTTTCCGGTATGAACTGGCGATTACCGCAAGTACGCTCAATTGTAAGCTTTGCATGTCGTTCAACTTGGATACCCCGTAAAGTTCCGTCTAGAGAGATTAAGAATACACATTGTGGTTGTTTCTCAACTATATTGAATGGTATCATTGACATCATTTTACATTAACAATTGAACAATTGCAGGAGATAACAAAAGGCGGTTAATGAATCATCACAAAATGCTTGGCAACAATCGGTTCAACCGATGTTCCAGGAGCAGTTACCGTTGTCATCTCATTGCCCAGAATCGGCCGATTGTTGTGGCCGATTCCGATCATCGGTTGAACACAACACATTGTCCACACTGAAGACTTGTTGCGTCAAAATTAAAATGATCAACGGGATAGAATTTGAAAGGTCCATTACTTTTTTTCTGCAACGTGGGATCGCTCGCATTGCAGTTAATGTGTGGTGGAGACCTTTACTTCGGAACATCACCGCGACAAAGCTTGCAATTTCTTCCCACCCTATAAACTTCACTGCTTATTATTCACGTTAAACGCTGTTCGAAAAGGTGTGGAAGAGATTTATTTGAAACATTTAATTAGGAACTAGCTTGACAAAACCATCGAAGAAAGAATGAAGTATTTAGAATGCAGTCAGTTAGGCTAAACCGGCTTCTTCTTCCTCATCACCATCGTCCAAGCCATAGTCCACGTCATCATCTATTGACGCGTCTTGGTATTGTTGGTACTCGGAGACCAAGTCGTTCATGTTGGACTCAGCTTCTGTAAACTCCATCTCGTCCATGCCTTCCCCAGTGTACCAATGCAAGAATGCCTTCCTACGGAACATAGCCGTAAACTGTTCCGATATTCGCTTGAACAGCTCCTGAATAGAAGTGTTGTTACCAATGAAGGTCGCAGACATTTTGAGACCTCTAGGTGGAATGTCGCAGACAGCCGTTTTGACATTGTTGGGAATCCACTCAACAAAATAACTGCTATTCTTGCTCTGAATATTGAGGAGTTGTTCATCAACTTCTTTCATGGACATGCGCCCTCGGAATATGGCCGCTACCGTCAAGTATCTGCCATGTCTTGGGTCACATGCAGCCATCATGTTTTTGGCGTCAAACATTTGTTGTGTCAGTTCTGGAACAGTGAGCGCTCTGTACTGTTGGCTCCCTCTTGATGTAAGGGGAGCAAACCCTGGCATGAAGAAGTGAAGACGCGGGAACGGGACCATGTTTACTGCAAGCTTACGTAGATCTGCATTCAGCTGTCCGGGAAATCTCAAGCATGTTGTGACACCCGACATTGTTATCGAAACCAAGTGGTTGAGATCTCCGTATGTAGGAGTTGTAAGTTTGAGGGTGCGGAAACAGATGTCATACAGAGCTTCGTTGTCGATGCAAAAAGATTCATCTGTGTTTTCAACCAGTTGATGCACGGAGAGTGTTGCATTGTACGGTTCTACCACAGTGTCTGATACCTGAAATACAAGAAACGACATTGCATTACTACCACTTCAAAAGGCAAACAGTCATATTCATTGCCATTCCCACGCACTCATTAATATTAGTTTCGCGGTTTGCTACAAGCTTTCAAGCCACCGTTACGTTTTGTCAGGGATTCGACGTTGTTACGTCATGGAACCAGTCTAGCCTTTAAAAAGTCCGCCGCCTTTGTTTAGATTCACTCGCCTGGAATATATCAGTTGATCGGAAAAGCGAAACTCCGGTTCGCTTTTCCGATGAACTGAAATTTTCTTTTTCATTTTCTTTGCAACAACGCTAGAAATGTTTCTCAGTCAATTCTTGGTTGCGAGAATCTTTTTTGACTTTACTAATATCATCATAGATATTTGTTCACCGAATAATTATGGTTGGAAACTTGCCACAGCTGTAGTTTTTTATTACGACGCGCAGTTCAAATTTATTTATTTATTTATTTATTTATTTATTTATTTATTGGAGTTTAACGACACTTTCGACAGCCAGGATCACCTCGTGTCAGACCGTTTTACGGGTGGAGAAAGCCGAAGTACCCTGACAGAACCACGTAGTAAGTTAGAGAGTCCGCGGCGCGGTGGTTCTTTCCGGGTACGCCGGCTTCCCCCACCCGTGAAACTGCTCGGCACCGTTGACCCAGCAGTTGAACGTAGGGTTAACCCCCATTTTTATTGGTGTTTCATGACACTTTCGACAGCCAGGGTCACCTCGTGTCGGGCACTTTTACGGGTGGAGGAAGTCGGCGTACCCGGAGAGAACCACCGCGCCGCGGACTCTCTAACTTACTAAGTTAATGGCAGAAGTTGGAAGATTCCATGGTCATTATTTGGGGGTAGACTAATTAATATTTTCAACGTGCAGCCTTCGGGCTGCACGTTGAAAATATTGATTGGTCTAACCCACACATTCACTAAGCAGCTATCCTAATTAATGAAATTATGACACATCGTGTTCCTGAGCCGGAAAGAAGGCCTCTCGGGTTCAGGGGGTTAGTACCGTCTCTCTTTTTAGAGCCTTCAGCTTTTATAGGGTCATATCTGTCATTGGCAAACATTGTGGCTCTTAGAACTGGTATAATAAAAACATTAAAAACAATCAAGAAGTGTTCAGCAGACAATATAGTCCAATTACGTAATTATGTTAGTCATAGTTTCGAGCCAATGCTTAGAATCCACTGCTGAGTCGCCAGAGGCATTGGCTATGGTGCAGTAGAAAGTCTAGAAAACTGTCGACGCCTTTCAAAGCTGAAGGAAGCATGGTGTGTTGCCAACAGGTTTATTGTGCGAAGAAATTTTAAAGAAGGTTTGTTTACCAAGTGTTTTAGAAGAGCATTTGCCGACCTCCTTATCTTCATACCAGAGTTGACGAGCGCCATATGCCTAGGGGTGGAGAGAGTACGGTCGCCTTTCTCACAATTTCAGACTGAAACCATTATATATGCCTCTTTTGTGAACGAGCCTGCCCATTGAGTAGTCATTCTCTTTGACTTGTTAAAAAAGAAAAAAATCGCTAATTTTACAGTCCGTCACGGGGGTGCTTGGAGTTGAGACACAGAACGGTTAAAGTACGTGTGGGGTTGGTAATCTCCAAATACTCTCATGGTGTGGAATTTCCATCCGGCACCGTTCTCAAATTTTGACAAAGAACAAAAGAAGAAAAAGTAGTGTTTAAGTCGATGGAATCGGTGAGTTAACTGGAGATGAGTGATCCATCATTCGCCGGGGTTCAAGGTGGCAACGTTCGCCTGAATTCAAATTTCTGGAGACGACTGATCTATCATTTGTATGGGTTCAAACTGGAGACAAGTGATCCGTCCTTCAGCTTGGTTCAAACTAGAGACGAGTAATCCATCCTTCAGCTTGGTTAAAACTGAAAACGAGTGATCCATTATTTGCCGGGAATCAAACTGGAAACGAGTGCTCCATCATTTGAAGGGAATCAAATTGGAAAAAATGACCCATTATTCGCCGGGAATCAAACTGGAGGCGATTGATCCATCATTCGTCTGGATTCAAACTGGAGATGAATTGTTCATTCACGATACGGCCGACTGAAGAAAACCCCATCATGTTTTCAGCCTGATTTGAAACCACTTACAATCACAACTGTCCTCACTTCTAACATACCAACTTGGGAGCGTCGTGGCTCGGTTGTTACGTACTTTGACTTCAACCCGAAATGTCCAGGGTTCGATCCACGCCAGGGGTAACTGCGTTGTGTCCTTGGGCAAGGCAATTAATTACTATTTCCCACGTGGGGGGAGAGGGGCACGGAGCGCTGTGTATTGAGGTGTATTGCACATCCACGACGCACCTGCCTTTAATCAATTCAAAACCTTGCTTGTGTGGAGTTAGTACGTTGGGAATTCTGGCAGATGCACACCGTTACTCGATGGTTCTCTTCTGGTACTCTGACTTCCTTCACCCGTAAAGCAGTCTTACAGGAGGTGACCCTGGGTGTCGAATGTGTCGTTATATCCCAATAAATAAATAAATAAATAAATAAATAAATAAATAAATAAATAAATAAATAAATAACTGACATGTCAATATATTTTAACTCTCTCAGAAGCTAATTATCTACGAATGGTGAAAATATATTTAACGATATAGAATTTCAATTGGTTGTCTTTGTTTCCTTTTTAAAAGTCTTTGGATACAGCTTCGAACTTCCTTCGAAGTTGACAAACACTTTACCGAGCGCAACCCTAGTATCCAGTCAACGGTAATCGCAAAAATCGCCATAAACATTTTATCATTTCTTTCAATTTTCACCTCCAAAACATAGCTTATGAACCCTCATTGGAACGAGCTCGTTGAGCTCGTTCCAATGAGGTGTCATAAACTATATTTATGAAACAAAAAAAAAACTGAATTCGTTTTGTTATTCACGAAACAATTTTCATGTGTCGTAAGCACCTGGAATTAGGTTAAGCCTCACATGCAGTATTCCTGAAACCAAAATAAAAACCTGACCAGAAATGTGGAGTTATTTTGTGCAGCCATTGAATATTTTTCAATGCTTGATACTGGCGTGTAATAACTTTCGTATTTTATTGATTTTCACTATTAATCATACGATACTTATTATGGGTTTCTCTTTTTATTCCACAGTGGGTCCCCACACTTTTAATATCAAGATATCAAGATAGAAGGTTAGTGAAACACGTGTTACTTCACTTTTGTATTTCGTTTAGCTTCTTGTAGCATATTGCAGCTAATACATTCCTGTTGTAATTAATACAATGAAATAGCAAATTGTAACATCTGTTTCTGACTTCATCATCATCATCTATTTTCTTTCATCCTGCTGCTGTTTTAAGTTAATCATTTATATAACGTAATGCTATTAACTTCTAGCATGCTGCAGGTGGATATTTCTGCCCAGCACAGAATTTCTCTTAAAACTGGAATAAGTATCATTCGGGCACATTTAATCAAATTTTACCTCTGTAAATCGTATGGAGTTATTCACCAATGATTCTTGGAGTTAAATTTAGAAAAAATATTTCATCAAATCTAGCCATGGCTGCTTCACAGCAGCCATGACTGGATTTCATGAAAAATATACAGAAAATACTCAGCAGGTAAAGAGTTGACAGCCTGCGCTATTCACAAAAATCGTCCTTCAAATTTTATTATTTTGGAGGCACAAATTAAAAAATACTCAAAAAAAAATTGAATGGCGATTTTTAAAACATTGCTAATGACCCCTCGCTGGAACGAGCTCGTAGAGGGGGGGGGGCTAGGCGCGTAAAATCCCCATCCTCTCCTCTCCCGTTAAATATTCATGATGCAACACCTAATGCAATTATAGAAAACGCACAGCACATTTAATGTAAACTGACGCTCTATCGAACCTCAAAATGTTCTCTGAAAGTACTATTTGGGCGAATGTTTACAAAATTCCTCATTGATCCGCGGACTCTCACCTATATTCTGGGGATCCACTCTTCCATACCCTCATACGGCCCCACCTTTGTTATATACCAGTGGAATATCAAGCTTCACCCCTCCCAACACTCACATACTCACTCATACACGCCACAAAATACCTTTGTCACCCCCTACATTTCTGGCTATGTGTCTGCGATTGACTGCTGAACAGGTAACTGCTTTCACACCTTGGAATGTTAAACTGTTCGTGAACTGTGAAGGTATTTGCTTCAGTTGCTTTACTGGTTTTACCGTACAACGGAGATAAATTAATAAATGCATTTATAACCTACTTTTATGCATACATTTGAGTGTCACACATCGAAGTTCAGAGACTAAATTAATGTGATGTTGGTTGTATCACATCATTTTGGACGTACAGCTCTTGTCGAAAAACAGCTTTAATTCGTCGGTGTAAATGGGTTTTAACAACTCTCAATTCGGAGATACTATGCACGTAGAACTTTCTGTATTCGAGCAGAGATTTAGCCCGGAAGCAGGGTGTTGAGATATGAGTTTTTAGCTCACCGAAGGGAGCTTAACTTATCACCGGCCGGCCGGCCGGCGTCCGTCGTCCGTCGTCGTGAACATTTTTCAAACGACTTCTCCTCTGAAACCACTCGTCCGATTTTCACGAAACTTCATGTGGATGTTCATTACTATATGGCAATTCATGTTTGTTCAAATGAAATGGCCATGTCCCATGGGGGCTCTGTATGGGGCATAACTCTGATAGCACCGTATGAATTATAGAAAAATTATTAAAAAATCTTCTTCTCCAGAACCAGTGGGCAGAATCTTTTGATACTTGGTATGCAGCATCTTGGTATGGGTCTGATTCAAGTTTGTTCTAATCGGCCAATGGATTCATATTTGGGCTCACTATAGAAGCCCAAATTTGAACTTAGTGCATTTCAGGCAAATTTCTTAAAAAATCTTCTTCTCAAGATCCAGCAGGCAGAATCTTTTCATATTTGGTATGCAACATTGTGGGGTGGATCTGATTCAAGTTTGTTCAAATCGGTCCCCTGGATTCACATTTGGGCTTAGTATAGAAGCCCGAATTTGAACTTAGTGCATTTCAGGCAAATTTCTTTAAAAATCTTCTTCTTCAGATCCAGCAGACAGAATCTTTTGATATTTGGTATGTAACGTTGTGGGGTGGATCTGATTCAAGTTTCTTCAAATCGGTCCCCTGGATTCATATTTGGGCTCAGTATAGAAGCCCGAATTCGAACTTAGTGCATTTCAGGCAAATTTCTTCAAAAATCTTCTTCTCCAGATCCAGCAGGCAGAATCTTTTGATATTTGGTATGCAACATTGTGAGGTGGATCTGATTCAAGTTTGTTCAAATCGGCCCCCAGGGTTCATATTTGGGCTCAGTATAGGAGCCCAAATTTGAACTTAGTGCATTTCAGGCAAATTTCTTTAAAAATCTTCTTCTCGAGAAATTGGGTATGCAGCAAGCTTAGGGGGGTGAGATTCAAGTTTGTTCAAGCCAAGTCCCTGGGTTCATATTTGGGCTCACTCTGGTAGCCCGAATTATAACTTAGTTCAAAATGAGGAATTTTCTTTAAAATTCTTCTTCTTCAGATCCAGCAGTCAGAATGTTTTGATATTTGGTATGCAGCATCTTTAGGGGGGTGAGATTCAAGTTTGTTCAAACCATGTCCCTAGGTCCATATTTGGGCTCACTGTGGGAGCCCGAATGATAACTTAGTTCAAAATGAGGAATTTTCTTTAAAAATCTGCTTCTTCAGATACAGCAGTCAGAATGTTTTGATATTTGGTATGCAGCACCCTTGTGAGGGGGGGGGGGAGATTCAAGTTTGTTCAAGCCATATCCCTAGGTCCATATTGGGCTCACTGTGGGAGCTTGAATTGTAACTTAGTTCGAAATGAGGAATTTTCTTTAAAAATCTTCTTCTTCAGATCCAGCAGTAGGAATGTTTTGATATGTGGTGTGTAGCATCCTTGGGGGTGAGATTCAAGTTAAAGCCAAGTCCCTGGGTCCATATTTGGGCTCCCTGTGGGAGCCCGAATTATAACTTAGTCAATATGCGGAATTTTTCTTTAAAACTCTTCTTCCGATTCAGCAGTCAGAATGTGTTGATATTTGGCATGCAGCATCCGTAGGGGGTGAGATTCAAGTTTGTTCAAGCCAAGTCCCTGGGTTCATATTTGAGCTCACTGTGGGAGCCCGAATGATAACTTCTTCAAAATGAGGAATTTTCTTTAAAAATCTTCTTCTTCAGATCCAGCAGATGAATGCTTGAATGCTTTTGATATTTGGTATGCAGCATCCTTAGGGGGGTAAGATTCAAGTTTGTTCAAGCCATGTCCCTAGTTCCATAAAATTTGTCTCTCATGACTTCATTCCTTTGTAGTGTTGATGAACCATGTCTAACTGAATGTGACCCCAAATACTTCTTTGAACCACTTTGTTTGAATCACTTTGCCCGGTGAGCGATTAAGGCCCCTTGGGGCCTCTTGTTTTAGTTGTGATTGTTTTCCTTCGCAGCATGCTATTTGAACACAATATTACTGTGATTCCCGCGACCAGGGGTAATGAAGACGAAAGACATCAACCCTTTAAGTAACGTAACAATTATGTCCAGTAAGCGGGAACAATTTTTATTTATCTTTTTTCAACCTTTACCGCTCGCTGGTTCCCTCCGGTTACTCCGGCTTCCTCCACTCGTCAAACTGTCCGACACAATGTGAGCCTGGCTGTCGATAGTGTTGTTAAACCTCAATAAATAAATAAATAAATAAATAAAAGTGTCAATGACACTGTAGCTTAACTTGTCTGTGTGTTGTGTTTGATGAAAAGGATAATGTTCAATGTTTATGAAAGGCTTATGAAATACGACAAGAATTGTGATAATTGGGAATATGTTAATTTCTGTTCCCTGCACACTAAAAACTAAAGTGTTAAAACTGACACTTTCAAGGTGTTAAACCCATTCTAACTCTTAGGGTTTGATTTTAACACTCAAAGTGCAATGCTTTAAGCACTTAGACATTACAATCGTCAGACATCTGAAACTTGAATGGATGGCACTTCCCATGTGTCTGGCATTGGTGGTTCTTCCAGAATCGTTAATAATTTGATTTGCGCTTGGTGGGCACATAATTAAAAGGACACAACGCAGATGACGCGGATCAGGCTCGAGAGTTCGAGCCCGATCCGCGTCATCTGCGTTGTTTCCTTTTAAGTGTCCAGACATTACACTTGTCAAGTGGTATTATTGTAACACCTGTCAAGTTCTACACTTGAACAAAGTGCTAGTTCAGCACTTAGTAAGTGTTAAATACAGCACTTCAAGTGTAGTTTTTAACACTTTAGTTTTTAGCGTGTGTATGCTATATTTTCAATAAAAACAATATGAGGTGTAGACTGTACTAAAGAATTGAGGGGTGGGTTAATGTGGCCCTCACAGTTAATGTATGTGGCCCTCACAGTTAATGTATGTCAACGAAAGTTACCAAGTTACAGCGAAATTAT
Organism: Pictodentalium vernedei; assembly: GCA_031216915.1. Taxonomy (NCBI): domain Eukaryota; kingdom Metazoa; phylum Mollusca; class Scaphopoda; order Dentaliida; family Dentaliidae; genus Pictodentalium; species Pictodentalium vernedei. The sequence goes on from CM062290.1 coordinate 417,710,839, forward strand.
TCCAAAATGAGTCATCCTATCAAGTTACAATGAAATCCCTTCATAAATACGACCTGCAGACTGTGTTAAAGGTTTTCGGGCCTGTGCAGCCATCACAGTTGACCGATTGCATCCAAAAGGGGACGTCCTCGTCTAGACATTATACTGAGTCATCCTACCAGTATACAATGAAATCCCTTCATAAATACGACCTTCAGTTAGTATTTTTCGGGTTTTGGGCTCGGGCAGCCATCATGGTTGAATGATCGCAACCAAAAGGGGACGTTCTCATCTCGACATGACCCCAAACCTGCATACGAATTTCGTGACGATCGGACAAAAACTACGGGATGTAGACTGTGCTAAAGGAAAATGTGAACAGATTCACAGACTCACAGACTAACAGGCTTCCGCACGCGTGATGGCAATAGCTTATCTTGACTTTGTCAGGTAAAGCTGATAAATAATGTAAACCTTTAGCCCACCGAGCAGTAACTTCCTGGTTTCGACCTGCAACGTCCCGATAAAGAGGATCTCTTTTCTCTATTGAGCCACGATTTGATATGAAATTTCTTAGGCCCCACAAAGTAAATATTCTGTTTCTCGAGCCATTTTTTTGTAAAATTGCATGTGGACGAGAGGTTTTTTATTTTATTTTTTATTTTTGTAATTATTTCTTTGCCATCAAAAAAGTTGATGTTCTTGATTTGTTTTATGCTTCAGGCCTCATAATCTACAGAATAGCGGATGTGGTGATGTATTTCATCCCTTGGGTGCAAGAAGGCTTTGCAATGCTAAAGCATTGCAAAGCCTTGTACTTTGGGGACAAATTTGTCATTTTTATTAACTTGGATAAAACATGAGACATAAACCATTTAATTTATAATTTTTTAAGTTTTCATTGGTTATTAAACAAAAGCGAGCATGCGGCAATCATAAGGACGGCGCGGGGGGGGGCTTGAGAAACAGATTTTTAACTTTTTTAGGACTTAACCGAGTTCACTAAAATTTATCTGAGCCAAGGCCCTAGGTTTATCGAGGCACATGTCGATTTAAGTGAAATCGTGACGAATTTGAGATTTTTTTTATCACATAATGTTAACCACTCACCAATTTAACGGTCAAAAACTATCAGTGTTTTTGATAAAAATCACCTACCAAATTATGTTACATTTTTTCCACCGCTCATTGCAAAGGGGTCATAAGCAGCAGCTATGTTTTCTTGGCAAAAATGGGTTTTTTTTAGTTTCTCGAACAATATTTTTGCAAATGTCTTCCAATCGTGCTTGGTAAGCAATTAAAGAAATAAATGGCTTCAAAAACAGAGAAGATTGACTAGCACTTAATCACCAACTCATTAACAATGTTACGATCTCACGTTGTCTTCGGGTGACAAGTGTTTTTCAGACGTACTGCGAAATGGGCTATTTCATGCTTTGAGTGCAATAAGTCATCCCCCGAGTTCCCATGTGTTCTATGTGCCAGTAGGCACATAGAACACGTTGGAACTCAGGGGACGAAGCACCACCTACAATATTTGAGCATTGCGGGTGGTGTCTTGTAGCACTCAAGGAACATGTTTTGTTGATGATCATGTTTTGTATGTTATATTGTCATAAAATTATAGGTTAGGCAAAGAAAGGTGCCTTCTTCCGTTGCAGCTGGTTGCAGTACAATTTTGATTTCCGACTACTTTGCAGGAATACGTCACAATAGAACCTGTGTGATGGATGTTTCACATTACAATTTACAAACACTTAGAGATGTACATCCCAAGCTTTAAGAACGGAAGACATAACGATGAACTTAACCGGAGTTACATGTTTTACTTGTACACACTCAAAACATTGATTCCGAAATTAAAATTAGGTCGAAGAATTAACACTTAATAAGAGTGTGGAAAGTTTTATGAAAAACTGTTAGTTTTTCGAACAAATTTTTATTTTAGAATCAATGCTTTGAGTGAGTTGTTTGTTACAAAATATCTTCAAAATGAAGAAAGCATTGTTTTTTAATCGTGTTTATCGTCGTCAGCCCCTCCGTGGTCTGAGAACTGGTGTCCTGCGAAGCTTCGAGATTCATCTCGATTTCGAATCTCAAGTAGCTATTCGCTTCGATTCGAAATCGGCTGGCCGATTCGTCTTTTTCGAATCTTTCACAGGACTATTGCAGTGTATCGGTCATCTTCGTCATCTCACAAAACTCTAGCTCAGATGGAAATTGTACATGAATAATGGTGAAAATACAGACAGCTATATCAACATAAACAGCATCTGTACCGTTGCTACCACCCATGCTAATTCCTGTCTTGCTAGTCAATACCACCGTTGAAAGTAATTTATATGTTACTATATGTTAACCTTTATTTATCGAGATTTGAACACGGGCGAAGCGTCAACAATCGCTTCGATGCGGTCCATGTTGCTTTTCGCCTGTATCGGCTATAAAATAATAATTCGGAGTTGCGCCTAGATAAATATCGATCGGGAAACGGAAATACGCTCGCATTCGCGCGGAGGAGGTCGATTATAGGTATCGCGGAACTAAATATTTAAATTAGAGTTACCCACATTCAAATGTTGCACTGGGAAATAAAGCAATCTCTAAAAATAAACAGCCTTGGGAAAATATATTGTTTCAATAAACGTTTGAAACTTTCTATTGACATCTTGCATTATTGTTGAATATTCCTGATAAAGAAAAAGGTTGATTTGATGACTTTTGGACCTAAAAATACAATTTACTTTTTGTGTGTTGTTGTAGGGAATTTCCTGCACGTGACCGGTACTTCCTTTTGCGTCAGTTTTTCTCTCTTATTTGTTGCATGACCCCCCTGTTTTCAGATCAGAAAAAGTTGTCTGAAGGGCTAAACTTGACAGAGATATTTGAATGCCAAAATTAAAGTGATGCGATCATATTTTTTTCCGCCTGAACCTTATAATGGTCGCCTCTGGGAAAATATATAGTTCTGTGATACCTGATGATCACTGCGTGAGGACATTTTTTTCGGAGTTACCGTTTCAGCATCGATATTCGTTTCGGCAGTAACTCCGGGTTGCGGAAAAAACATGGACGATATCGAAGCTGTGGTTGACTTGACGATAAATAAAGGATAACATATAATTAATTGATCAATTTACTCTACACAAATGTGAGGAAATGCGTGTACTATCGAATGCAACCGATGAGAAGGGCGAAAGCTTGATATATATTCCTATTTTCGTGTTTTGAGTTCCCAATAAAACCTGTTGGGGAATTTTACTACAGATTTGAATGGGAGGAATCTCAACACATAGAAAACCCGCCATCGAATCCGAGGTTTTTTCGCGAAACCGAATCTGAAAAAGCAAAACTTCCTAGCTCCATTTGTGAGGAGCTCTGGTCGGAAACAGCCATTGCGTTAGCTGTTGGGATAAATTGAATGATATCACACACGGGGCTTTGCTGAAACCATTGTGTAAAACAATATTACTGAACCGAGGCAAGACATCGAAGGGGTTAACCCTTTACCTAACGTAACGGCCAAAACCGGCCAGCGCTATTCTCAAAAATCGCCAATTAATTTTCATTATTTTTTTTCATTTTTTGTCTCAAAAACATAGGTTATGACCCCTCGTTATAACGAGCTCGTCGAGCTCGTTCCAACGAGGGGTCATAACCTATGTTTTTGAGACATAAAATGAAAAAATTAGTTATTCAAGAATTATTTTTGCAAGTGTCGTCTGCTTTTCTGGTTAGGTAAAGGGTTAAACTACAATATTTATAAGTGGATGGCAGTTGATTACAAATTAAAATTCTTCTTGTAATACACAGACAATGACATTACAGTCCAGAACCAATGTCACCAATCAGTGACGGACTGACCAGGGAAGCACGGGGGCAGAGTGGTGCAGCTACCACCCCTGCCTTCGGACCACGGGGGCGAGAGGGGGCAGACAATGCCCTTCTCAGGTTCGTCACTCATTTCTTTTCAATGAATTATTTTCGAAGTGAAGCAAAAATACAACCCAAATCCGTTCTGTGAGCTTTAAAAATTCAGTTTGGGAGGGGTACCCTCTTCTGATGGGAGGGGGAACCTTCTCTCAAACTCTCCCATCTTGGGCATGCAGCCTTCGAGACATGCATGTCATGGTGGGGCTGCTAGTGCGAGTATTCCCGAGATCTGACCCCCACCTGCCCTGAAGTGCTTCCGGCGCCCCTGGGACTGACAAAATTGGAAAATTTCCAAACGGCCGGCGCCCCATCCAAAACAGAGTTCTATAGATAACCTGGAAGGTGATGTTTCGTTCGAAACTGTGATCAGTTCGGTGCCAGAAACAACTTGATGGGACCTTCTGGTTCACATGGGAGAAGCTAGCTACCTAATAATTTGGTTCGCTGGAACTCCGGTTCCATTTTTGGGGCCAGTGAATCATGGAATGGGGTCACATTCGACCTAATGTTGGGTCGGTTGCAATTCGAAATCGTGCCGCAGGCCTGGCATTCTTTAGGAATGCAGAAGTGCTGCACGTCTACTGCACGCCTAGAAAAAAAATTGAGGAGGGCAATTTTTTGCACCCCTTCATTTTCTGGAATGCCAGACCTGTTTGGGACTGCCTTTAAAATCTATTATCATTTCGTTCCCTGAGTTCCAATGTGTTCTCTGTGCCTACTGGCACAGAGAACACAGTGGAATTCAGGGGACGATTTGTCAATATTGCATTGATTCGCAATAATTCATGACCCATTCTGTGTCGTATTTCGATACATTTTGAGTGTAGAAGACAGTCACATAAGAATTGAATGCAACATTTGGAATAATGAGATGTGTGTGCCAATTTGTCCACTATGTAGCGGAAAGTAGTACAATTTTTCAGTCACAATACTAACACCTTGAAGTGAATATAACCAAAATAGCACACTAGTTTTTGCATTTAAAATTTCAGGTGCAATTGCACTCCCAAGCAATCTGAGGAGGGCAGTTACTGTCTCTGCACTCCTTGATTTTCTAGATTGCCTGGCCTGGTGCCGACTTGCCCAGTACGAGGGTAGGTCAGGCGATGGATGAGGGAGGGACGGTCAGCTATCGTAAGTGAGATAGTCTGTTAGAAATTGTCCCGGGGCGTGGGAGGACAGTCCGTCCTGTTACAATTCACCTCACTAGATTCTTCCAGTTAGAAGAGGGCAATGTGATGATATTAAAAGTGTAAAGATATTCTGGGGAAATCGACTCGTGGGTTAATGTGTCCTTGTTCAGATAAACCTTTTGGGGGAGGGGTTGACGCCACTTTTGACAGCCATGGTCACCTCGTGTCGGACAGTATCACTGGTGGAGGAAGCCGAAGACAACCACCGATCAGCGGCGAGCAACTATAAGGCTCTCCAACGTACTAACTCCACATAACCAGGGTTGGCACTGGTTGAAGACAAGTGCACCGTCGAATGGACACAGCGCCACCGTGACCCCGCATGTGCAATCGGGATTAAGCGCCTTGCCCAAAGACACAACACATTTACACCTGGCGGGGGTCGAGCCGTGGACGTTTCGGTTTGAGGTCCAATGCTGTAACCCTTGAGCCACTACACTCCCAGAAAAACGTTTTTAAGAGCGCATGGCATCACACTGATGTTTGGTTATAATAACAGTTACTGATGCAGTAATTGTGATTAGAGGGGGCGTTAGCGTCAAGAGGACGTAAGGCGGCAACTGCCCGGGGCTTGGGGCTTGGGCCATGCTAGGGGCTCTGGATTTTTGGTATTTTAAAAAATGTAGGTTGTCGTGGGAAGGCTTTTGGTACGGGACTCCGAAGCTAGTGGAGGTGGCAAGAGTACGTAGTTGCATTACTGACCAGGTTTCATTCAAATAAAAAACCCATTTGTTCCAGTTTGTTGGTTTTCCACCGGTCTTTTCTGCATCGAGGTGGTCACAATTATCTTAGGAGAAAAAAATCACCATGCACACAGAAACACAGGTAATAAATTACGGTAACCAAAAAGTGAGGAAATAATTGGGTAGATATTGTCAGGGGGGGGGGGGGGGGGGCTCAGTCCCCGTGCTTATCGCTTCACGTGCTTATCGCTTCGCGCCTTCGGCGCTCACAGGGCCCGTAACGCCCGTTATACACATTGCCCCGGGGCTCCCGGTGGCCCTAGTGGAAGGCAGCTCTGATAATCGAGAGGTCCAGGACCACTAAAGTTTCAGAGAGCTAGAGGATTTTGCGATCCGCTAAAGCAACACGGTAGACGATGGCGTTGTCCCCACACATCCTTATATATTAGGGTACTGTATGCCACAGTATACCAGGGTATATTGACAAAACGCCATCGTGTCAGTCTCGTGAAAACCACACAAGCTAAATACTTCATTATGCCTATATGTCAGCCCTAACTAGGACCCTCCGGCCGTTACCCTCTCCTCCCACTTCCCTCCTGGAGGGAAGTGGGAGGAGAGGTAACGACCGGAGGGCCCTAGTTAGGACTAGCCCACAAATATACACAGATAATGGTGTTACAGTCCAGGGCCAATGCCGCAAATCAGGGCAGTTTCCAAAATGGCAGATCGGCAAATTTCCAAATGGCCGGCTCTCCATCCAAAAAACCGCAATTCTATAGATAACCTCACCGGTTCCGCCTCAACGACCCCCCCCCCCCCTCACCACCCCCACCCCAACCCCCGGTTCCGCCCCAACGTTGGATTATATTTTATATTACTCACTTTTGGGGATGGAACTACGGAGAAGGTGTTCATGATTCTGTCTGGATATTCTTCACGGATTTTACTTATAATCAGCGTGCCCATGCCGGATCCTGTACCCCCTCCAAGGGAATGTGTCAGTTGAAATCCTTGTAAACAATCTACAGCCTCAGCCTCCTTCCTAATTACATCAAGAACGGATTCTACTAGTTCTGCACCCTCAGTGTAATGTCCCTTAGCCCAGTTGTTCCCGGCCCCTGACTGTCCAAACACAAAATTGTCGGGCTTAAACAGTTGTCCAAAAGGTCCGGATCGAACAGAATCCATGGTTCCTGGTTCCAAATCGACAAGAACACTTCTTGGTACATAATTGCCCCCAGTCGCTTCGTTGTAGTAGACGTTTATACGCTCAAGCTGGAGATCGGAATCACCATGGTATGCACCCGTTGGGTCGATTCCATGTTCATCAGAGATAACTTCCCAGAATTTAGAACCAATTTGATTGCCACATTGTCCGGCTTGTACGTGTACAATTTCTCGCATACTTGTTTGTTGAACGGTTTTTCTTCAATAAATGAGATAGTTGTCTATATGTTGAAGCAATATGCTGTTTCTCACTCGACTTGGTATGTAGCAGGTGTGATGATGAGGTCACCGTTTTATCGTATGATATGTATATTACATGTACTGTGCGTAAAATCCGAAAATAAACCTTCGATAGCGAGGCCACAAACTATTGCCACGCATCAATTTCAACACACTCCACATACTTTTCCAGTTTCACCAACATGTCAAATGAAATAGGTTAAGAGTTTAAGGATATGACTAATGTGTCGTCACATATGGGTGTTTCATTGGTATGAGTGTGGTGTGTATGCTTGGTGGTGGGAGGGGTGGGGGGATCTCCGACATGGAACAACTAATGAGAACTGCAACAGTTGCTTATTCTTTACGTCGATAAATAAAATTGTTTTCCTATAACCTCCTTGCAGTGGCGCTTCCACGATCACGATTTTGGGTCTGATGGAGAGGTTAACCGGGGGTTGCACCGAGAGGAGGGCTGCAGTAACCTGTCAGGGAGGTCTAGCCCCACTGTGGTGGGGGAGGCTGCCCTCATTATTGAAGTCTTATCGGGGTAGACTCTACCCCCACCCCCACCTGGGAGCAAATCCCCTTTGTCGTTAAAATTCTGGTGCCACCACGGGGCAGGGACATAAATTATGATCATTGGACGCGCGTGGGGACTAATTGGGGGCGTCCTCGAGATGGGTATACCGTTCACGTTGGCGGGGTTCGCCCCACCCCTTGTAAAATGGAAGGTTTGAGTGGCCCTCCTGTTAGTTACAGAGACCAGAGGGCTTTAATTACACTACCGCGCACGGAAAGTTTGATGCTCTCGTATTATTAAAGTTAAACTACTGGTGAAAACCCATTTCTTCAATTTCGCATTTCTGGCGTTTAGGGGCTGGGGCGTCCAAAAACGCCCAAAAAGCACTTTTAATTACGTCCATGATTTCGCGTACGTCCATGATTTCGAACACCCTCTAGTGTTCACTGAACACAAAAACCTAACATTTGAAACGAATTTTCTTGGCATTTTCAGATAAGAAGGGGTCTTCCGTGCTCCCCGCCTTCTTCAGGCCCGATTTTTACTATCAAATACACCTCTGCGTACGGCCAAGCGATATTAACCCTTTACCTAACATGAAAAGCAGATGACACTGGCAAAAAAAAATCATGAATAACTAATTTTTTTTTCATTTTTTGTCTCAAAAACATAGGTTATGACCCCTCGTTGGAACGAGCTCGACGAGCTCGTTCCAACGAGGGGTTATAACCTATATTTTTGAGACAAAAAAAATGAAAATTAATTGGCGATTTTTTAGAATGGCACTGGCCGGTTGGGTTGGGTAAAAGGTTAACTCTATGTTCAGAAAATTAGAATGTACTTCTTAAGAACGGAAAATTCATGGCGTTTTCAGATAAGAAGGGGGTCGTCCGCCACCCCCCCCCCCCACCCCCCACTCCGCCACTCTCTGCCACAAGTCTGTTGGAAACCGGGGATTTGTCGCTGCTGGAAGACATAGATTCACGCCGCGTATTCAGCCAAACTCAAGGAGTGTCGCCTGAATCAGTGCGTGAACGTATGTCTCACCGTGACGAACCCACCCGTTTCACTTTTGTTGGGGTGGTTCTTATCCTGAAGGGGTTAATAACTTTTCCTCGAAAAGCATAAATCAACAGGGGTTCACTGAAAACAACAATTTTAATACATATATAAGAACGATAAATAGGATAATTGGTGACTTACATGGAATCCACAAGAATAAGAATATAAAACATCAATCTTCCCCTACCCACAGTTTTTGAGTCACTTGCGGGCCCACATTCTCTATTGTCGCTGGTTATTTCCTCCTCTTCGCTGGTATTGTTTCCTTGGGGACAGGTCGCCTCTTCACTTCACCCTATCACTGCCGTCGCACGGCCTCTAGCGTATTGTCACTTTATCGAACGCCTCTGCTCTTACAGGTGACGGAATGTCACTCTACTTCTGCCGTCGCACGGCCACTAGCTTATTGTCACTTTACTTGACGCTTTTCACACAAGCAGTCGCCACCAATGGGGTTAAACTCCCCATTACGTTTGTCTCAGGATAATGTTCGTACAGGCAAAGCCTACTCTGCCTATGTATGGCTTGCCTTCTAAAAACAGGTAATGCCGTTTACCTAAATGCATATAGCTTCCTGAGCTCATACTTCCTGATCCTGATCCTATTCTCATATATGGCCACCGACTTGGCCCGCGACTGCTCCTATTCTAAATATGAGCTCTGTGTCTCCCCTACATAACAACGTGTCTATACTTTCACACCGATGCGGCACCTCCTCTAACCTATAGCATGGGACCTCCCCATCTACTCGCAACGACCCACAGCCTTACAAACCTTCCGACTGGAATTGGTTGGAATGATTTTTATTTAGATAGCCAGAACATTTATTCTCAGTTTAATCGCTTCTCTTGAACTTGGCCGCTCAGATCTATCTTAATTTAATACTCTCTTTAAAGTCCCTTTGAAAGACTCACATTTTTGTATCTTTTGACATTTCAGAGACAGGACAGATGCATAATATGGGTGTGTGTCCAGAACATGTGTGATGCACTGGTTTCCAACAATTAGCTCTTAACTGGCCCTAATTACGTAGCTAATGATTACATGAGAGGATATTGTCTCTCTTACTATTGATTTGTTATCAGATAGCCCATGTGGCGTTCAACAGGTGCGCCATAATGGACATTAAACTTCATGCTTAATTACTAAAGTTTGAGTTATTGATTGCCTGTTCAAGTGACAAATCGGTTCTCGGGTCCGTAATATAAACGCTCATTCTTACACCTTGGCCCGAATGAGAAAAATTATCAAAGATATGCACACTTTTATATAACAAAATCGCAACTTTTAGCTATCACCTTGACAAAGCCTAAATATCACTTTTAATTACACTTTGTGTTCAACCACGTAACTCGGCGAACGTTTAGAAAATGCATCTCAAGAAGCAAATGTTCCAGACATTTTTCGATAAGAGGGCTTTCAGGTGACCCGTTACAACAGTCAGAATCCAAATTGAACGACGTGGTGGTGGACGGTTTTGCTGTGCTGGATGTTTTACACATTTTGAGACAGCGGTGCGATCAGTTCGAGGATTCTCAGAGAAGACGAACATCTTTTGAACCCATGGCCGTAAATATAGGGAGAATCGGGGGTGTTGACGGCCTAATCAGACATTTTGTCGGAAAATATGTATCTTGTTCTGAAAAAATTAGTCCCTATTTTCGGAAAATTTACAAAATACGTATGAAAATTCTTTATGTGACTACAGAAGGCGTTTTAGTCAAACTTTCCGGTAAATAACCAGTGTTTGGTGTCAAGACAGTATTATAGATCTGATTTGAACCACTTTAAAATATTCCGGAAATTGTTTTCTCCTGACGGGAAATTTGGTCTTCGTCCTTCATCTGTCACCAACTTCCCCTATCATTTATAAAGAGCAGAATTTTGATACCAACGTAACCCCATAAACAGATCGTTACACGAGAATGGCTTCCTGTTTAACCCTTTACCTAAAATGAAAAGCAGACGACACTTGCAAAAAAAAATCTTGAATAACTAATTTCTTTCATTTTTTGTCTCAAAAACATAGGTTATGACCCCTCGACGAGCTCGTTCCAACGAAGTGTCATAACCTATGTTTTTGAGACAAAAAAAATGAAAAAATAATGAAAATTAACTGAGGATTTTTGAGAATAGCGGTGGCCGGTTTTTGCCGTTACGTTGAGTCAAGGGTTAATGACATTGCATCTATTTTATTTACAATGCAAAGACTAACTGCAGGGATATCATGAAACTCAAAGTGAGTGGGAGGGGTGTTTCCTTCATGTAGGTGGAAGTCTGGGTGTCTTCCCATGCAGGGTAAAGCTGAAAACATCAGTGGTATTGTGGGGGTACCTATAAGGCCTCATAATACAATTATGATGGAATATGATTTCGGAATTTAAAAGGCAGATAGAAATTGATGGGGCAGCTTCCCCACCCTACCCTGGCTCAGTCACAGAGAGAGAGATTGAGAAACGTTTATTTAGAGAGAAAGGGGGCGTTACTAATTCGAGATTTACTACTCCCCACAAGATAACAAAACACTGTTGCACCAGGCATGAGCTTGAGATTGTATTTTGAGACCTTAGATTCACTCTCAATAGCACTGATTTCTTCTTCCCGAGAAAACCTCCCAGTCCCCTACCTATAGGGTGGACCCCCCCCCCCCCCACCCTCCCCCACACACACACTTTGTGTTTCAGGACATCTCTGCAGTTAGGCCCTGCAGGACTTCTACTCCCTGCCCCAGGCGCCCTTGGAACCCAGAAGTACCTGCGTCCTTTTCGAGATTTTGCCTGAAGTCATGTCTTGCGCCATATTAACCCTTTACCCAACGAATCGGCCGCATCTGCCCGCGTAAAATGCAAATTCAGCAGTTGAAAAAATTTTTTTTTTCAAAAACTTTCAACAAAACCATATCATGTGACCCCTCGTTGGAACGAGCTCGTTGAGATCGTTCCAACGAGGGGTCACATGATATGGTTTTGTTGAAAGTTTTTGAAAAATTTGAAAAAATGCTATTTAAAATAATCAATTTTGATATCGTCTGCGTTGGGTAAAGGGTTAAACAGAACAGATGCTATATCATTAAAACAGAAAGGCATATCGTGTGGGAGGGGGAGAAAAATACAGACACAACATGGGGGTGCGTGAGGCGTGAGTGGTTTCAGTATGTTGAAACAATATTTCTCAGTTCATTTAATTTTTTACATTCACACTCATTATTATTTATTTATTTATTTATTGGTGTTTAAGGTCACATATTTCTGCACAATGGCTAATCATGACCATGACAGTTTTACGGGTGGAAGAAGCCGGAGTACCCGGAGAGAACCACCGAGCAACGGCGAGCAACTGTCAGCTCCTCAACATACGAACTCTCTCAACATACTAACTCCACACAAGCAGGGTTGGCATTGGTTGAAGATAAGTGCACCATCGACGTGCAGTACGCCTTAGTACACGATGTCACCGTGCCCCCACGTGGGCAATGGGGGTGAAGTGTCTTGCCCAAGGACACAACGCGGTTGCAGGTGGGATTCGAACCGAGGACCTCTCGGCTTGCAGCCTGCACCTCTACCAACTGAGCCACTACGCCCCCTACATTCACACTTAAGACTACGTTCAAGTCCCCAATTAAGCTCAGAAGGATATGCCCGGTATGGAGCATTGAGAATAGTTTTAATCTTTATATTGGTGTAAAATATGGGTGAATGTCATTGGAACTGTAGTGCTGAGGCAAGGGTGGGTGTTGGTTGGAAAGGGAAAAACTATGCTGTACAGGTTTTTGAAAATGCACATGCAGATGGCAATTCTTTTCGGTCTTGCCTTTTGTCTCTACGAACCCGGCCTTACATTCACAGAACTTTAAATAAACCATGTAACACCACTTCTGGTGACTTGAATCAGCTGCGGTTCACTTGTGAAATTGATTCTGTCTCCTCAAAGATGTCCTCAGTATTTTACCATGTTTTCATTCCAGGACAGAATTGTCTCCTCAGGCTCTCGGATAGACAACAGAACGATATTTCATATTCTTTAACAGTTTACTGCCACGCACACTTTAACCATATATGGAGGGCGTCTATGTTGGCGTGTATGCGAGGAAGTTTAATAAAATATATGACATACTTGAATCTCTACCATCTGATTAATTGTTGGAAATGGCCCTCTGAGCCCTTTCCAACAATTAATCGGATCATGAGATGGTAGGATTGATCTGCGCATATCAGAACGTACAGATAATCATCATAAAATAGGTGGTGACAATAATCGCTTCGGGAGCGTAAGTGTTAATGCAAATACATGAATATACAAGAATGGAATGAAAACCGTTTTCATTATAGATGCCATTGCTCTATAATATAAATATATGAAAGTATGCGCAAAAATGATACAGAGCATGGACAACAAACAATGTATGAATAAGTGTGTTTGTAACAGTATGTGTTTGGTCACACATTCCAACTCTTTAAGAAAGGTGTGTACATGTCTGGCATCTATAATTTTAAAACAGAAAACAGACTTCAATGAAGATGGTCTGATGTTGTATAGTTACTTTTATAACTCAGTGGCCTGCAACGTCTCAAATGGCTCAATAAAAGTGTCAGTCAATGTCATAACCAAAATAATAAGTGAAAATAATTGGGTCATTGGAGTTAGGCTTGAAATCCCAGTTGTAAATCAGAGAGGTTTAGTTGATGTTATCTACATTCATCTCAATGATTTGAGCAAGGGATCTCAGCCAGTTACTGATATATGACCTGAATGTACCCATACAGGAATAGTGGAGCCCACTTAATTGGATATCTCTTAAATGAATAACCCTGTTAACTGAATATAATTTCCCAACACAAAACCATTTTGCCATACCTCCAGTATTATTTGAGACAAAAAATGAAAAAATAATGAAAATTAATTGGCGATTTTTGAGAATAGCGCTGGCCGGTTTTGGCTGTTACGTTGGTTAAAGGGATAAGAAGGAAAATAGGCTGCACAAACCAAGATGGGTCTGGTAGAACTGTCTATCTTATGGACAATCAGGTGGATTTTTAACCAATTTGTAGGCATAATTTGGGGAATTGTATGTGATAGGCTGGAAGCGAAATATATTGGGAATGAAAACAATTTAAGATGGGCACCGAGAATCGTTTTAAAATATGCACAATTAAGACGTCGGCCGTGCGATTACAACAAAAAGTGGCTCGGCAGATTCTCTGTGGCCTGTATGGATGGTTCTCAATGTTTCTATGCTTGAACGTTTCGTTGTTTGGGTGGTGGGGCTATCCTCAGTGACAGGTGATGAAATATTCGATGCTGTGGGATTCGTTGGTACAAGAGACGACGTGTAACTTTTCACATTGGCGTAAAAAGAGATTGAATCAGGTGAGTGTGGTGGGGCTATCCTCAGAGACAGACGATGAGGCATTCGACGCTTGTGAGATTCGATTCTACAAGAGACTGTAACTTTTCACAGCGGCGTTGTGTGTAAAAGAAGGTTGATTGACGTGAGGGTGGCGGGGCAGTTCCTCGATGATAGATGGTGAGGTATTCGATGCTTGTGAGATTCGTTGTAATAATAATAATACTTTGGCCAGCCGCTGATTTGTCGCGGTTCTCGGACGAGAAGGCCTTGGTTACCCCTGTACTCCCAACTGCCTCCCTATTCCCACGCTTCTCCTCTCCTCCCAACACTCGGAGACGAACTGCTTGATGACATCCCTTGCCCCATTCTTCCCAATCTCTCCGATTAGCATATTAACCCTCTCCTTTGAGTCTCCCCCTAACCACATGTCCTTCATTCTCCCATCCCACTTCCAACTTCCCCAATATACTCCCAGTGAATCTTATTCTGTTGGACTGGTACTTTGGGCATTCTAGAAGAAAGTGTTCCAAGATCTCCACCACGCCCAAATTACACATCTGGCACTCCTTTTCACTGTTTTTCTCAATTTTCCCCTCAGCTCCTGGGACCGCGACCTCAGCTTGAATAACAGAGACCCCCCCCCCCCCCCCCCCGCCCCCCAAGGTGCCATCAAGGTAATCTTCAAAACCTGGTTTCTCTTTATCACACAGACCACCCAAAGATCTCTTTGATTTGACCGCCACCCCCCCCCCCCCCCTCCCTCGCCAATTACGGTTACAATCCTCCATGACCCTTTCTCTGACGATTTTTTACCCTGGTTTGCCCCAACGTCCAGGTCCGAGATATCCAATGAGTAGTTCTCTAGTAGCTCCCTCACTTGGCCCATCCACCCCGTCTTGATATTTGAGTTGAAAATTCTCAGGAACATTATTTTACACCATCGGCTGTCGGGGAGATTTACCAAATAATTAAGATAACCGAGTTTCAACAGGTCTATCCTGTCCTTGATCCTCATCCACCCAAGCTCATCCCTGATTGCGTCTAGCGCAGAGGCATTACTCGACCCCGATATCCATCGGCCTGCATCGTTCTGCAGGATTTCCAAGCTCCTTACGGCCGTCTGGTTTAGGGGTACCACTTCCGTATCGTATATGTTATGCTTGGCAGACCCACCATTTCCCAAATGGTTTTCCCCAAGAAAACCTTATTGAAACTGTTTCTCCCTATAAGTTTCATTTGGTTAAGGATTCGCTTCCCCTTCAGAATCAATTTATTTGTGTGGTTTCGGTAGATGCCTCTTCCTGTAATGTTTATATTTACCCCCAAATACTCGTAATCACCTGTCTCTCCTACACTGAGAAGTTTGCTGCTACCTTCCGGAATGCAGAACTCACCCACTCTCCACCTTCGAGTGGGGTCCACTTTGCGGCCCACAGGTATAACTTTGCTCTTGCTTTCATGAAGTTCGAGTCTCCATTTGCTACCATATTTCCCAAGAATTCCCAGCATTTTCGTTAGCCCCCCTTCGCTTTCTGACACTAGCACCATATCGTCTGCAAAAAATAGCCCCGGGATCTTCAAGTCCCCAACAGCTACTCCCTCGTCGCTATGCAGGAGTTCATCTCCTAAGCCTTTGATGTACAATGCAAACAGAATTGGCGAAAGGATACACCCCTGTTTTAGGCCTATCTCCATAGGCAGACGTTTTGTTGTAATGTTTCCCAGGCTAAGTTCACTCTGTACGTCTTTATATAATGCTTTCATAATTCCAACAAACTCGCCTCCTAAGCCCAGAGCCTCCAACCTGCGCCACATACCCTCCCTCCATACTCTATCGTATTTTTTTTGACATCCAAAAAGGCCATAAACATCTTTTTCTTTTTTGCTTTCGCGGATTCTATCATTTTGGGATAGCGTGAAAAGATGGTCAGTAACTCTCCTTCCCTTCCTGAAGCCATTCTGGATTTCTCCCAAAAAACCCTTCTCTTCAATCACCTCCTCTAGTCTCCCATACAGGACTTTACAGAAAACTTTTCCAATATTGCTACTGACAGAGATCCCTCGATAGTTATCCAAAACGTCTTTTCCCCCTTTTTGTGAATAAATGTCACTTTGCTTTCTCTCCACTCCTTTGGGACCTCTTGATTTTCTATGGCTAGATTGAATAGGGCAGTTAGGCTTTCCACGAATTCCTCTCCCCCTTTTTTGATAAACTCGTTAGGAATTTCATCCACGCCTCCCGTTTTTCCATCCCTTAATTTTGAGATCACCTTTCGCACCTCCTCCGTTTTAATTTCGCTGCACACGAAGTTCGATAGGTTTTCCTCGACCCGATTCGGACACTCAGGTGGGCTCCCCATGCCCCATCGCTTATCGTTTACCTTTTCCCAGTGCTTGACTAGTTCTGATTCGACTTGATCTTGCTTGTCTGTAACTCTGCCATCTATTTTAATACTCTGTGGGTTACTTCCTTTGTTACGTTTATTCACCTATTTCCAAAATACGTTCGAACTCGACTTCCCTGTCGTTCTTATCGTATTAATAAGACTGCTATTTCGCACTCTCCGATTATCGTTTTTATTCTTATATACTTTATTTCGTGCTTGTTGGCATTCTTCCTTTGCTACTGTGGCCTCGTTGCTTTCCGCCCCTTAAGTTTTCTACTTCTCATGTATGCAGCACATTTAGATTTTCTACCCTTTATGGTCCTTTTCAGTTCTTCATTCACTCTGTACCCAAGTTCCCGAGTTGGCACCCTGATCTTTCCTACACTTTCCTTCCCTGCCTCCACTAGGCTCGCAACTATGGCGTCGGCCATCTTCTGGACACTGCCCCCCACCCCCCACCCCCCACACACACACCTTGGGTACGGTTGCAAGCTTTGGTTTCAGTTTTTCATTGACCCAGTCAGCATCCTTTTTGAGTCCCCAAATCTCCTTGAAGCTTCATTTGCTTTTTACTAGGTTTTTGGCCCTGATCGTCACTGTAATCAAGTTGTGATCACTGTTCACCTCCATTTTACCCCATCATCCACTTCTACCCCTATCACCTCCCTCTATAAATTAATATCTGTGAGAATGTAGTCGATTATTGATTTTCTGTCGTTCCTCTCCCAGGTTCATTTCCCCTTACACCTCGCGTCCCTGTTCAGAATCTTCAGGCCGAGCTCGTCTGTGAAGTTCAACAGCTTTCTTCCATTCCTGTTGACTTTCTTGTCCCCACCCTCTATGCCTTCTTCATTATTACCTATGTGTCCATTAAAGTCACCCATCAGAATTATACCGAGCCCTTTGTTTTGTAGTTATGTGATATTGGACCTTAGTGTTGAGTATATCGAGTCGTTCCACTCGGGTTTGCTTCCCTCCACCGCACAGTACACAATCCCAAGGGCAATACTTTTGTTTCTCAGATTGATCCTTACCCATCCAATTTCTTTCGATACCTCAGACGAGGAGGTGCTGACATCTTCCAGGTCTGTGATTAGCGACGGTTTTAAATCCTATTTAATGTACATGCCTACCCCTCCCCCTTTTTCTAGCCTTCCGTTCGCCCTACACCAATCCACACGCACCCCCTTACTTGGTATACCCGTTCCTCGTGTCTTACCCACGTTTCGCTAAAGCCCATGACGTCGACTCCTCTGCCTCGATCAATGTAGCAATTTCACTTACTTTTCGATGGAGACCCTGGATGTTGCTATAACCCACTTTCAGGGTATCAAGATTCATTGGCTTCCGCCTACTGGTCTCATTATTATCTAGTCCCTGGGTGTTTGTATATCCTATTTTGTGTGACTGTGCTTTCCTTGGAATACTATTCCTATTGAAGTGAATTTTTGGTCCCTTTTCCTTATCCCCCTTATCCCATTTTTTAAATCTATGGTTCGTAACACATTTCCTGTGTTCATTCTCCCCTTCCCTGCCCCCCCCCCCCCCCTCCCCTCTCTATACCAAAAAAGGCTCCACCACCTGCAACATATTTCTTCCTAAAACCTCTGTACGCCTTGGGCTAAGATGGGGACCATCCCTTCCATATAGGTCCTTTCTGCCCCAAAATGATCCCCACTTGTCTGCAAAAGGTATCCCAAGTTCCTTACAATACTCCCCCAATTCCTCGTTGACCCCAATGATCCGCGAATTACGCTCGCCTCCACCACCTAGTACTGGGAGAAGCCCCGAAACCACTACCTGTGCATTCTTGGCATTCAGTTGAGTTATTGAGTCCTTGTAAGTCTCAATAAGCTGAACTGATTTCCTCTCCCTGATGTTGTTGGTCCCCACGTGTACAACAACCATTGGGTCTGGGTCTGGGCCTGACCCCTTTACTAATCCACCCACTCTGCCCCTTAGGTCCTCCACCCTAGCCCCCGGAAAACACAAATTGGTCCTGTGGACACTGTCGGGCCCACACACCACCCTATCTAACCCCCGCACTATACTACTCCCTGCAACCACCCACTGCCTCTTTCCTGTCCTACTACTCCTGTTACCACCTCTGTTCCCACTGGACCGGCTCGCAGTCTTGCACTCCGCCACACTAACCTCCATGCCTACCTCCACCTCTTCAGACCTCACCTGCTCCTCAGAATTCTCGAAACTACCTAACACACTGAATCTATTTTGGACACTGCACTTCACTTTTTGCCCACTCCCACTACAAGCCTCCTTGTCATCGTTTACCACCTTCCTAACCTTCCCTCTGACTCCTGCCCCGACAGACGCCACATGGTCCTCGCTATCCCCCCTCACTATCCGATTCTAAACGAATACGCCTTTTGGCCCCCCCGACTCACACTACTAGCCTGGGGATTTGACTATCTAGCCTCTACCGCCCCCTACCCTCAACCCGACGCACCTTCCTATTCCCAAAAGACCCACTATCCACGTCAAAAGTCCGCTTCCTGCTACCCACCACCTTCCATCCCCCCTCGAATGCTACCCTAACTGCGGTAACACCAGACTTTCCTGCCTTCCCCAGTTTCCCCCTCACCTCCTGCACCT
The DNA here is from genome assembly GCA_031216915.1 of Pictodentalium vernedei. Lineage (NCBI taxonomy): Eukaryota > Metazoa > Mollusca > Scaphopoda > Dentaliida > Dentaliidae > Pictodentalium > Pictodentalium vernedei. Next base: position 417,730,008 of record CM062290.1, read on the forward strand.
CTTCCTCCAACTTTACATAGGCCTCTAACAGATGCATTAACTCTACGCAGATAGCGCACATCCCCAACTCCCCCAGCTCACGCCCATCCACATACACCATATCACCGTGCTTACACACTTCCGAGGCCGTCCGTTGATATCTCATTAGTCCCCCCCCCCCCCCCCCCCCCCCCCTGTGCTGGCCTCGACCACTGCCCCCACCTGTACACCTATACTAACCGTCTCAACGCTGCTGGTCTGAACCTCTCGTGTCAAGAAACACTTGCCATCCATAGCAGCCATAGCCAAAACTGGAATGAGAAACTTAAAATTTTGAAAAACCGGTCGAAATCGTAAACAAACACAACACTGAAAACGACCCGCGCGAAGATAGGGAACACGCCACTTACTTCCGGTAAAAAACTAAATTAAACACTAATATAACTATCTTTTTCATTAAAAATCACATCAATACAACACTAAAACAATATATATATCTACAGTAACATCTAGAAGAAAAGTATGGATAATTGAGCTAACTTTTGACAACTGAAATGAAAATACTCCATGAGGTTTCCGAGATGGACACATTTCCTCGTTGCTACAAGATACGTGTAACTCCGGGTGAGCCGTCTATCATTTCCCAAACGACTGCGAACTTTTCTTTTCCGGTGCCCTGTGTGGTATCGGCTTGTATCATGGTATTTATTGTACGATACTGTCTATAGCAAAATTAGTGAATCTATTCTGCATTTGTAGGGAGGTTCTATAACAACATAACTCTTTGAATCTGAAAGGCCGCTTTTCCGGTCCTGTGGTTGTGTTACGGCCTGAATTCTTAAAGTAAACAGTTGCTCAGTGAATTTGTGTTATAGACCAATCAAGATTTTCGACGTGCAGTCACGAAGCTTCACGTTGAAAATATTGATTGGTCTTTCCCCCAAGCAAGGAATATAGACTCTACGAGTTGATGTCTCTGAACTGGCATGGAATATACCAGCAGTGTCCAAAGGATTAATACACTCTGTTTTTTTAATATGATTTTTTCAAAACTTTTTAACAACGAGCTCGTTCCAGTGAGGCTTCACAAAGTCATGCTATAGTTTTGTTGATTTTTTTTTTTTTTTTTTTACTGCTGAATTTGTATATTACGCGGGTGGATGCGGCCGATGTGTTAGTGTGGCTGTCACGATTAATCGATTGTCGGTGGGCAACGCCAAAATCGATTAGTATTTTTCGTTATCGAAGAATCGATAAATTTTCCCCCGTTTTAGACGTTTAATAAATTTTTAAAAATTTGATGAAAAAACTATTATTTCTGAAGGTAAAAGGTCAAGAACATCGACGTTAAACCTCAAGAAGCCATAAGACGCATTTGTCTTTTAGGTACATTCAATGCTTGATTATTACACTGACGGTTCAAAAGTTCAGAACATCAAAGCTTTGAATGGACCTAAAAGAGGATCGTCTTTGTTGTTTTCTTGAGGTAGGTCAACTGACTTAAACTTCATTTTTAACGACTTCAAAGAGTGGGAGGGGGGGGGGGGGGGGGGTCATCCAGGTACGATTAATCGATTATTATCGATTATTTGCGACGATTAATCTACTCCTAAATTCAAAAATCGTGACCGCCCTATTCGTTAGGTAAAGGGTTCACCAGCTAACACATTATAGTTACAGAAATTGGGAATATTAAAATCTTGTAATGCTTGGAAATCTAAAATCAGTTTTATTGTCGATAGCTGTTTTTTGGCGGATCAGCTAGAGTATTTCGAAACAGACGTCGAATGGATCTTTTTGATATATTCAATGAATTGACTTTTTTAAAAAAAATTTCTTGTTTGGGGATGGTAAATTACTCCTGTTCCTCTTGCGTACAGCCTTGTTTCCCATGGTCTTGGTTAATAATGTGAGACTTTCTGTATGCCATAAGAAGACGTGAGTGCCATCAGATTTAGAAAATGCCACCTCTGTTAAAAGAATAAAAAAAGCCTCAACTACAGTTTTTGACGAGCATATCGTTTGAACTAATGGCGCGTCGGTGTTTCGCAACGAAAGGATGGAAGCCCGGTATGGTAATCCTGAGAACCGGAACTTTGCCCCCCCCCCCCCCCACTCCTCACCCACCCAGATCCCCAAGCGAGAACCAGCAAGATGAGTTGGCCGTCGTATTGGAATACTAGTTACCACTCATGAGATAACTTTATTTAATCAACTTGACGTTATAAAGTTATCGCTTCAAGAAATGTACAGTCAAAACCTATAACACTTTTCGCTGGATACACACTGATGAACTTGCAAATTTGAAACATGCTGCTAAAACGTCATTCAGACAGCCAAAAATAACGTGATATTTCATCCCCGAAAACCGCCAGAAGCCTCCATTTAATAAGTGATTTCAAAATTTTCTTAAGAGATATCATCGGTCGTGACTTCGGCACTTGTCTTCGCCATCTGCATCCAGACACTTTTGAAAAGGGGGCCCATCGCAGAATTAACCCCTTTGTTTGTTACTACTATCTCCCAGGGGTCTGACCCTCCCCCCTCCCCACCTCCACCCCGAAATGCTTTCAGCGTCCATGGATGTAAGAAAGTGCAATATTTAGAACTTAACCCTTTACCTAACGTAACGGTCAAAACCGACCAGCGCTATTCACAAAAATCGCCAATTATTTTTCATTATTTTTTTCAATTTTGTCTCAAAAACATAGGTTATGACCCCTCTTTGGAACGAGCTCGACGAGCTCGTTCCAAAGAGGGGTCATAACCTATGTTTTTGAGACAAAAAATGAAAAAAAATAATTATTCAAGAATTTTGTTAGCAAGTGTCGTCTGCTTTTCATGTAAGGTAAAGGGTTAAAAGCAGTAAGATTCGATTCTGGATTCGATTTGATCCTAAATGCTCTGTATCCTTGACTTGCATCGTCCTGGACTTTTGATAAAGTTACCACCCACCCCCCACGCCCCACACCCCACCCTATTAAATTATTAGACTGGCGAGGAAGGTCCACTTAAGAAGCATGTTACTGTTGAGAAAATGACTATGTCCTATGACATCAGCAGAAAAAAGAGTGAAGTTTTCTTCTTTTTTTTACTTTTAATAAACGAGGTGTCTGTTGTTTTCGTTTATTAAAAGTTGCAAAAGGAAACTTGACATTTTAGGAGACAAGCTAATTGGAAGTTTAACGAATTTGTTTTCACAATAATTTGCAAGTTTTTATTCTTTCCAGAAAAAAACTTAGCAAATCTTATCTCCTAGACTTTTATATTGATAAAATGGATAGTGTCTGTATTATATGTCACGATGCGTACACTCATGATACAAATATAATTATACATGTAAAATGAACAGAAAAAAGTTACAGAACATCAAAAGATGGTGAAAGTACCGATTTCTTATTTTTGAAAAGGTTAAAACAGAGAATAATAGTCAAACATTGAAACTGATTGTGAACAGTGGCGGCGTCATGGGGGTTGTATTTGGGGGGGGGGGGGGTTACTTACCCCTCCACTTTTTTCACCAGGCGTAGTAAAAAAATACTATCATTTTAATTTTTGTATTGAACGTTGCGGTGCAATGGTGGGTATGCTTAATTCCGTATTCCCAAGTGCACTAAACCAGAGAAGTTTTTAAATTATGTTTGTGTGTGCCCCCCCCCCCCCCCCCCCACACACACACATACATTAGCTGCAAACAAGAGTCGAGGGCCCAAATTGCAACAAGGCGTGCCGCGTTCATAGTATTCGAGGAATGCTAGAATCGAGAGCGTGCAACGCATCCGTTTGGAATGCAGCCTACTTTCATTTTCGATTTGAGTGTCGTTTGGTGCTTTGTGCTCGCACTTTACAACAGCGTTCTTCCGTTAAAACGCCACCATGCACGACGTTTTCTATAACTGAAAGACCAAACCAGTAAGTTTCAAAAGGTTAAAACTGTTTTAATTTAATTGTCTGAGAATGCTCCAGAAAACACCATTTACAACGTAAGTTTTAAAAAATTTTCTCAACTTCGGGAGGGGACACATTTTTAAAACTTACGCGCGGCGGGCAATACCCAACTGTACCCCCTCACTTCTGTAAAGCTGGCGCCGCCACTGATTGTGAATTTTTTTTTAAAAAAAGCCAACTTCTTTATTTTTAACACTTTTAAACAGGAAAATGACTGAAGTTTGGGATATCATGAGTACCTCGATGATACAACATCGCTAACATTTGAAAATTTCAATTTCTGTATGAAATTCCCACATCCTGGCCTTAGTGTAAAATGTACTGACAACGTTAGAAGATTAAGAGGAGCTAACTTTCCTGTAAATCTGTTCCGAAAAGGTAACATAATACTAAATGATTTGCATTAGCAACAATGTTAACATTTTCCTGTCACTTATTTATTTATTTATTAGTGTTTAATGACACATTAACAGCCAAGGTCATATCGTGTCGGTGACAGTTTTACGGGTGGAGGAAGCCTGAGTACCCGGAGAGAACCACCGAGCAACGACGAGCAGCTGCCAGCTCCCCAACATCGTAACTCTGCATTGCAGCACAGGCAGGGTTAGATTGGTTGAAGACATGCTCAACGTCTAGGTACACGACGTCATCGTGCCCCCATGTGGACAATCGGGGTAAAGTGCCTCGCCCAAGGACACAACCCGGGAGTCCGAATCGATCGCTCAGACGGTCACCCATCCAAGGACAAACCGGGCTCGACGTTGCTTAACTTTGGTTGGTCTGCCACCGCGCGCCCTCCTGTCACTTAAGTTCATCAAGCTCATTTGGGAAAAACAGTCATGTATCCACTTTGTAAATCATCTCATTAAAAATTAACACGAAAAAAATATATGTTGCCGTGTGTTTTTGTTGGGTTTTTTTTTTGTGTGTTCAAATTTGCAGTTTTTTCCGAATAGGCTTACCGTCCTTTTTCATACTCAATTGAAAAAGCATATTTTACTTGTCACCCTCGCCTTATTTTTCACAACTTTGAAAGAACAGCCGGGGCAAATTTTTTAAGGCTTTTCCAAAATATTTTATTGGGGGTTCATAAATTCAATAAATAATCATCCGACCAGCTGATCTCCTTCATTATATGCTCTAATACATGCTAAAGTCCTTTAGGGGCGTTTTGCAGTATTGCTCGTCGTAACCAATCTCACACCGTTCGTTCAAACCAATCGAACAGGCGGGATCAACAAACGTCTCATCACTCCAAAATTTTACACGGAAACCATCCGATCAGTGAGGAAAAATACCCGAGACAACGATTTCGCTTTTTAATCCTTTACCCAACCACCAGCGCTATTCTCAACAATTGCCAATTAATTTTCATTATTTTTTCATGTTTTGTCTCAAAAACATAGGTTATGACCCCCTCTTTGGAACGAGCTCGCCGAGCTCGTTCCAATGAGGGGTCATAACCTATGTTTTTGAGACAAAAAATGAAAACAATTAGTTATTCAAGAATTTTGTTTGAAAGTGTCGTCTGCTTTTTAAGTTAGGTGAAGGGTTAAAGAATATGCTTTGATGACTGCGGAAAATGAGTATGTTGATAATATACATACTTTTCATGGCAATACAAATTGAATATTTACAACATAATAACAGTTATTATTGACAAAAAAGGTTGCCGAGATTGGAAACATGATATAATTTTATTAGTTTTCGTGCAAGGTAAACGCCATGGTGTGTGATGAAGTGAAAGCTCTGCATAACTTTGTTCACTTCTTCAAACGACGTGGGTTGGAGGCAGGGCTTATATTTCGACGAGAATTCGAGAATCGATTCACGCAAAGATTCGCAACATCCATGTAGATTATCGCTGCACCTCTGCTAGGAATCGCGTGAAAAGAATTGAGTCAATTTAACCGTTTACCTAACATTGCGACAGCAAATTAACCAAAACAAGGTGAGTAGTATATCAAGGATGAAACGTCCCTCATCACCAGGACCTCGAGCAGGAGCTCGGAAATGCCGTCATGACCCAGTGGCGCCATGTTGTGTTGTCATGGTAACCCGAGTGAGCGGCCATGTTGTGACGTCATTACCATCGTGATATGTGGTGTTAGTGCGTATGCGCAGCGCGTGCTGTTAGGGTGATACGTGTTTCCGTCGTCCATTTTGTATACTGGAGGCCGCCATTTCGTAGAATTACCACAAACAACCCGACAATCCCTCCAAATCATCAAAAGCGACTTTATTTTCTACGGATTTCCCAGTAGATTCTCGGTGGTTTCTACCCATGTATCTACAAGCTCTGTTATGATTTCTTTGTTCTATTTATTCTGATTTCCCTAAGCGTGTTTATGTTCTATTTGTACACATTACAGGTGGCATATAGGCACATGCTGGATGTGCCAATATGTGTTTATGTGAGAAAGAGCAATGTGACACATTGTGCACCAGCACATAGGCACATGCTGGGTGTGCCGATATGTGCTTATGTGAAAATGCACAACGAAGGACGAAGGACTTGAATCCTATCGAACAAATGAGCTGTAGAGCAATTGCTCGATCGAGTGACTCGCACATACGACTCTTAGTCTCATTTCGGTATTCGAGGATACCTAACACATGGCTACGTATCAGCTGAGGTTACCTGTGGGATGATCGTCCGTTCGAGAAAATTCCCCGTTTGAAGTGAACGTACATTTTGAAGAAATTGTTAAAGTGAAAAAAACACTATAACTGCTACTTTAAGGTTTTTTGTTTCACTTGAATGTATCCCTCTGCCTGGCACCAGCAGAAGACGACACGCGTGATAGTTTCGTCTGAATAACTAAAAAAATCATCTTTTGCTGCCGAAAGGTCGTTCCAAAGAGGTGCCCTAAACTACGTTCGGAAAGCAAAAACTGAAAAACAACAAAATTTAACTGGGAATTATGGTGTATAGAGTTGAGTGAACTTGGTTGATTCAGGGTATAAAAGGTTCAAATTTTATAGGAGAGAATCCCCAATCACCTTCAATACGAGAGAACGACTATCTGAAGTTCATCCCATGTCAGTGATTGGAGCTATCTATCTATTATCTATTAGTGTTTAAGGTCACATATTTCTGCACAATAGTAATCATGACAGATGTTGATCTCGGCATTATTCAAGGCCATACAATGGACCAATTCAAGAATTTTCAAGGCCCTGTCTTGACTGGGCATAACTAGTATCCTCCAGTTGTTACCCCCCCCCCCCCCCCCCTCCCTTAACCTTTTACCCAACGTAACGACCAAAACCGGCCAGCGCTATTCACAATTTCACCATTCAATTTTTATTATTTTTTCATTTTTTGTCATAAAAACATAGCTTATGACCCTCATTGGAACGAGCTCGTTCCAATGAGGGGTTGTAAGCTATGTTTTTGACGGAAAAGATAAAAAAAAATTAGTGCTTCAGGAATTTTATTTACATGTGTCTTCTGCTTTTCGTGTTAGGTAAAGGGTTAAAGGGGAGTGGAAGGATGTGGTGATGACCAGAGGAACCCCGTTAGGACTACACCTCCAAGCACTCCATGAAAGGGTTTTATTTTGTGAATATCCAAGGCTTTTCAAGGTCTCTTAGCCCATCTTCCAGAATTTAAAAGCCTTTAATCTATCTTTTATCTATTGGTGTTTAAGGTCACATATTTCTGCACAATGGCTAATCATGACCACAACATGGAGATGAAGTCAAGTTTAGTCAATCGTTTATACCCATGTTGCCCATTTTAGAGGACTTCTACCCCAAGCATTGGTGACTGGGTCCTATTTCACCAGTAAAACAGCTTGTTTACCACAGTAAACAAGCACTGCTTCACTTCCCAGGGTTCTCACGGGGATCAAAGCCTTTAACCCTTTACCTAACATGAAGCAGACGTCACTTGCAAACAAAATTCTTAAATAACTATTTTTTTTCATTTTTTGTCTCAAAAACATAGGTTATAACACCTCATTGGAACGCGTACGTAATCAGATTTCACAATCGAATGCACTCTCTCAAGGGACTAAACGGTAGTGATGGTAGTAGCACAGAGATTTGATTGTTTTTTTTAATCCCACACACTAAAAAACTAAAAGCTTCCTTTGCTTTTTACTAGGTTTTTGGCCCTGATCGTCACTGTAATCAAGTTGTGATCACTGTTCACCTTCATTTTTCCCCTCATCATCCACTTCTAACCCATCACCTCTCTCCATAAATTAATATCTGTGAGAATGTAGTCGATTATTGATTTTCTGTCGTTCCTCTCCCAGGTCCATTTCCCCTTACACCTCGCGTCCCTGTTCAGAATCTTCAGGCCGAGCTCGTCTGTGAAGTTCAACAGCTTTCTTCCATTCCTGTTGAATTTCTTGTCCCCACCCTCTATGCCTTCTTCGTTATTACCTATGTGTCCATTAAAGTCAACCATCAGGATTATACCGGGCCCCTTGCTTTGTAGTTCTGTGATATTGGACCTTAGTGTTGAGTACATCGAATCATTCCACTCGGGTTTGCTTCCCTCCACCCCACAGTACACAATCCCAAGGGCAATACTTTTGTTTCTCAGATTGATCCTTACCCATCCAATTTCTTTCGATACCTCAACCGAGGTGCTGACATCTTCCAGATCTGTGATCAGCGACGGTTTTAAATCCTCTTTAATGCACATGCCTACCCCTCCCCCTTTTTCTGGCCTTCCGTTCGCCCTACACCAATCCACATGCACCCCCTTACTTGGTCAACCTGTTCCTCTTGTCTTACCCACGTTTCGCTTAAGCCCATGACGTCAAACTCCTCTGCCTCGACCAATGAAGCAATTGCACTTACTTTCCGATGGAGACCCTGGATGTTGCTATAACCCACTTTCAGGGTATCAAGATTCATTGGCTTCCGCCTACTGGTCCCATTATTATCTAGTCCCTGTATGTTTGTATATCCTATTTTGTGTGACTGTGCTTTCCTTGGGATGCTATTCCTATTAAAGTGAATTTTTGGTCCCTTTTCCTTATCCCCCTTATCCCATTTTTTACAACTATGGTTCATAACACATTTCCTGTGTTCATTCTCCCCTTCTCTGTTCCCCCCTCCCCTCTCTATACCAAAAAAGGCTCCACCACCTGCAACATATTTCTTCCTAAAATCTCTGTACCCCTTGGGCTAAGGTGGAGACCATCCCTTCCATATAGGTCATTTCAGCCCCAAAATGATCCCAAATTGTCTACAAAAGGTATCCCAAGTTCCTTACAATACTCCCCCAATTCCTCGTTGACCCCAATGATCCGTGAATTACGCTCGCCCCCACCACCTAGTACTGGGAGAAGCCCCGAAACCACTACCTGTCCATTCTTGGCATTCAGTTGAGTTATTAAGTCTTTGTAAGTCTCAATAAGCTGAACTGATTTCCTCTCCCCGATATTGTTGGTCCCCACGTGTATAACAACCAGTGGGTCTGGGCCTGATCCCTTTACTAATCCACCCACTCTGTCCCTTAGGTCCTCCACCCTACCCCGGAAAGCACAAATTGGTCCTGTTGACACTGTCGGGCCCACACACCACCCTATCTAACCCCCGCACTATACTACTCCCTGCAACCACCAACTGCCTCTTTCCTGTCCTACTACCCCTGTCACCACCTCTGTTCCCACTGGACCAGCTCGCAGTCTTGCACTCCGCCACACTAGCCTCCATGCCTACCTCCACCCCTTCAGACCTCACCTGCTCCTCAGAATTCTTGAAACTACCTAACACACTGAATCTATTTTTGACACTGCACTTCACCTTTTCCCCACTCCCACTGCAAGCCTCCTTGTCCTCGTTTACCACCTTCCTAAACTTCCCTCTGACTCCTGCCCTGACAGACGCCACATAGTCCTCGCTATCCCCCCTCACTATCCGATTCTAAACGAATACGCCTTTTGACCCCCCGACTCACACCACTAGCCTGGGGATTTGATTATCTAGCCTCTACCTCCCCCACCCTCAACCCGACGCACCTTCCTATTCCCAAAAGACCCACTATCCACGTCAAAAGTCCGCTTCCTGCTACCCACCACCTTCCATCCCCCATCGAATGCTACCCTAACTGGGGTAACACCAGACTTCCCTGCCTTCCCCAGTCTCCCCCTCACCTCCTGCATCTCTTCCTCCAACTTTACATAGGCCTCCAACAGCTGCATTAACTCTACGCAGATAGCGCACATCCCCAACTCCTCCAGCTCACGCCCATCCACATACACCATATCACAGTGCTTACACCTTTCCGACCGTTGGCCGTTCATTGATTTCTCACTAGTCCCCCCCCCCCCCACCCGTGCTAGCCTCGACCACTGCCCCCCACCTGTACACCTATACTAACCGTTTCAATGCTGCTGGTCTGAACCTCTCGCGTCAAGAAACACTTGCCATCCATAGCAGCCATAGCCAAAATTGGAATGAGAAACTTAAAATTTTGAAAAACCGGTCGAAATCGTAAACATACAAAACACCGAAAATGACCCGCGCGAAGATAGGGAACACGCCACTTATTTCCGATAAAAAAATAAACTAAACACTAATATAACTATCTTTTTATTAAAAATCACATCTATACAACACTAAAACAATATATATATCTACAATAACACCTGGAAGAAAAGTATGGATACTTGAGCTAACTTTTGACAACTGAAATGAAAATACTCCCTGTGGTTTCCGAGATGGACAGATTTCCTCGTTGCTACAAGAGACGTGTAACTCCGGGTGAGCCGTCTATCATTTCCCAAAGGACTGCGAACATTTCTTTTCCGGTGCCCTGTGTGGTATCGGTTGTTTCATGGTATTTATTGTACGATACTGTCTATAGCAAAATAAATGAATCCATTCTGCATCTGTAGGGAGGTTCTGTAACAACTTAACTCTTTGAACCTGAAAGGCCGCTTTTCTTAAAGTAAACAGTTGCTCAGTGAATTTGTGTTAAAGACCAATCAAGATTTTCGACGTGCAGTCACAAAGCTTCACGTTGAAAATATTGATTGGTCTTTCCCCAAACAAGGAATATAGACTCTGCGAGTTGATGTCTCTGAACTGGCATGGAATATACCAGCAGTGTCTAAAGGGTTAATATACTTTATTTTTTTAATATGATTTTTTCGAAACTTTTTAACAACGAGCTCGTTCCAGTGAGGCTTCACATGCTATGGTTTTGTTGAAATTTTTTTAATTTTTTTTTTTTTTTACTGCTGAATTTGTATATTACGCGGGTGGATGCGGCCGATGCGTTAGTAGGGCTGTCACGATTAATCGATTGTCGGTGGGCAACACCAAAATCGATTAGTATTTTTCGTTATCGAAGAATCGGTAAATTTTCCCTCGTTTTAGACGTTTAATAACTTTTTTAAAAATTTGATGAAAAAACTATTATTTCTGAAGGTAAAAGGTCAAGAACGTCGACATTAAACCTCAAGAAGCCATTAGACGCATTTGTCTTTAGGTACATTCAAAGCTTTGATGTTCTGAACTTTTGAACCGTCTATGTAATAATCAAGACCGGTCGGCAATTGCGAACTTGAGAAGTTCGCAACTGACGACCGGTCTTGATTATTACACTGACGGTTCAAAAGTTCAGAACATCAAAGCTTTGAATGGACATAAAAGAGGATCGTCTTCGTTGTTTACTTGAGGTAGGTCAACTGACTTAAACTTCATTTTTAACGACTTCAAAGAGTGGGAGCAGGGGACATCCAGGTACGATTAATCGATTGTTATCGATTATTTGCGACGATTAATCAACTCCTAAATTCAAAGATCGTGACAGCCCTATTCGTTAGGTAAAGGGTTCACCAGATAACACACTATAGTTACAGAAATTGGGAATATTAAAATCTAAAATCAGTTTTTATTGTCGATAGTTTTTTTGGCGGATCAGCTTCACGAGAACTGCTAAAGCATTTCTAAACAGACGTCGAATGGATCTTTTTGATATATTCAATGAATGGATTTTAAAAAAAAAATCTTGGTTGGGAGTGGTAAATTATTCCTGTTCCTCTTGCGTACAGCCTTGTTTCCCACGGTCTTGGTTAATATTGTGTGACTTTCTGTATGCCATAAGAAGACGTGAGTGCCATCAGATTTAGAAAATGCCACCTCTGTTAAAAGAATAAAAAAAGCCTCAGCTACAGTTTTTGACGGGCATATCGTTGGAACTAAAGGCGCATTGGTGTTTCGCACCACAAATGGAGATGACGGCGTAGGGTTCCCCCATGGCCGGGGAAAGGATGGAAGCCCGGTATATAGTAATCCCGAGAACCGGAACTTTGCCCCCCCCCCCCCCCAGGGTTCTCACGGGGATCAAAGCCTTTAACCCTTTACCTAACATGAAGCAGACGACACTTGCAAGCAAAATTCTTAAATAACTATTTTATTTCATTTTTTGTCTCAAAAACATAGGTTATAACACCTCATTGGAACGCGTGCGTAATCAGATTTCACAATCGAATGCACTCTCTCAAGGGACTAAACGGTAGTGATGGTAGTAGCACAGAGATTTGATTGTTTTTTTTAATCCCACACACTAAAAAACTAAAAGCTTCCTTTGCTTTTTACTAGGTTTTTGGCCCTGATCGTCACTGTAATCAAGTTGTGATCACTGTTCACCTTCATTTTTCCCCTCATCATCCACTTCTAACCCATCACCTCTCTCCATAAATTAATATCTGTGAGAATGTAGTCGATTATTGATTTTCTGTCGTTCCTCTCCCAGGTCCATTTCCCCTTACACCTCGCGTCCCTGTTCAGAATCTTCAGGCCGAGCTCGTCTGTGAAGTTCAACAGCTTTCTTCCATTCCTGTTGAATTTCTTGTCCCCCACCCTCTATGCCTTCTTCGTTATTACCTATGTGTCCATTAAAGTCACCCATCAGGATTATACCGGGCCCCTTGCTTTGTAGTTCTGTGATATTGGACCTTAGTGTTGAGTACATCGAGTCATTCCACTCGGGTTTGCTTCCCTCCACCGCACAGTACACAATCCCAAGGGCAATACTTTTGTTTCTCAGATTGATCCTTACCCATCCAATTTCTTTCGATACCTCAACCGAGGTGCTGACATCTTCCAGATCTGTGATCAGCGACGGTTTTAAATCCTCTTTAATGCACATGCCTACCCCTCCCCCCTTTTTCTGGCCTTCCGTTCGCCCTACACCAATCCACATGCACCCCCTTACTTGGTCAACCTGTTCCTCTTTTCTTACCCACGTTTCGCTTAAGCCCATGACGTCAAACTCCTCTGCCTCGACCAATGAAGCAATTGCACTTACTTTCCGATGGAGACCCTGGATGTTGCTATAACCCACTTTCAGGGTATCAAGATTCATTGGCTTCCGCCTACTGGTCCCATTATTATCTAGTCCCTGTATGTTTGTATATCCTATTTTGTGTGACTGTGCTTTCCTTGGGATGCTATTCCTATTAAAGTGAATTTTTGGTCCCTTTTCCTTATCCCCCTTATCCCATTTTTTACAACTATGGTTCATAACACATTTCCTGTGTTCATTCTCCCCTTCTCTGTTCCCCCCTCCCCTCTCTATACCAAAAAAGGCTCCACCACCTGCAACATATTTCTTCCTAAAATCTCTGTACCCCTTGGGCTAAGGTGGAGACCATCCCTTCCATATAGGTCATTTCAGCCCCAAAATGATCCCAAATTGTCTACAAAAGGTATCCCAAGTTCCTTACAATACTCCCCCAATTCCTCGTTGACCCCAATGATCCGTGAATTACGCTCGCCCCCACCACCTAGTACTGGGAGAAGCCCCGAAACCACTACCTGTCCATTCTTGGCATTCAGTTGAGTTATTAAGTCTTTGTAAGTCTCAATAAGCTGAACTGATTTCCTCTCCCCGATATTGTTGGTCCCCACGTGTATAACAACCAGTGGGTCTGGGCCTGATCCCTTTACTAATCCACCCACTCTGTCCCTTAGGTCCTCCACCCTACCCCGGAAAGCACAAATTGGTCCTGTTGACACTGTCGGGCCCACACACCACCCTATCTAACCCCCGCACTATACTACTCCCTGCAACCACCAACTGCCTCTTTCCTGTCCTACTACCCCCTGTCACCACCTCTGTTCCCACTGGACCAGCTCGCAGTCTTGCACTCCGCCACACTAGCCTCCATGCCTACCTCCACCCCTTCAGACCTCACCTGCTCCTCAGAATTCTTGAAACTACCTAACACACTGAATCTATTTTTGACACTGCACTTCACCTTTTGCCCACTCCCACTGCAAGCCTCCTTGTCCTCGTTTACCACCTTCCTAACCTTCCCTCTGACTCCTGCCCTGACAGACGCCACATAGTCCTCGCTATCCCCTTCACTATCCGATTCTAAACGAATACGCCTTTTGACCCCCCGACTCACACCACTAGCCTGGGGATTTGATTATCTAGCCTCTACCTCCCCCAGCCTCAACCCGACGCACCTTCCTATTCCCAAAAGACCCACTATCCACGTCAAAAGTCCGCTTCCTGCTACCCACCACCTTCCATCCCCCATCGAATGCTACCCTAACTGGGGTAACACCAGACTTTCCTGCCTTCCCCAGTCTCCCCCCTCACCTCCTGCATCTCTTCCTCCAACTTTACATAGGCCTCCAACAGCTGCATTAACTCTACGCAGATAGCGCACATCCCCAACTCCTCCAGCTCACGCCCATCCACATACACCATATCACAGTGCTTACACCTTTCCGACCGTTGGCCGTTCATTGATTTCTCACTAGTCCCCCCCCCCCCCCCCCCCCCCCCCCACCCGTGCTGGCCTCGACCACTGCCCCCCCACCTGTACACCTATACTAACCGTTTCAACGCTGCTGGTCTGAACCTCTTCCGTCAAGAAACACTTGCCATCCATAGCAGCCATAGCCAAAATTGGAATGAGAAACTTAAAATTTTGAAAAACCGGTCGAAATCGTAAACATACAAAACACCGAAAATGACCCGCGCGAAGATAGGGAACACGCCACTTATTTCCGATAAAAAAATAAAATAAACACTAATATAACTATCTTTTTATTAAAAATCACATCTATACAACACTAAAACAATATATATATCTACAATAACACCTGGAAGAAAAGTATGGATAATTGAGCTAACTTTTGACAACTTAAATGAAAATACTCCCTGTGGTTTCCGAGATGGACAGATTTCCTCGTTGCTACAAGAGACGTGTAACTCCGGGTGAGCCGTCTATCATTTCCCAAAGGACTGCGAACATTTCTTTTCCGGTGCCCTGTGTGGTATCGGTTGTTTCATGGTATTTATTGTACGATACTGTCTATAGCAAAATAAATGAATCCATTCTGCATTTGTAGGGAGGTTCTGTAACAACTTAACTCTTTGAACCTGAAAGGCCGCTTTTCTTAAAGTAAACAGTTGCTCAGTGAATTTGTGTTAAAGACCAATCAAGATTTTCGACGTGCAGTCACAACGCTTCACGTTGAAAATATTGATTGGTCTTTCCCCAAGCAAGGAATATAGACTCTGCGAGTTGATGTCTCTGAACTGGCATGGAATATACCAGCAGTGTCTAAAGGGTTAATATACTTTATTTTTTTAATATGATTTTTTCGAAACTTTTTAACAACGAGCTCGTTCCAGTGAGGCTTCACATGCTATGGTTTTGTTGAAATTTTTTTAATTTTTTTTTTTTTTACTGCTGAATTTGTATATTACGCGGGTGGATGCGGCCGATGCGTTAGTAGGGCTGTCACGATTAATCGATTGTCGGTGGGCAACGCCAAAATCGATTAGTATTTTTCGTTATCGAAGAATCGGTAAATTTTCCCTCGTTTTAGACGTTTAATAACTTTTTTAAAAATTTGATGAAAAAACTATTATTTCTGAAGGTAAAAGGTCAAGAACGTCGACATTAAACCTCAAGAAGCCATTAGACGCATTTGTCTTTAGGTACATTCAAAGCTTTGATGTTCTGAACTTTTGAACCGTCTATGTAATAATCAAGACCGGTCGGCAATTGCGAACTTGAGAAGTTCGCAACTGACGACCGGTCTTGATTATTACACTGACGGTTCAAAAGTTCAGAACATCAAAGCTTTGAATGGACATAAAAGAGGATCGTCTTCGTTGTTTACTTGAGGTAGGTCAACTGACTTAAACTTCATTTTTAACGACTTCAAAGAGTGGGAGCAGGGGACATCCAGGTACGATTAATCGATTATTATCGATTATTTGCGACGATTAATCAACTCCTAAATTCAAAGATCGTGACAGCCCTATTCGTTAGGTAAAGGGTTCACCAGATAACACACTATAGTTACAGAAATTGGGAATATTAAAATCTAAAATCAGTTTTATTGTCGATAGTTTTTTGGCGGATCAGCTTCACGAGAACTGCTAAAGCATTTCTAAACAGACGTCGAATGGATCTTTTTGATATATTCAATGAATGGATTTTAAAAAAAAAATCTTGGTTGGGAGTGGTAAATTATTCCTGTTCCTCTTGCGTACAGCCTTGTTTCCCACGGTCTTGGTTAATAATGTGTGACTTTCTGTATGCCATAAGAAGACGTGAGTGTCATCAGATTTAGAAAATGCCTCCTCTGTTAAAAGAATAAAAAAAGCCTCAGCTACAGTTTTTGACGGGCATATCGTTGGAACTAAAGGCGCATTGGTGTTTCGCACCACAAATGGAGATGACGGCGTAGGGTTCCCCCATGGCCGGGGAAAGGATGGAAGCCCGGTATATAGTAATCCCGAGAACCGGAACTTTGCCCCCCCACCCCCCCCCCCCCCCCCCACCAGATCCCCAAGCGAGAACCAGCAAGATAAGTTGGCCGTCGTATTGGAATACTAGGTTACCACTCATGAGATAACTTTATTCAACCATTCAAAATACATTCAAAATACAGCTGCACGTATCATCACAGGCTCTAGACGCTACGATCATATAACCCCAGTACTCAAACAATTGCATTGGCTTCCTGTACGACAGCGGATTAGTTTCAAAATTTTGGTATTTGTCTTTAAATGCATTCATGGCTCGGCACCAAAGTATTTACAAGACCTTTTGACAATTAAAAAACCTGAAAGAAAGTTACGTTCTTCCAAACAAATTAAGCTTCAGATGCCCTTCTCTAGGTCAGCTCTTGTGAATAACAGAGCTTTCTCATTCGCTGGACCTGCACTTTGGAATTCTTTACCTGATCAAGTTCAGGCATCAGAAAATCTTGATCAATTCAAAAAAAATTGAAATCTCATCTTTTTAGAGAGGCTTTTGGTGATATGTAATTTTTGACCCCCTTCTTTCTCGCTCCGTAAATTGCTTGATGGTCCGGAGCTCGATTTTTTATTTTGTTGTACAGCGTTTTAGAGCACAGCTTGTGATTTTACGCTATATAAAACTCCCTTATTATTATTATTATTTAACCAACTTGACGTTATAAAGTTATCGCTTCAAGAAATGTGCAGTCAAAACCTATAACACTTTTCGCTGGATACACACTGATGAACTTGCAAATTTGAAACATGCTGCTAAAACGTCATTCAGACAGCCAAAAATAACGCGATATTTCATCCCCGAAAACCGCCAGAAGCCTCCATTTAATAAGTGATTTCAAAATTTTCTTAAGAGATATCATCGGTCGTGACTTCGGCACTTGTCTTCGCCATCTACATCCCGACACTTTTGAAAAGGGGGCCCATCGCAGAATTAACTCCTTTAGTTGTTACTGCTATTTCCCAGGGGTCTGACCCTCCCCTCCCCTCTCCCCCCACCTCCACCCCGAAATGCTTTCAGCGTCCATGGCTGTAAGAAAGTGCAATATTTACAACTTAACACTTTACCCAACGTAACGACCAAAAAAGACCAGCGCTATTCACAAAAATCACCAATTATTTTTCATTATTTTTTTCAATTTTGTCTCAAAAACATAGGTTATGACCCCTCTTTGGAACGAGCTCGACGAGCTCGTTCCAAAGAGGGGTCATAACCTATGTTTTTGAGACAAAAAATGAAAAAAAATAATTATTCAAGAATTTTGTTAGCAAGTGTCGTCTGCTTTTCATGTAAGGTAAAGGGTTAAAAGCAGTAAGATTCGATTCTGGATTCGATTTGATCCTAAATGCTCTGTATCCTTGACTTGCATCGTCCTGGACTTTTGATAAAGTTACCACCCACCACCACGCCCCACACCCCACCCTATTAAATTATTAGACTGGCGAGGAAGGTCCACTTAAGAAGCATGTTACTGTTGAGAAAATGACTATGTCCTATGACATCAGCAGAAAAAAGAGTGAAGTTTTCTTCTTTTTTTTACTTTTAATAAACGAGGTGTCTGTTGTTTTCGTTTATTAAAAGTTGCAAAAGGAAACTTGACATTTTAGGAGACAAGCTAATTAGAAGTTTAACGAATTTGTTTTCACAGTAATTTGCAAGTTTTTATTCTTTCCAGAAAAAAAACTTAGCAAATCTTATCTCCTGGACTTTTATATTAATAAAATGGATAGTGTCTGTATTATATGTCACGATGCGTACACTCATGATACAAATATAATTATTCATGTAAAATGAACAGAAAAAAGTTACAGAACATCAAAAGATGGTGAAAGTACCGATTTCTTATTTTTGAAAAGGTTAAAACAGAGAATAATAGTCAAACATTGAAACTGATTGTGAACAGTGGCGGCGTCATGGGGGTTGTATTGGGGGGGGGGGGGGGTACTTACCCCTCCACTTTTTTCACCAGGCGTAGTAAAAAAATACTATCATTTTAATTTTTGTATTGAACGTTGCGGTGCAATGGTGGGTATGCTTAATTCCGTATTCCCAAGTGCACAAAACCAGAGAAGTTTTTAAATTATGTTTGTGTGTGCCCCCCCCCCCCCCCCCCCCCCCACACACACACATACATTAGCTGCAAACAAGAGTCGAGGGCCCAAATTGCAACAAGGCGTGCCGCGTTCATAGTATTCGAGGAATGCTAGAATCGAGAGCGTGCAACGCATCCGTTTGGAATGCAGCCTACTTTCATTTTCGATTTGAGTGTCGTTTGGTGCTTTGTGCTCGCACTTTACAACAGCGTTCTTCCGTTAAAACGCCACCATGCACGACGTTTTCTATAACTGAAAGACCAAACCAGTAAGTTTCAAAAGGTTAAAACTGTGTTAATTTAATTGTCTGAGAATGCTCCAGAAAACACCATTTACAACGTAAGTTTTAAAAAATTTTCTCAACTTCGGGAGGGGTGTCCCCTCCCGAAGTTGAGAAAATTTTTAAAACTTACGCGCGGCGGGCAATACCCAACTGTACCCCCTCACTTCTGTAAAGCTGGCGCCGCCACTGATTGTGAATTTTTTTTTTAAAAAAGCCAACTTCTTTATTTTTAACACTTTTAAACAGGAAAATGACTGAAGTTTGGGATATCATGAGTACCTCGATGATACAACATCGCTAACATTTGAAAATTTCAATTTCTGTATGAAATTCCCACATCCTGGCCTTAGTGTAAAATGTACTGACAACGTTAGAAGATTAAGAGGAGCTAACTTTCCTGTAAATCTGTTCCGAAAAGGTAACAAAATACTAAATGATTTGCATTAGCAACAATGTTAACATTTTCCTGTCACTTATTTATTTATTTATTAGTGTTTAATGACACATTAACAGCCAAGGTCATATCGTGTCGGTGACAGTTTTACGGGTGGAGGAAGCCTGAGTACCCGGAGAGAACCACCGAGCAACGACGAGCAGCTGCCAGCTCCCCAACATCGTAACTCTGCATTGCAGCACAGGCAGGGTTAGATTGGTTGAAGACATGCTCACCATCGACGTGCAGTACGTCTAGGTACACGACGTCATCGTGACCCCATGTGGACAATCGGGGTAAAGTGCCTCGCCCAAGGACACAACCCGGGAGTCCGAATCGATCGCTCAGACGGTCACCCATCCAAGGACAAACCGGGCTCGACGTTGCTTAACTTTGGTTGGTCTGCCACCGCGCGCCCTCCTGTCACTTAAGTTCATCAAGCTCATTTGGGAAAAACAGTCATGTATCCACTTTGTAAATCATCTCATTAAAAATTAACACGAAAAAAATATATGTTGCCGTGTGTTTTTGTTGGGGTTTTTTTTTTGTGTGTTCAAATTTGCAGTTTTTTCCGAATAGGCTTACCGTCCTTTTTCATACTCAATTGAAAAAGCATATTTTACTTGTCACCCTCGCCTTATTTTTCACAACTTTGAAAGAACAGCCGGGGCAAATTTTTTAAGGCTTTTCCAAAATATTTTATTGGGGGTTCATAAATTCAATAAATAATCATCCGATCAGCTGATCTCCTTCATTATATGCTCTAATACATGCTAAAGTCCTTTAGGGGCGTTTTGCAGTATTGCTCGTCGTAACCAATCTCACACCGTTCGTTCAAACCAATCGAACAGGCGGGATCAACAAACGTTTCATCACTCCAAAATTTTACGCGGAAACCATCCGATCAGTGAGGAAAAATACCCGAGACAACGATTTCGCTTTTTAATCCTTTACCAACCACCAGCGCTATTCTCAACAATCGCCAATTAATTTTCATTATTTTTTCATGTTTTGTCTCAAAAACATAGGTTATGACCCCCTCTTTGGAACGAGCTCGCCGAGCTCGTTCCAATGAGGGGTCATAACCTATGTTTTTGAGACAAAAAATGAAAACAATTAGTTATTCAAGAATTTTGTTTGAAAGTGTCGTCTGCTTTTTATGTTAGGTGAAGGGTTAAAGAATATGCTTTGATGACTGCGGAAAATGAGTATGTTGATAATATACATACTTTTTATGGCAATACAAATTGAATATTTACAACATAATAACAGTTATTATTGACAAAAAAGGTTGCCGAGATTGGAAACATGATATAATTTTATTAGTTTTCGTGCAAGGTAAACGCCATGGTGTGTGATGAAGTGAAAGCTGTGCATAACTTTGTTCACTTCTTCAAACGACGTGGGTTGGAGGCAGGGCTTATATTTCGACGAGAATTCGAGAATCGATTCACGCAAAGATTCGCAACATCCATGTAGATTATCGCTGCACCTCTGCTAGGAATCGCGTGAAAAGAATTGAGTCAATTTAACCGTTTACCTAACATTGCGACAGCAAATTAACCAAAACAAGGTGAGTAGTATATCAAGGATGAAACGTCCCTCATCACCAGGACCTCGAGCAGGAGCTCGGAAATGCAGTCATGACCCAGTGGCGCCATGTTGTGTTGTCATGGTAACCCGAGTGAGCGGCCATGTTGTGACGTCATTACCATCGTGATATGTGGTGTTAGTGCGTATGCGCAGCGCGTGCTGTTAGGGTGATACGTGTTTCCGTCGTCCATTTTGTATACCGGAGGCCGCCATTTCGTAGAATTACCACAAACAACCCGACAATCCCTCCAAATTATCAAAAGCGACTTTATTTTTCTACGGATATCCCAGTAAATTCTCGGTGGTTTCTACCTATGTATCTACAAGCTCTGTTATGATTTCTTTGTTCTATTTATTCTGATTTCCCTAAGCGTGTTTATGTTCTATTTGTACACATTACAGGTGGCATATAGGCACATGCTGGATGTGCCAATATGTGTTTATGTGAGAAAGAGCAATGTAACACATTGTGCACCAGCACATAGACACATGCTGGGTGTGCCGATATGTGCTTATGTGAAAATGCACAACGAAGGACGAAGGACTTGAATCCTATCGAACAAATGACCTGTAGAGCAATTGCTCGATCGAGTGACTCGCACATACGACTCTTAGTCTCATTTCGGTATTCGAGGATACCTAAGACATGGCTACGTATCAGCTGAGGTTACCTGTAGGATGATCGTCCGTTCGAGAAAATTCCCCGTTTGAAGTGAACGTACATTTTGAAGAAATTGTTAAAGTGAAAAAAACACTATAACTGCTACTTTAAGGTTTTTTGTTTCACTTGAATGTATCCCTCTACTTGGCACCAGCAGAAGACGACACGCGTGATAGTTTCGTCTGAATAACTAAAAAAATCATCTTTTGCTGCCGAAAGGTCGTTCCAAAGAGGTGCCCTAAACTACGTTCGGAAAGCAAAAACTGAAAAACAACAAAATTTAACTGGGAATTATGGTGTATAGAGTTGAGTGAACTTGGTTGATTCAGGGTATAAAAGGTTCAAATTTTATAGGAGAGAATCCCCAATCACCTTCAATACGAGAGAACGACTATCTGAAGTTCATCCCATGTCAGTGATTGGAGCTATCTATCTATTATCTATTAGTGTTTAAGGTCACATATTTCTGCACAATAGTAATCATGACAGATGTTGATCTCGGCATTATTCAAGGCCATACAATGGACCAATTCAAGAATTTTCAAGACCCTGTCTTGACTGGGCATAACTAGTATCCTCCAGTTGTTACCCCCCCCCCCCCCCCCCTCCCTTAACCTTTTACCCAACGTAACGACCAAAACCGGCCAGCGCTATTCACAATTTCACCATTCAATTTTTATTATTTTTTTCATTTTTTGTCATAAAAACATAGCTTATGACCCTCATTGGAACGAGCTCGTTCCAATGAGGGGTTGTAAGCTATGTTTTTGACGGAAAAAATAAAAAAAAATTAGTGCTTCAGGAATTTTATTTACATGTGTCGTCTGCTTTTCGTGTTAGGTAAAGGGTTAAAGGGGAGTGGAAGGATGTGGTGATGACCAGAGGAACCCAGTTAGGACTACACCTCCAAGCACTCCATGAAAGGGTTTTATTTTGTGAATATCCAAGGCTTTTCAAGGTCTCTTAGCCCATCTTCCAGAATTTAAAAGCCTTTAATCTATCTATTATCTATTGGTGTTTAAGGTCACATATTTCTGCACAATGGCTAATCATGACCACAACATGGAGATGAAGTCAAGTTTAGTCAATCGTTTATACCCATGTTGCCCATTTTAGAGGACTTCTACCCCAAGCATTGGTGACTGGGTCCTATTTCACCAGTAAAACAGCTTGTTTACCACAGTAAACAAGCACTGCTTCACTTCACAGGGTTCTCACGGGGATCAAAGCCTTTAACCCTTTACCTAACATGAAGCAGACGACACTTGCAAACAAAATTCTTAAATAACTATTTTTTTTATTTTTTGTCTCAAAAACATAGGTTATGACACCTCGTTGGAACGCGTACGTAATCAGATTTCACAATCGAATGCACTCTCTCAAGGGACTAAACGGTAGTGATGGTAGTAGCACAGAGATTTGATTGTTTTTTTTAATCCCACACACTAAAAAACTAAAAGCTTCCTTTGCTTTTTACTAGGTTTTTGGCCCTGATCGTCACTGTAATCAAGTTATGATCACTGTTCACCTTCATTTTTCCCCTCATCATCCACTTCTAACCCATCACCTCTCTCCATAAATTAATATCTGTGAGAATGTAGTCGATTATTGATTTTCTGTCGTTCCTCTCCCAGGTCCATTTCCCCTTACACCTCGCGTCCCTGTTCAGAATCTTCAGGCCGAGCTCGTCTGTGAAGTTCAACAGCTTTCTTCCATTCCTGTTGAATTTCTTGTCCCCACCCTCTATGCCTTCTTCGTTATTACCTATGTGTCCATTAAAGTCACCCATCAGGATTATACCGAGCCCCTTGCTTTGTAGTTCTGTGATATTGGACCTTAGTGTTGAGTACATCGAGTCATTCCACTCGGGTTTGCTTCCCTCCCCCCCCACAGTACACAATCCCAAGGGCAATACTTTTGTTTCTCAGATTGATCCTTACCCATCCAATTTCTTTCGATACCTCAACCGAGGTGCTGACATCTTCCAGATCTGTGATCAGCGACGGTTTTAAATCCTCTTTAATGCACATGCCTACCCCTCCCCCTTTTTCTGGCCTTCCGTTCGCCCTACACCAATCCACATGCACCCCCTTACTTGGTCAACCTGTTCCTCTTGTCTTACCCACGTTTCGCTTTAGCCCATGACGTCAAACTCCTCTGCCTCGACCAATGAAGCAATTGCACTTACTTTCCGATGGAGACCCTGGATGTTGCTATAACCCACTTTCAGGGTATCAAGATTCATTGGCTTCCGCCTACTGGTCCCATTATTATCTAGTCCCTGTATGTTTGTATATCCTATTTTGTGTGACTGTGCTTTCCTTGGGATGCTATTCCTATTAAAGTGAATTTTTGGTCCCTTTTCCTTATCCCCCTTATCCCATTTTTTACAACTATGGTTCATAACACATTTCCTGTGTTCATTCTCCCCTTCTCTGTTCCCCCCTCCCCTCTCTATACCAAAAAAGGCTCCACCACCTGCAACATATTTCTTCCTAAAATCTCTGTACCCCTTGGGCTAAGATGGAGACCATCCCTTCCATATAGGTCATTTCTGCCCCAAAATGATCCCAAATTGTCTACAAAAGGTATTCCAAGTTCCTTACAATACTCCCCCAATTTCTCGTTGACCCCAATGATCCGTGAATTACGCTCGCCCCCACCACCTAGTACTGGGAGAAGCCCCGAAACCACTACCTGTCCATTCTTGGAATTCAGTTGAGTTATTAAGTATTTGTAAGTCTCAATAAGCTGAACTGATTTCCTCTCCCCGATATTGTTGGTCCCCACGTGTATAACAACCAGTGGGTCTGGGCCTGATCCCTTTACTAATCCACCCACTCTGTCCCTTAGGTCCTCCACCCTACCCCGGAAAGCACAAATTGGTCCTGTTGACACTGTCGGGCCCACACACCACCCTATCTAACCCCCGCACTATACTACTCCCTGCAACCACCAACTGCCTCTTTCCTGTCCTACTACCCCTGTTACCACCTCTGTTCCCACTGGACCAGCTCGCAGTCTTGCACTCCGCCACACTAGCCTCCATGCCTACCTCCACCCCTTCAGACCTCACCTGCTCCTCAGAATTCTTGAAACTACCTAACACACTGAATCTATTTTGGACACTGCACTTCACCTTTTGCCCACTCCCACTGCAAGCCTCCTTGTCCTCGTTTACCACCTTCCTAACCTTCCCTCTGACTCCTGCCCTGACAGACGCCACATAGTCCTCGCTATCCCCCTCACTATCCGATTCTAAACGAATACACCTTTTGACCCCCCGACTCACACCACTAGCCTGGGGATTTGATTATCTAGCCTCTACCTCCCCCACCCTCAACCCGACGCACCTTCCTATTCCCAAAAGACCCACTATCCACGTCAAAAGTCCGCTTCCTGCTACCCACCACCTTCCATCCCCCATCGAATGCTACCCTAACTGGGGTAACACCAGACTTTCCTGCCTTCCCCAGTCTCCCCCTCACCTCCTGCATCTCTTCCTCCAACTTTACATAGGCCTCCAACAGCTGCATTAACTCTACGCAGATAGCGCACATCCCCAACTCCTCCAGCTCACGCCCATCCACATACACCATATCACAGTGCTTACACCTTTCCGACCGTTGGCCGTCCATTGATTTCTCACTAGTCCCCCCCCCCCCCCCCCCCCCACCCGTGCTGGCCTCGACCACTGCCCCCCACCTGTACACCTATACTAACCGTTTCAACGCTGCTGGTCTAAACCTCTCGCGTCAAGAAACACTTGCCATCCATAGCAGCCATAGCCAAAATTGGAATGAGAAACTTAAAATTTTGAAAAACCGGTCGAAATCGTAAACATACAAAACACCGAAAATGACCCGCGTGAAGATAGGGAACACGCCACTTATTTCCGATAAAAAAATAAACTAAACACTAATATAACTATCTTTTTATTAAAAATCACATCTATACAATACTAAAACAATATATATATCTACAATAACACCTGGAAGAAAAGTCTGGATAATTGAGCTAACTTTTGACAACTGAAATGAAAATACTCCCTGTGGTTTCCGAGATGGACAGATTTCCTCGTTGCTACAAGAGACGTGTAACTCCGGGTGAGCCGTCTATCATTTCCCAAAGGACTGCGAACTTTTCTTTTCCGGTGCCCTGTGTGGTATCGGTTTAGTTTCATGGTATTTATTGTACGATACTGTCTATAGCAAAATAAATGAATCCATTCTGCATTTGTAGGGAGGTTCTGTAACAACTTAACTCTTTGAACCTGAAAGGCCGCTTTTCTTAAAGTAAACAGTTGCTCAGTGAATTTGTGTTAAAGACCAATCAAGATTTTCGACGTGCAGTCACAAAGCTTCACGTTGAAAATATTGATTGGTCTTTCCCCAAGCAAGGAATATAGACTCTGCGAGTTGATGTCTCTGAACTGGCATGGAATATACCAGCAGTGTCTAAAGGGTTAAAATACTTTATTTTTTTAATATGATTTTTTCGAAACTTTTTAACAACGAGCTCGTTCCAGTGAGGCTTCACATGCTATGGTTTTGTTGAAATTTTTTAAATTTTTTTTTTTTCTGCTGAATTTGTATATTACGCGGGTGGATGCGGCCGATGCGTTAGTAGGGCTGTCACGATTAATCGATTGTCGGTGGGCAACGCCAAAATCGATTAGTATTTTTCGTTATCGAAGAATCGGTAAATTTTCCCTCGTTTTAGACGTTTAATAACTTTTTTAAAAATTTGATGAAAAAACTATTATTTCTGAAGGTAAAAGGTCAAGAACGTCGACATTAAACCTCAAGAAGCCATTAGACGCATTTGTCTTTAGGTACATTCAAAGCTTTGATGTTCTGAACTTTTGAACCGTCTATGTAATAATCAAGACCGGTCGGCAATTGCGAACTTGAGAAGTTCGCAACTGACGACCGGTCTTGATTATTACACTGACGGTTCAAAAGTTCAGAACATCAAAGCTTTGAATGGACATAAAAGAGGATCGTCTTCGTTGTTTACTTGAGGTAGGTCAACTGACTTAAACTTCATTTTTAACGACTTCAAAGAGTGGGAGCAGGGGACATCCAGGTACGATTAATCGATTATTATCGATTATTTGCGTCGATTAATCAACTCCAAAATTCAAAGATTTGTGACAGCCCTATTCGTTAGGTAAAGGGTTCACCAAATAACACACTATAGTTACAGAAATTGGGAATATTAAAATCTAAAATCAGTTTTATTGTCGATAGTTTTTTGGCGGATCAGCTTCACGAGAACTGCTAAAGCATTTCTAAACAGACGTCGAATGGATCTTTTTGATATATTCAATGAATGGATTTTTAAAAAAAAATCTTGGTTGGGAGTGGTAAATTATTCCTGTTCCTCTTGCGTACAGCCTTGTTTCCCACGGTCTTGGTTAATGATGTTTGACTTTCTGTATGCCATAAGAAGACGTGAGTGCCATCAGATTTAGAAAATGCCACCTCTGTTAAAAGAATAAAAAATGCCTCAACTACAGTTTTTGACGGGCATATCGTTGGAACTAAAGGCGCATTGGTGTTTCGCACCACAAATGGAGATGACGGCGTAGGGTTCCCCCATGGCCGGGGAAAGGATGGAAGCCCGGTATATAGTAATCCCGAGAACCGGAACTTTGCCCCCCCCCCCCCCCCCCCCCCCCACACACACCACCACCAGATCCCCAAGCGAGAACCAGCAAGATAAGTTGGCCATCGTATTGGAATACTAGGTTACCACTCATGAGATAACTTTATTCAACCATTCAAAATACATTCAAAATACAGCTGCACGTATCATCACAGGCTCTAGACGCTACGATCATATAACCCCAGTACTCAAACAATTGCATTGGCTTCCTGTACGACAGCGGATTAGTTTCAAAATTTTGGTATTTGTCTTTAAATGCATTCATGGCTCGGCACCAAAGTATTTACAAGACCTTTTGACAATTAAAAAACCTGAAAGAAATTTACGTTCTTCCAAACAAATTAAGCTTCAGATGCCCTTCTCTAGGTCAGCTCTTGTGAATAAAAGAGCTTTCTCATTCGCTGGACCTGCACTTTGGAATTCTTTACCTGATCAAGTTCAGGCATCAGAAAATCTTGATCAATTCAAAAAAAATTGAAATCTCATCTTTTTAGAGAGGCTTTTGGTGATATGTAATTTTTGACCCCCTTCTTTCTCACTCCGTAAATTGCTTGATGGTCCGGAGCTCGATTTTTTATTTTGTTGTACAGCGTTTTAGAGCACAGCTTGTGATTTTACGCTATATAAAACTCCCTTATTATTATTATTATTTAACCAACTTGACGTTATAAAGTTATCGCTTCAAGAAATGTGCAGTCAAAACCTATAACACTTTTCGCTGGATACACACTGATGAACTTGCAAATTTGAAACATGCTGCTAAAACGTCATTCAGACAGCCAAAAATAACGTGATATTTCATCCCCGAAAACCGCCAGAAGCCTCCATTTAATAATTGATTTCAAAATTTTCTTAAGAGATATCATCGCTCGTGACTTCGGCACTTGTCTTCGCCATCTGCATCCAGACACTTTTGAAAAGGGGGCCCATCGCAGAATTAACCCCTTTGTTTGTTACTACTATCTCCCAGGGGTCTGACCCTCCCCCCCCCACCTCCACCCCGAAATGCTTTCAGCGTCCATGGATGTAAGAAAGTGCAATATTTACAACTTAACCCTTTACCCAACGTAACGGCCAAAACCGACCAGCGCTATTCACAAAAATCGCCAATTATTTTTCATTATTTTTTTCAATTTTGTCTCAAAAACATAGGTTATGACCCCTCTTTGGAACGAGCTCGACGAGCTCGTTCCAAAGAGGGGTCATAACCTATGTTTTTGAGACAAAAATGAAAAAAAATAATTATTCAAGAATTTTGTTAGCAAGTGTCGTCTGCTTTTCATGTAAGGTAAAGGGTTAAAAGCAGTAAGATTCGATTCTGGATTCGATTTGATCCTAAATGCTCTGTATCCTTGACTTGCATCGTCCTGGACTTTTGATAAAGTTACCACCCACCCCCACGCCCCACACCCCACCCTATTAAATTATTAGACTGGCGAGGAAGGTCCACTTAAGAAGCATGTTACTGTTGAGAAAATGACTATGTCCTATGACATCAGCAGAAAAAAGAGTGAAGTTTTCTTCTTTTTTTTACTTTTAATAAACGAGGTGTCTGTTGTTTTCGTTCATTAAAAGTTGCAAAAGGAAACTTGACATTTTAGGAGACAAGCTAATTAGAAGTTTAACGAATTTGTTTTCACAGTAATTTGCAAGTTTTTATTCTTTCCAGAAAAAAACTTAGCAAATCTTCTTTCCTAGACTTTCATATTAATAAAATGGATAGTGTCTGTATTATATGTCACGATGCGTACACTCATGATACAAATATAATTATATCACATGAAACTTCGTTAATTTCGACGAAACAACCCATGTCTTATTTCCTGATTATCAACAAGTTTCGAATCGGCGCGTGGTCCCATAGCAGCAGCAGCAGCATTGCATTCTTTTACGTAGTTCACATGACGTCACTTACGACAACAGGTGCAAGTAAAGCGCATTCATGACGTCATGGTGTGAACCGTCTGCAGGGGCGGATCCAGGAATTTGTAGAGGGGGGTGGCTAACCATATGATGCGAAGCATCATCCGAGCTGCGAAGCAGCGAGCGGGGGTGAGCACGAGAGGGGGTGTCCCCCTCTCGTCGTTCGGAAAATTTTGAAAATAGCAACCTGAATGGTGCATTCTGGGGGGCCTTCGTGGGGTTTATCTTCATTTTTTCAATAGCTGATCTGAGTGATCTCCCCCACCAATACCCTTGACATGAGGTCCACATACATGCATAATCCACCCATACAAGTCAACGAATGTTATGGGTTTTTACAATTACCCCTCAATCACACACAGTGGTCCAGGTTACCTGGGCCACTGTGTGTGATTGAGGGGTAATTGTCTATGCCATATCAGACAGTTTTGATGGGCTGGTCACCTGCGACACCCAAGGACATGGGGCCGGGAAACCGGGTTATGGGAATTAAATGGCCTCGATTGAGTCACATCAACTAACAGTGTAATGAATTTATATAACTTCTATAATATGTAAGTGATTAGCAAGGCATGGGAATGGATTTCCCTACAGTTTAACTGTAGGGAAATCCATTCCCATGCCTTGCTAATCACTTACATATTATAGAAGTTATATAAATTCATAACAATACAATCGTTAAGGATGCAATAAGATTGAAAAATCTACACAACTAGAAAGTTTTATTTCAATGTGATCAGGATTTCAATTAGATTATGTTGATTCTGATTCTCATTATTATTACTCAAACAACAGGGACGAGCTCTGCATCCTACGGGGGTGTGAAGCAATGAATCTCTCTTTCACGACATTCACATCAACATCAATACTGAAGCCATGCATAGCCAATACAGCCAAATCGGACAGTCGAGTTGTAGACATGGTTGATCTTAACCAAGAATGGATTCTTCTGATACACGAGAAAGAACGTTCCGCCTCCGTGCTACCGATAGGCAAAACAGCAAGAATTTTCAGCAGCTCTCTGACATTAGGAAAAAACATTTCATCAGCGCATTGTTCAATCACGGTCGTGATAGGAATGTCTTTATTTACAATCTCTCTTTCACAAAATTTTTTCCATCGCGCTAGTTCACTTTCAAAATTTGAGGGCGAGGGTAGAACATGATCCCATTTAGAAACAAGAAATTTGCCAGTGGAAGCTAATGTATCGTCATCAGTTTGAACGATGCTCTCCGGTACGATTGCGGTCAAATGATAATGCGCTCGTTTGTCTTCGCTGAATCTCTCACGGAGCTCGCTACATACAACATCGAGGAAAGGTATAACAACCGTACGCTTCCAGTATTCAAATGGAGTATTCGCGTCAGTATTCGGGCGAGTCGTCTGACGTTTGCATATACGTGGCATTTTCTCTTCTGAACCAACTTTTTTGGCCAACGTTATCGCTTTAGCATAAACACTGTCGAACCACGAATCCACGTTCGCCCGAATGTCATTATATGTGTCAGTTACTACACCAATCTTCTTAAAGCCAAAAAACACTTCTACCATGCGCCCTTGCAAACATTTTACTATCGGTAGCATGGGTTCCAACATATCTTTCGCGCTAACGAAGGATACTATATGGCCAAAATCAAGGAACATATGACGAAGTCCATTTGCCTTAACCTTCGTTGAGGAATCCCAGTTCCAATTCTCTGTTTCATCGGGGTACAATGATTCATCGTCGGTAGGCTCACATATTTCATTGAGAGTTAATACAATGAGCTCATAGAGGTCGGATATCACCTCAAATGTGGAATGTCGTTCGACCCAACGGGTCTTGCACAAGTTTTTAAGTTTTAGTTTTTTGGTTTCTGGTGCGTTGGTCAAGATGACTAACTCTAGAAAGTTTTGACGTTTCGGGGAGTTGTCGAAGAAACTGAATAATTCTCTGCATGCATCCATCATATTCGTTATGTGGGTGATTTTGCACCCATGGCAGATCACTAAGTTAAGCGAGTGGAGACAACAACCTTGGTAATCGGCATCGGGGGCATGTTTTAGTATTTCAGCATTCACGCCTTTCGACTTCGAACTCATCGACGCC
Source organism: Pictodentalium vernedei (assembly GCA_031216915.1). Classification (NCBI taxonomy): domain Eukaryota; kingdom Metazoa; phylum Mollusca; class Scaphopoda; order Dentaliida; family Dentaliidae; genus Pictodentalium; species Pictodentalium vernedei. The sequence continues at coordinate 417,761,447 of CM062290.1, forward strand.
GTGGTGTCATATGCCTGTCCGCGACAATGTTGAATGTTAATCTTATTCTCATCAAGAGACTTGAGCAATTCTTGGGCGATTGATTGACCCGTGGTTCGCGTCAATGGTCGCATGTCGATTAAAACTTCTCGCTTTAAAGGTGTACTTCCCGAAATAGTGTCTAACAAGCGCAGACAAACAGAGAGAATTTCTTGACCATTGGACGTGGTTTCATCTCCAATAAGGGAGAAATGTGGACATTTCTCAATACATTTACGGAAATGCTCTCGGATGATGTCCGCACAAATATGAAGTATATCATTTTGAATTGTCTTACTAATATAACGTGCATTTTTTGGACCTTTTGTGAGATAGGTTTTCAATTCCGGGACCTTATCAGTCATAAGACGCATAACTGCAATGAAATTACCCTCATACATGTAGCTGGAACATCGAATTCGATTTTGTCGTCTCTGTGTCCCCTCAAAGCGATTTGCTGTTTTGCACACAGAAGGACTGCGTCGATTATATGGCACAAAACAGAACTATTAACTTGCATGTTTTTCGACGTTTGTTCAGACATTTGTACATCAATTCGACGTAATATATCACCCTGTTGTGCCATCAACATTTCAGCTTTCTCAACACAAGATGCATGATAAATTTTACTTTCGTGTTCATCTAACAACTCCTTCGACTTATTGTAATTTCGGAATGGTGTTTTGACGAATACTCCGAGCTTATTTTTCTCTTCTCTCCGGAGAAAGAGGGTACATGGCAGACACCAACCGCCCCTTAGTTCCGCGTGGTCGCTGTATGCTAACCATTTCCGTTTACTTAACCAAGATTGTTGGAAACATACAGTTTTCTTTTTGATGTTTCCACCCCCTTTTACTCGATGTTCATAAACCCGGCTGTCCAACTTGTCAAAATTAGCATCTGGTTTCCAGCAGTTTTTAAGCATAAATGCTTTTTCTGAATCTGTCATACCGCTGGTATTGACAAAATTGGCAATATCATTTGGGGAGATTGTGTGTATCGCGGTTGCAGCTTGATCATCTCCAGGAGATTCAGCTGGGGGCACCTGCGGCTCAGAATTGGATGAACTGCATGTGGATCCGCTCGTTTCTGCATGTGTATTTTCAGACGGAATGTTCGTCGTCTTCTCTTTAGGTTGAAAAAAAGAATCAATAGTGGTTTTCTTCATTTTCGGTGGTGGCTCACCCATGATTGCGATGGATTGTGAGGCTTTACAATTTCGAAAATATGACCACACCAAACTTAAACAGGAAACATTACGTCAGAGTGCAAATCTATCCCGCGAATCGGTAGTATATTCCACGGAACGGATCAAAGTAATTAGGAGAAACCGGTAAACTTACTCCAGTTACGATATGTTACCGCACCGAAAAGGTTGTGCCGTTGATATCCGGCTTGCCAACTTAGCAAATGCTTGAAAAAAAAATTTTGTCATCCCAAAAGAGGGGGGGGGGGGGTGGCTAGCCACCCCTTTCACCCCCCCCCCCCCTGGATCCGCCCCTGGTCTGAGCCAACGAACTGATTGTCGGTTGTTTTGGGAGAATTTAGCGACAATGAATTAAATAAAAAGTGTAAAAAACATTCGAAAATTCATGTGATATACAGAATCTTTAACTCGTGATGTTTGGATATAAGTCTTTTGAAACTCGTTTGATGAATTCGATTCACAACTCGCCTAAAGGCTCGTTGTGAATCAAATTCATCAAACTCATTTCAAAAAATCTTATATCCAGACATCACTCGTTTGAGATCCTCTAATATACATATACAATGAACAGAAAAAAATTACAGAACATCAAAAGATGGTGAAAGTACCGATTTCTTATTTTTGAAAAGGTCAAAACAGAGAATAATAGTCAAAAGTTCAAACTGATTGTGATTTTTCTTTTAAAAAACCAACTTCTATATTTTTAACACTTTTAAACAGGAAAATGACTGAAGTTTGGGAAATCATGTGCACATCGATGATACAACATCGCTACCATTTTAAAATTTCAATTTCTGTACGAAATTCCCACACCCTGGCCAAAGAGTAAAATGCACTGACAACGTTAGAAAATTAAGGGGAGCTAACTTTCCTGTAAATCTGTTCCGAAAAGGTAACAAAATACTAAATGGTTTGCATTGGCGACAATGTTAACATTTTCCTGTCACTTATTTATTTATTTATTTATTTATTTATTTATTTATTAGGGTTTAACGACACATTAACAGCCAAGGTCATATCGTGTCGGTGACAGTTTTACGGGTGGAGGAAGCCTGAGAACCCGGAGAGAACCACCGAGCAACGACGAGCAGCAGCCAGCTCCCCAACATGGTAACTCTGCATTGCAGCACAGGCAGGGTTAGATTGGTTGAAGACATGCTCACCATCGACGTCAGTACGCCTAGGTACACGGCGTCATCGTGCCCCCATGTGGACAATCGAGGTTAAGTGCCTTGCCCAAGGACACAACCCGGGAGTCAAAAAAAATGAACACGAAAAAAATATATGTTGCCGTGTGTTTTTGTTGGGTTTTTTTGTGTATTCAAATTTGTAGTTTTTTTCCGAATAGGCTTACCGTCCTTTTTCATACTCAATTGAAAAAGCATATTTTACTTGTCACCCTCGCCTTATTTTCACAACTTTGAAAGAACAGCCGGGGCAAAATTTTTAAGGCTTTTCCAAAATATTTTATTGGGGGTTCATAAATTCAATAAATAATCATCCGATCAGCTGATCTCCTTCATTATATGCTCTAATAAATGCTAAAGTCCTTTAGGGGTGTTTTGCAGTGTATTGTAACCAAAATTATAAGCCATGCCTGATTCAGTTCGGGATTCGATTCTACCCTAAATTTGCTACTCACAGGCCCCCATCTACCTCTCTTCTCTCGTGGATCCACAATGTCTGCATCTGATGACCCCCGGTGATCAACAACAAAAATTTTCAGGAAGGTTGTCAGTTTCCCGAAGCATCGGGAAGAAACTCTCGTTCCATGAAACAAAAGCATTCCCATCCGAAGAGATCTCGTGGCACTCAAAAGACACTGCTCGTCGTAACCAATCTCACACCGTTCGTTCAAACCAATCGAACAGGCTGGATCAACAAACTTTTCATCGCTCCGAAATTTTACACGGATCAGTGAGGAAAAATATCCGAGATAACGATTTCGCTTTTTAATCCTTTACCCAACGGCCAGCGCTATTCTCAAAAATCGCCAATTAATTTTCATTATTTTTTCATGTTTTGTCTCAAAAACATAGCTTATGACCCCTCTTTGGAACGAGCTCGCCGAGCTCGTTCCAATGAGGGGTCATAACCTATGTTTTTGAGACACAAAATGAAAAAAATTAGTTATTCAAGAATTTTGTTTGAAAGTGTCGTCTGCTTTTCATGTTAGGTAAAGGGTTAAAGAATATGTTTTGATGACTGCGAAAAATGAGTATGTTGATAATATACATACTTTTCATGGCAATCCAAATTGAATATTTACAACATAATAGTTATTACTGACAAAAAAGGTAGCCGAGATAGGAAACATGATATAATTTTATTAGTTTACGTGCAAGATAAACGCCATGGTATGTGATGAAGTGAAAGCTGTGCATAACTTTGTTCACTTCTTCAAACGACGTGGGTTGGAGGCAGGGCTTATATTTCGACGAGAATTCGAGAATCGATTCACGCAAAGATTCGCAACATCCAGTAGATTATCGCTGTACCTCTGCTAGGAATCGCGTGAAAAGAATTGAGTCAACTTAACCGTTAACCTAACATTGCGACAGCAAATTAACTAAAACAAGGTGAGTAGTATATCAGGGATGAAACGTCCCTCATCGGGCAGGACCTCGGAAGTGACGTCATGTCACGTGACCCAGTGGCGCCATGTTGTGTTGTCATGGTAACCCGCGTGAGCGGCCATGTTGTGACGTCATTACCCTCGTGATATGTGGTGTTAGTGCGTATGCGCAGCGCGTGCTGTTAGGGTGATACATGTTTCCGTCGTCCATTTTGTATACTGGGGGCCGCCATTTCGTAGAATTACCACAAACAACCCGACAATCCCTCCAAATCATCAAAAGCGACTTTATTTTCTACGGATATCCCAGTAAATTCTCGGTGGTTTCTACCTATGTATCTACAAGCTCTGTTATGATTTCTTTGTTCTATTTATTCTGATTTCCCTAAACGTGTTTATGTTCTATTTGTACACATTACAGGTAGCACATAAGCACATGCTGGATGTGCCAATATGTGTTTATGTGACAAAGCACAATGTGACACATTGTGCACTAGCACATAGGCGCATGCTGGGTGTGTGGATATGTGCTTATGTGAAAATGCACAATGTTTCAATGTTGAGGATACCTATGATTTGGTATTGTATTATTTGAGCATACCTTTCGAGGATACCTTTTATAGGATACATGTCACGGGTACACATTACAGGTAGCACATAGGCACATGCTGGATGTGCAGATACGGGCTTATGTATTTGAGGGTACCTATGACCTGGTATTGTATTATTTGAGGATACTTTTTATAGAATACTGATCTCAGGATACTATTACCTGTTTGGCCCGGCCTTCTAGACCACCCCAAGACATACCTATCCCAAATTCCCCTTATAAACTATCGAGCAATTACTGAAAAATCATTGCTCGAACGACTTGAATCCTATCGAGCAAATGAGCTATAGAGAAATTGCTCGGCCGAGTGACTCGCACATACGACTCTTAGCCTAATTTCGGTATTCGAGGATACCTAAGACATGGTTACGTATCAGCTGAGATTACCTGTAGGATGATCGTCCTGAAGTGAACGTACATTTTGGAGAAATTGTTGAAGTGAAAAACACTATAACTGCTACTTTAAGGTTCTTTGTTTCACTTGAATGTATCCCTCTACCTGGCACCAACAGAAGACGACACGCGTGACAGTTTCTTCTGAATGACTAGAAAAAAATCATTTTTTGCTGCCGCAAAGTCGTTCCAAAGAGGTGCCCTAAACTACGTTCGGAAAGCAAAAACTAAAAAACAACAAAATTTAACTGGGAATTATGGTGTATAGAGTTGAGTGAACTTGGTTGATTCAGGGTGTAAAAGGTTCATATTTTATAGGAGAGAATCCCCAATCATCTTCAATATGATATAACGAACATCTGAAGTTCATCCCATGTCAGTGATTGGAGCTATCTATCTATTATCTATTGGTGTTTAAGGTCACATATTTCTGCACAATAGTAATCATGACAGATGTTGATCTCGGCATTATTCAAGGCCATACAATGGACAAATTCAAGAATTTTCAAGGCCCTGCCTTGACTGGGCATAACTAGTATCCTCCAGTTGTTACCCCCCCCCCTCCCCCCCCCCCACTCCTCTCTTAACCCTTTACCCAACTCAGCGGCCAAAACCGGCCAGTGCTATTCACAAAATTCACCATTCAATTTTTATTACTTTTTCATTTTTTGTCATAAAAACATAGCTTATGACCCTCATTGGAACGAGCTCAACGAGCTCGTTCCAATGAGGGGTTGTAAGCTATGTTTTTGACGGAAAAAATTTTTAAAATTAGCGCTTCAAGAATTTTATTTACAAGTGTCGTCTGCTTTTCGTGTTAGGTAAAGGGTTAAAGGGGAGTGGAAGGATGTGGTGATGACCAGAGGAACCCAGTTAGGACTACACCTCCAAGCACTCCATGAAAGGGTTTTATTTTGTGAATATCCAAGGCTTTTCAAGGTCTCTTAGCCCATCTTCCAGAATTTAAAAGCCTTTAATCTATCTATTATCTATTGGTGTTTAAGGTCACATATTTCTGCACAATGGCTAATCATGACCACAACATGGAGATGAAGTCAAGTTTAGTCAATCGTTTATACCCATGTTGCCCATTTTAGAGGACTTCTACCCCAAGCATTGGTGACTGGGTCCTATTTCACCAGTAAAACAGCTTGTTTACCACAGTAAACAAGCACTGCTTCACTTCCCAGGGTTCTCACAGGGATCAAAGCCTTTAACCCTTTACCTAACATGAAAAGCAGACAACACTTGCAAACAAAATTCTTAAATAACTATTTTTTTTTCATTTTTTGTCTCAAAAACATAGGTTATGACCCCTCATTGGAACGAGCTCAATGAGCTCGTTCCAAAGAGAGAGGTCATAACCTATGTTTTTGGGACAAAAAATGAAAAAAACAATGAAAATTAATTGGCAATTTTTGAGAATAGAGCTGATTGGTTTTGGCCATTACGTTGGGTTAAAGGGTTAATGGCCTTCAGTCAAATTCAAAGATCACGAAAAGGAACATCACACGGTCATAAAATCCCGAAAACGGACATGTTCTAGCGCTTCCAGAGTGTATAGATTTCACAATCGAATCCACTCTCCCAAGGGACTAAACGGTAGTGATGGTAGTAGTACAGAGATTTGATTGTTTTTTTAATCCCACACACTAAAAAACTAAAGTGTTAAAACTGACACTTTCAAGGTGTTAAACCCATTCTAACTCTTAGGGTTTGATTTTAACACCCAAAGCTTTAAGCACTTAGACATTACATTCGTCAGACATCTGAAACTTGAATGGATGGCACTTCCCATGTGTCTAGCATTGGTAGTTCTTCCAGAATCGTCCATAATTTGATTTGCGCTTGGTGGGTACACAATTAAAAGGACACAACGCAGAAGACGCGGATCAGGCTCGAGAGATCGAGCCTGATCCGCGTCATCTGCGTTGTTTCCTTTTAAGTGTCGCGACATTACACTTGCCAAGTGGTATTATTGTAACACCTGTCAAGTTCTGGGATATCTACACTTGAACAAAGTGCTAGTTCAGCACTTAGTAAGTGCTAAATACAGCACTTCAAGTGTAGTTTTTAACACTTTAGTTATTAGCGTGCAGTGAAGCTAACTTATTGGTTATTTAATCCACATTAGAAACACACAGAAGATGTAAAAAAGTAGTTGCAACAGTCGAAAATGTTTTCCGGGAAAATGTTTCTGCCACGAGATTCACATTTTCGAACAACCGAACCTTTTTTATAACACTGGGAGTAACTGGAAGAATACGCAGTTGGCGTTGACTTGGGTAGAAACAAGAATTTTGACCTGGAAATGCAAGATTCCAGCCAACAAAATTAGTTTTTGAATATTTGCCAATATTTATTCCATGATGTTTAGTAATAAAAATAATTAAAATTTTAAATCTGTGTTGTTACTTTTCTGAGCAAAAAATGTCTCCACTATTTCCTTTGGAGTACACGATCACAGGCAACAGGAGGTCAGCATAGGTAGGGAAACGAGGATTTTGACATTAGTCAGCAACATTCGCGTCCATAATGTACCCTCATGCAAGCGAACACACCTTTGGGAGACTTCTTGGCCAGAATTAGAACTGTAGGTTTTTAAGTTTCTTGTTCGGTTTCGGTTTTTCAGGTTGAGTAAAACCTCGGTTCGGTTCGGTTTTCGGTTTGTTTATGAGGCCAAATACAATTCAATAAAACTCATTCTATATGTCTGGAATCATAACTGAATGGCAGTGAAATTGAATGAAACTCCATGAATGCCCGAAATAAGCTATAATACATGAAGAATCAGGAAGGCCAATATAATAATTACCTAAATATACAGAACTTTTATTGTGCTTGGCCATTTTTCGAGGTCTAACACCTACGCGCAACTTGAGGAAAGCTGCGAACACAACTAAGCTGAAATGTCGGAAATTCACAGAATGTCGCCATCCCAGAGTAGTGAAAGTACCCAGACACTGCCAATGGTAGTGTCTGGGTACCCTCACTACTCTGCGATGGCTACATTCTGTGAATTTCTGCAGCAAGAGAGTGTTTTAATAAAAACGAAAAACCTTAGATTACGGGATATCGACGGTTTCGGTTTCGGTTTTTAAAAAAAACAAAAAACCTCGGTTCGGTTTCGGTTAACCTACAGCTCTAGCCAGAATACACAAAGTGCCACCCTATAATTCCAAGATGGTGTGACCTCTAAGACAGTGAGTGTAGGAAAGTATTAGGACCCATTTGGGACATTTCGGTAGTTGTTGGGTCGTTTGGGGTGATTTGTGGTACTTGTAGGGTCACATATACTCAGGGCACCCCTTATCCTGTTGGATACCTTCCAGGTACTTAGTAACTACGTGCCACCATAGAAATCAAGACGGCAACATCCATCATACATATTGGAAACACCGCAAACATGTGCCCCCTAACAACACGAGCTGCACATGCACACCCACAACACCATCACCATGAAAATGCAGCGTAGCCCACATGGACTGTCATGACAACCACGTGACACCCACAATCCACCGCAATATGACCTAACAAAAATATGACGTCATATCGCGGTGGATTGTAGGTGCCATGTGGTTGTCATGGGATCCCCCGGGCAGAGCACGAAATGAACATACTGTACTACTTTTGTTTGTGCCAGATTCATTGCGTTGTTCTTTACATGGCGTAAAGTGATAGAGTATGTAGTTTTGTGCTAAAACAAAACTTCAGGTCTCTACGTTTAGTATTAGGAGATGGGACGCGGGTTCAAAGGATTGGGGATTTGGGAATTCGGATAACGGGAAGACGAGCCGCCACGAGGTTCTAACACAAGAGATATAAAGTTCAACCGGAAAAGTTGGAAAGTAGGAGAAAATGTTCGAGAAATAAAGAAACAGAGAAAAGATAAAGACGACATCAAATTCTATAAGTACTCGGATTAAAAAATAAAATTTGAATGATGATTGTGCTGTGCACTGGTACACGAGCACATCTCTGCACATACGACATGTTGAACATGTGTTGTGCGCGTATTTTGTGCTGGTACACACAAGCAACTCTCAGTAGTATAGGAGGATCCAGACGGGCTTAATTGCCGGACTGTTGGTGTACTGTTACTGGACGTTTCTTAGTCTTTTTGTGAATGTATTTGCGCTCCATCCATCTGGAGCTGACAAACGCTATACATACTAAGTGTACAAACTATAGTTTGCTGAGGCATGTACATCGTAAGTATACTATGGTTACGTTTTATGTAAGTGGCTAGGGTATACAGTGTGGGTATGTGATGGAAAATCGACTGCTGTTGATGTCCACTGTACAAAACAACCTACGACTACGTTTTGTGGGTCAGGATGTGTCGGGTTTCTTGCAAGGGAATGTCTTCGCCCATATGGTCTACTGCTATCCTTAGTAATTATAACCCACCCAAGACTTCTTACCATCGTGTGGGTGGTATGGTGTAGCTTCTCCCTTCCATACAGCTTCTGGATTCCATGTGGCTACTTACACCTTTCTGATTTCTAGCTCCTATATGACTTCATGGTGTGTCAATATTCCTCCTTGACCAAATGTGGCTTATCTATGGCCCAAAGCCCATATTTGGCTACTATATCGACCCTAGCTCCTAAATGGTTCCTGTACGGCTCCGAGCTCCTATATGGCACCTAACTCCAGTATGGTGCCTATATGGCAACATAGTTCGAATAGGGGGAATAGTGAAGACATAGTGCGCTCCTGCAGTTAATACTTGAAGTCCTGTCATGAACTGTGCGCTTGTCTTGGCTTAATTGCGCACAGGAATTGCGCGCAATTGCCATATCGAATGGCATCCAAAGCACGGCAGGTTCTCCTGGTTACTCATAGAAAACACAGGAAATGTTTTTGCTAATGGACCTCCGGGTTACCCGGAGGTCCATTGGCTGAATCATTGCTTGTGCACAGACTATATGTACAGAATTTGGTAGCCTTACTAGGATCATAAAGCGTAGATTAACGCGCAGATCAACGTGCTATTTGTGCGCATTTCATGACAGGACTTATAGTTGTAACTGTAGTTCCTAAAGAGCTCCTAAAATCCTAAAGGGCCATAGTCTTCATGGTTCCCCATCCTATGCCCTTCATGGATCACATGACAATATGCCTCCTCGACCCTAGCTCCCACGTGGCTCCTGGCTTCTATGTGGCTCATATATGGACATATGGTTCCTATATAGCACAGAGTTCCTATATGTCTCTTCTATGGCTTTTAGCTCCTATATACCACCTAACTCCCGTATGGTTCGTATATAGCTCATGGCTGCTTCATGGTTGCTACATGTCTCACATATGGCAGCTCGCTCATATACGCCCACTAGCTTCTATGCAGCTCCTATTTCATATAGGCTGCTTGGCCATAGTCTTTGTGGCTCCCAGCTGTTATATCATGACCTTCGTCGATCATAGATTATGATCACATGACTCCTCGATTCTAGCTCCTGTGTGGATCCAAGCTCATGTATGATCCCTACCTCATATACGACTCACACGTGGCTTCCATATGATTCATAGTTCCTATATAGCACCCGGCTCTTATTTGACTCGTGTATGGCTCATGGTTCCTGAATATGGCTCCTATGTAGTACCTGCTATGGATCGCAGTGGTTAGTAGTATGTCTCGTATGTTTGAGGGAAAGGTTGGGGGATATCATCGGTGGATCTCAGGTGACGTCATAGTCACGTGACCCAGTGGCGCCATTGTGTTGTCATGGTAACCCGCGTGAGCGGCCATGTTGTGACATCATCTCCATAGTGATACATGGTGTACGTGCACATGCGCAGCACGTGTTGTTAGGGTGATACGTGTTTCCGACGTCCATTTTGTATACTGGAGGCCGCCATCTTGGTTTTTATGGTAGCACGTGGTTGTTATGTTGCCCATTTTTTCTGCAATAAGACCGGGTATGTTCGGAGGGTATGTTCGATTGAATCGGAGTATTTTCTGGAACGACTTCACTGGATAATTACCACAAACAACCCGACAACTTGTATTATTTCGAATTCTTCCAGAATTCTCTGCTTCTATCTATACATGCAATAGTTATCGTTTATCTGGCCATGTTCCTTTATTCTAGAGTATACTCCAATGGCGTAGAAGAGCCTATCAACTGGAACAGTTTACCTTATTATTGCTATATTTAGCAATTTCTGGTCTATTCTTGTTAGTTCTGACCCTATTCTAAGTACTCTTGTTGTTTCATTTATCTAGCTTATAACTTACCAACCAGATTGCTTGATTTCCCATAATCTGTATGCAGGGTTATCTCCCTTGTGTATAACAAAAGTCTATATCCAATGGCCATATCCCATAGAATCCCATATTTTGCAAAACGACTGTGGCTATGGAATCCCTTTTTTGTCGTATGAGGTCATGAGGGCTATGCAAAAGCATTCAATGAGTCCTCATTTATTATCCCTCATACCCTCATTGAATTTTGAGGTTATGAGGACCTTGAAAAATCCCTCAATGAGGTATAATTTACTACGACTCTTAGCCTCATTTCAGTATTTAACAGGTATATCCTATGGAATCCCATTTTGGAAAACGCCTGTGACTGTGGAATCCCTTTTTGTCGTATGAGGCCATGAGGGCTATGTAAAAGCCCTCAATGAGTCCTCATTTATTATCCCTCATAGCCTCATTGAATTTTGAGGTTATGAGGACCATTAAAACTCCCTCAATGAGGCATAATTTACTACGACTCTTAGCCTCATCTCGGTATTTGAGGATACCCATGGCCTGGTATTGTATTATTCGAGGATACCTATCGAGGATACCTTTTATAGGATACTTATCTGAGGATACTATATAGGCTGTACACATCCCTATAGGTCTCTTGCTGGCCCTTGGTACTATTAATCCACCTGATGCTTTATGTTATCCTATGACTGGTATAGGTAGTATGCAATGCTAGGCATAGGGGTATTGTGGGTAGGGATACTGCCTGGTAGTTTAGAACGGTACTATAGTATGGCGGTATATACACCTATAGGCCCCTGCTAGTGCTTGGTACTATTAACCAACCGATTGCTTTGTTTTATTATATGGCTGGTATATGTAGTACGTTATGGTAGACCTAGTGATTTTGTAGGGGTGGGGTAATGCTTGGTAGTTTAGAACGGTAGAATAGCATAGCCTGTACATATCCCTGTAGGTCTCTTGCTGGCCCTTGGTACTACTGATCCACCAGATGCTTCATATTATTGAGCGGTATTCTGGGGTGGGGTCAATGCCTGGTAATGCAGAACGGCAGCAGAGTATGGTTGGTATATTCCCCTATAGGTCCCATCCTAACCGTTCATAGTATTAACCTACCAAATGCTTTGTATCATCCTGTTACTGGTAAGGTGGTACGTAATGCCAGTAGTTCCTACCTTATTCCGAGTACTCTTGTTGTTTCATTTATCTAGGTCATTTATATAAATTATAATTAACCAATTAGATTGCTTGATTTCCCATAACCTGTACTTAATCGTACAGAGTTATCTCCCTTCTGTATAATAAAAACCTATATCAATGGCAATATCCCCGGCACCCCAATTTCGGCACCCCTTTTTTGAAAAACATATGGCCTTCGGCACCCCTCTTTTCTGAAATGAGGATAAGAGTCGTATTAAAAATCCCTCAATGAGGGATTTTAATACGACTCTTATCCTCATTTCAGAAAAAGGGGTGCCGAAGGCCATATGCTTTTCAAAAAAGGGGTGCCGAAATTGGGGTGCCTTCTGGAGAATCCCTTTTTTCTAAAATGAGGATAAGAGTCGTAGTAAATTAGACCTCATTGAGGGATTTTTAATACGACTCTTATCCTCATTTCAGAAAAAAGGGATTCTCCAGAAGGCACCCCAATTTGGGCACCCCTTTTTTGAAAAACATATGGCCTTCAGCACCCCGTTGTCTGAAATGAGGATAAGAGTCGTATTAAAAATTCCTCAATGAGGGAATTTTAATACGACTCTTATCCTCATTTCAGAAAAAAGGGGTGCCGAAGGCCATATGCTTTTCAAAAAAGGGGTGCCGAAATTGGGGTGCCGGGGATATTGCCATTGAAAAAGTTTTTTATTATACAGAAGGGAGATAACTCTGTACGATTAAGTACAGGTTATGGGGAAATCAAGCAATCTAATTGGTTAATTATAATTTATATAAATGATCTAGATAAATGAAACAACAAGAGTACTCGGAATAAGGTAGGAACTACTGGTATTATGTACCACCTTACCAGTAACAGGATGATACAAAGCATTTGGTAGGTCATTACTATGAACGGTTAGGATGGGACCTATAGGGGAATATACCAACCATACTCTGCTGCCGTTCTGTATTGCCAGGCATTGACCCCACCTCCAGAATACCGCTCAATAATATGAAGCATCTGGTGGATCGGTAGTACCAAGGGCCAACAAGAGACCTACAGGAATATGTACAGGCTATGCTATACTACCGTTCTAAACTACCAAGCATTACCCCCACCCCCACAAAATCACTAGGTCTACCATAACGTACTACATATACCAGCCATATAATAAAACAAAGCAATCGGTTGGTTAATAGTACCAAGCACTAACAGGGGCCTATAGGTGTATATACCGCCATACTATACTACCGTTCTAAACTACCAGGCAGTACCCCTACCCACAATACACCTATGCCTAGCATTGCATACTACCTATACCAGTCATAGGATAACATAAAGCATCAGGTGGATTAATAGTACCAAGGGCCAGCAAGAGACCTATAGGGATGTGTACAGCCTATATAGTATCCTCAGATAAGTATCCTATAAAAGGTATCCTCGATAGGTATCCTCGATAGGTATCCTCGAATAATACAATACCAGGCCATGGGTATCCTCAAATACCGAGATGAGGCTAAGAGTCGTAGTAAATTTTGCCTCATTGAGGGATTTTTAATGGTCCTCATAACCTCAAAATTCAATGAGGCTATGAGGGGTAATAAATGAGGACTCATTGGGGGCTTTTACATAGCCCTCATGGCCTCATACGACAAAAAATGGATTCCACAGTCACAGGCGTTTTCCAAAATGGGATTCCATAGGATATACCTGTTAAATACTGAAATGAGGCTAAGAGTCGTAGTAAATTATACCTCATTGAGGGATTTTTCAAGGTCCTCATAACCTCAAAATTCAATGAGGGTATGACGGATAATAAATGAGGACTCATTGAGGGCTTTTGCATAGCCCTCTTGGCCTCATTCGACAAAAAGGGATTCCATAGCCACAGGTGTTTTGCAAAATATGGGATTCCATGGGATATGGCCATTGGATATAGCCTTTTGTTATACACAAGGGAGATAACCCTGCATACAGATTATGGGAAATCAAGCAATCTGGTTGGTTAGTTATAATCTAGATGAATGAAACAACAAGAGTACTTAGAATAGGGTCAGAACTAACAAGAATAGACCAGAAATTGCTGAATATAGCAATAATAAGGTAAACTGTTCCAGTTGATAGGCTCTTCTACGCTATTGGAATATACTCTAGAATAAAGGAACATGGCCAGATAAACGATAACTATTGCATGTATAGATAGAAGCAGATAATTCTGGAAGAATTCGAAATAATACAAGTTGTCGGGTTGTTTGTGGTAATTATCCAGTGAAGTCGTTCCAGAAAATACTCCGATTCAATCGAACATACCCTCCGAACATACCCCGTCTTATTGCAAAAAAATTGGGTAACATAGCAACCACGTGCTACCATAAAAACCAAGATGGCGGCCTCCAGTATACAAAATGGACGACGGAAACACGTATCACCCTAACAACACGTGCTGCGCATGCGCACTCACACCATGTATCACTATGGAGATGACGTCACAACATGGACGCTCACGCGGGTTACCATGACAACACAACATGGCGCCACTGGGTCACGTGACTATGACGTCACATGTGATCCCCCGATTAGATCCCCCAACCTTTCCCTCAAACATACGAGACATACTACTGTGGTTCAATAGTGGCTACGGCATTGGACTTCAAAACGAAAGGCACAGTTCGATCCCAGCCAGGGATAACTGTGTTGTGTCCTTGGAAAAGGCACCATATCCCGAAAGTTCCAGTGGGGGCATGGTGGCCCTGTGTACTGAGGCGTACTGCAAGTCTATGGTGCAATTGTCTTCAACCAATGCTAGCCCTGCTTGTATGGAGTTAGTACGTTGGTAAGGCTGATGTTGCTCGCTGCTGTTCGGTGGTTCTCTCCGAGTAGTCCGGCTTAGTATACAAGCCACAACAACATCCACAATTACATCAACCACTTTCACTACCACAACGGCACTAACAATCACAAAACCAACCATCACAACCACTACTACATCCACAACTACACTGCAAAAAATATAGGTTCTTTTTAGAACCAAAACTGGTTCTTATCTTGTCCCTGAGATGGAACCAGTTCTGTTTAAACAGTATTTATTTCAAATCAAATAAATTTATAAAAATTAACATTAAATATTAACAGAATTAAACATAAATTAAGGGGGGTTCGGTCGTAAGTTTGGAGCTTATACGAAGTTGTCTCAAATCATTATTAAGCAAAGGAGATATGAACAGTTGGCATTCCGAACCAGTTTTGGTTCTATTTGAAAATGGTTGGTGACTGCGTTGAATAAGCTCCAAGTTTACTGCTGAATCTACTTCAGTTCATGTAATATTCTGTTAAAATTGAATGCTAATCTTGGTAAATTTATTTGATTTGAAATAAATACTGTTTAAACAGAACTGGTTCCATCTCAGGGACAAGATTAGAACCAGTGTAAAAGGAATGGAAGTCCGTAGGAACGTTAGTCCCTCTGGACTATTATTCCGCGGAATTATAGTCCTAGGTCTAACATTCCTAGGAATAGTAGTCCGGCGGACTACTATTCCTAGAAATGTTAGACCTAGGACTATAATTCCGCGGAATAATAGTCCAGAGGGACTAATTTTCCTTCGGACTTCCTTTTTGTCACACCGGTTTTGGTTCTAAAAGGAACCTATATTTTTTGCAGTGTAGTACTACCACCTCTGTGCCGAGAACTACAACACAAACAACTATTACACTGCCACTACAATTACTACAGCAACAAGAACTAAAACACCAACCATTAGTGCATAAACCACTATAACCACTACAACGGCTATCACACCAACATCTACAACCACTACTACAGCAACCAAACTATGATTACAGAACCAGCTAATACTACACAACCAATATGGCTAGTACGCCAATCACTACAGATCCAGATTATTTATTTATTGGGGTTTAGCGACACTTTCGACAGCCAGGATCACCTCGTGTCGGACAGTTTTACGGGTGGAGGAAGTCGGTGTATCCGGAGACAACCTTCGAGCGGCGGCGAGCAACTGCCAGACTTCCCAACGTTTTAACTCCACACAAGCAGGGTTGAAGACAAGTGCACCATCGACGTGCAGTACACCTTATTACATAGTGTCACCGTGCCCCCAAGTAGTAGGAGAGCGATGGATAGACCCACGTTGGGGGGGGGGGGTCTCATGGGGGACCCCGCAGGGTACCGATGAAGGGAGTAGTAGGAGAGCGATGGATCGACCCACATTGGGGGGGGGGGGGGTCTCATGGGGACCCCGCAGGGGACCGATGAAGGCAGTAGTAGGAGAGCGAAGTATCGACCCACATTGGGGGGGGGGGGGCTTTCATGGGGGACCCCGCAGGGGACCGATGAAGGGAGCAGTAGGAGAGCGATGGATCGACCCACATTGGGGATCTCATTGGGGACCCCGCAGGGGACCGATGAAGGAAGTTGTAGGAGATGTGGGTACCCGGTTGTAGAAACCATGGGTTTTTACGACAATTAACCTCCTAGTCCCCACCAGTCCCAAATAGTCCCCACCAGACCCCACTAGTTCCCACCAGTCCACAAATCATCAAAAACGACTTTATTTGATACGTATTCCACCACCTCCCCCCCCCCCCCCCCCCCAGAATATTTTGTAGTAGAGTAGAACACATTGTGCCTTTTCACATAAGCACATATGACAAATAAGGGGGATTCTCCAGAAGGTATCCTCAAATAATACAATACCAGGACATAGGCATCCTCAAATACTGAAATGAGGCTAAGAGGTACAGTAAATTAAGCCTCATTGAAGGATATTTCATGGACCTCATGGCCTCAAACGACATGAGGTTAAGAGGGATAGTAAACTAGACCTATTTAAGGGATTTCCTAATGGCCCTCATGGCCTCATACGACTAAAAAGGGATTCTCCAGAAAATATCCTCGATAGGTATCCTTATTTATTTATTGATGTTTAAGGTCACATATTTATGCACAATGGCTAATCATGACCGTGATAGGTATCCTTAAATAATACAATACCAGGCCATAGGTATCCTCAAATACCGAAATGAGGCTTAGAGGGATAGTAAATTAGGCATCATTGAGGGATTTTTTCATGGTCCTCATTGCCTCAAAAGAAATGAGGTTAAGAGGGATAGTAAATTAAACCTCATTGGGGGATTTGCTCATGGCCTCATACGACAAAAAAAGGATTCTCCAGAAAATATCCTCGATAGATATGCCCAAATAATACAATACCAGGCCATAGGTATCCTCAAATACCGAAATGAGGCTAAGAGGAATAGTAAATTAGGCCTCACTGAGGGATTTTTGCATGACCTTCATGGCCTCAAAAGAAATGAGATTAAGAGGGATAGTAAATTAGACCTCATTGAGGGATTTTCTCATGGCCCTCATGGCCTCATACGACAAAAAAGGATTCTCCAGAAAATATCCTCGATAGGTATCCCCAAATAATACAATACCAGGCCATAGGTATCCTCAAATACCGAAATGAGGCTAAGAGGAATAGTAAATTAGGCCTCAATGAGGGATTTTTGCATGACCTTCATGGCCTCAAAAGAAATGAGATTAAGAGGGATAGTAAATTAGACCTCATTGAGGGATTTTCTCATGGCCCTCATGGCCTCATACGACAAAAAAAGGATTCTCCAGAAAATATCCTCGATAGGTATCCCCAAATAATACAATACCAGGCCATAGGTATCCTCAAATACCGAAATGAGACTAAGAGGAATAGTAAATTAGGCCTCAATGAGGGATTTTTGCATGACCTTCATGGCCTCAAAAGAAATGAGATTAAGAGGGATAGTAAATTAAACCTCATTGGGGGATTTACTCATGGCCTCATACGACAAAAAAGGGATTCTCCAGAAAATATCCTCGATAGGTATCCCCAAATAATACAATACCAGGCCATAGGTATCCTCAAATACCGAAATGAGGCGAAGAGAAATAGTAAATTAGGCCTCAATGAGGGATTTTTGCATGACCTTCATGGCCTCAAAAGAAATGAGATTAAGAGGGATAGTAAATTAGACCTCATTGAGGGATTTTCTCATGGCCCTCATGGCCTCATACGACAAAAAAAGGATTCTCCAGAAAATATCCTCGATAGGTAGCCTCAAATAATACAATACCAGGCCATGGGTATCCTCAAATACCGAAATGAGACTAAGAGTCGTATGTGCGAGTCACTTGTTCGAGTAAATACTCTTTGGCTATTATTTGCTCGTTGGGATTCGAGTAGTTCAAGCAATGACTTATCAGTAACCACTCGATAGATTCTTGGCATTAGAAATGATGTAGGCTTTCATGGAGGTTGTCTTTCAGTTGGCTATAATCCAAAGGCCCCCTTAGTACTATAGCACTACGTGCTACTATTATAAGCCATGGTATGGCGGTCCTAAAAAAGATTCTGAGGGAAATCCGAACCAGAAAAAAAATACTCTAGTTCAATCGAACTTACCCCTGGGAGGGGGCCTTCTCGGTACCTGGGGACTCTCGGTACCATGGTATGGCGGTCCTAAAAGGATACTGAAAGAATTCGAAATAGTACAACTTGTCGGATTGTTTCTGATAATTCTACCCCTCTCAACCTCATTTCTTCTGAGGCAATGAGGGCCATGAAAAAACCCCTCAATGATGTCTAATTTAGTATCCCTCTTAGCCTCATTTCGGTATTTGAGGCTACCTATGACCTGGTATTGTATTAATTGAGGATATCTTCTGGAGAATCCCCCTTTTTGCGATATGTGCTTATGTGAAAAGGCACAATGTGTGCTGCTCTCCTACAAAATAGAGTCTGGTGGGGACTATTTGGGACTGGTGGGGACTAGGGGACTAATTGTCATAAAAACCCATGGTTTCTACAACCGGGTATCCACATCTCCTACTACACCCTTCAACGGTCCCCTGTGGGGTCCCCCATGAGATCTCCCCCAGTGTGGGTCGATCCATCGCTCTCCTACTACTCCCTTCATCGGTCCCCTGTGGGGTCCCCCATGAGATCCCCCCAGTGTGGGTCGATACATCGCTCTCCTACTACTCTCTTCATCGGTCCCCTGCGGGGTCCCCCATGAGATCCCCCAATGTGGGTCGATCCATCGCTGTCCTACTACTTCCTTCATCGGTCCCCTGCGGGTCCCCCATGAGATCCCCCCAATGTGGGTCGATCCATCGCTCTCCTACTACTCCCTTCATCGGTCTCCTGCGGGGGTCCCCCATGAGATCCCCCAATGTGGGTCGATCCATCTCTCTCCTACTACTCCCCCACATGGGCAATCGGGATAAAGTGCCTTGTCCAAGGACTCAACGCAGTGACCCTTGGTGGGATCGAACTGTGGACCATTCGGTTTGAAGTCCAAGCCGTAATACTGAGCCACCGCGCTTTCTAAAGATTCGTTTTGTTTGGTATTATTTTACTTCCATACACATAAAGGTACAAATAGAGATTGCACAAACTGAACATGAATTATGAGTTTCTGAACAGAATACCTCTGTGAAACACTTTATCATGATGATGTCATCAGGGACGCCGGAAGCACAGGGGAGAGGGGCAGCTGCATTCCCTGCCTTCAGCCCATGGGGGGGGGGGGGGGGGGGTGGGGGGGTGAACAAAAGAGGCAGACAATGCCCTTCTCAGATTCGTCACTCATGTTTTTTTCGATGATTAATTCTTGAAGTGAAGCTAAATTACACCCTAAATCCGTTCTGGGAGCTTTCGAAATTCAATAGGGAGTTTGGGGAGTTCGGGAGGAGGTACCCCCTCCTGATGGGAGAGGGATACCTCCTCTCAGACTCCCCCATATCGGGCCTTCGGCTTTCGAGACATTCATGCTTTGGCATGTCATGGCGCGATTGCTAGTGCGAGTAAATGCCCCTCCCCCTCCCCCCCCCCCCCCGCCTCGTTCTGAAGTGCTTCCGACACACCTGTTTACAGAAGACCTCTGTACAACATTTTATCAAAAGCCTAGCTGATGTCAAATAAGATAAATCATATATTTACCTTCGTCAAGGATGGTGCTATTAGTATATGGTAAATTTAACTAAGTACACAACTGTGTAGTTTTTTGCAAACGGAATCAAATTTACCGGGTGAGAAATATAAGTTACATGGCGTGTAGCTGGCTGATACATTTCCATACAAGGCGATGAGTGTTCATATCAGGTGAGGCGAAGCCGAACCTGATATGAACACTCAGAGCCTTGTATGGAAATGTATCAGCCAACTACACGCCATGTAACATATTTATTATGTCGAAAGTCCATGTAAATCAAGCGATTAATAATTTTCTCCATAAACAAACAACGGCCCGGAATTTATTTCTCAGGAACCACTATTGATAGCACCGCGCAGAATCATGAACAGTAACAGGCACCGGTACGTGTAACCATGGTAATTGTAAACAAATCATCACTTTGCGAAGGGCGATTGCCGTACTTGTTTACAAATGAAACGAATCGCTGCTTGCCACTGAGATCAGTGCTGCTTGCCAACTCGGCATAATCTGGAGGCCCCTTGCGTACATTTACTGTTGTTACTACATAAAAAGGACTAATAAAGCAGTTTTGAACATTAAAAATCACTTTTTTACTGTAGAGCAAACAATAACAATAACGCAACTTGAACTTTGAAGTTGAATCTGAAACGCACACCGACTTTCTGTTAGTGTTAATTCTGTTTGATCGGAATGACAGTGACTGAAGGAGTCGTAAAACAAAGAACTTTTCAGACTACAAATATTATCTTCTGCCCATCTTTTTACATATTTAATGTTTTAAATCACAAAATACGGTATCTTGAAAATATTTTCGGAACCTAAATTCTCTTATTTTGTTTTAATTCTGATTTTGAAAATTCGAAGTGAGGGGAAATGCATCAAAATAGTAATGGCGGCTACTCACCTGATATTAATTAATATCAGGTGAGTAACCCGATACGGTGGAATCTTTAGAAGGTATTCCAGCATTTTGATTGGACAAACTAACTTTGAGACATAATAATCAAATTTACCGGGTGAGAAATGAGCAATAATGCCAATATGGACCTGGTGTCTAATAACGGCAGCACTTTCTGATAAATACACATCGCGGCTTCCGGGATATCGCCGCCGTAATGTTACGGGAGGAGTTGATATCTGTTTGCCGGAAGGAGCTGCTCATAAAGAGTTATGAGGTGAAAAGTATTAAAAGAATAACAACGGATCTAGGACTTCTAAAATATCGGGGAATTTACTAGAATCACATATAGTCCTTCTTTTTGACGCCTCTCACTCCTGTAGGTCGCGATCAGCTCTCCACTGAGTGTCCCGTAGACGATTGGCTACAAGCAATGCTTGGCTGCGAGAGGGAGTGAACTGCTGCTATGATCGGATAGACCGACTAGAGTGATAGCTCTGTAATGCTGAACAACATGACGGGACAGAAATCTAACAACTTTATGTTTGATAACTGCTAAAAATTATTTTACAACAAATATAAACATATTTTATGGTCGACCACTTATGAATTAATTATATACATACTGAAAAATATTCTCTCAAGTGCAGCATTCATGAACCATCTATCCAAATAATTATTTATTTCCTCATCTATTTATTAAATTCGGCGTCTAGTCGACCGTGTAGTGCATATAATTTATTTATGTATTAGAGTTTGCACTTCCATTGCCTCTTATTCACAAGACGGGAACGCATTGTATTGTGTCTAGAAACTGACCACGTCGGCGAGAAAATGAAATGCTTTGGAATCAACAGCAGATGTTAACTTTTTTAACGGGAGTGTAATTTCTGGAGAGGAGTGGGTCGCATCGCTGGTCATAATTGAACAGAACCTTCAGTGGCGTATGGGATGGGCCCGCAGGGCCCGCATTGCGGGGGGGGGGGGGGGGGCTAGAAGGGGGGGGGGGCGTTTTGAAGGACGTCCCAACGCTGGAAGAAAGAGGGAAAGAGAGAGAGAGAGAGAGACTGTGTACCAAATACACATAATTTCAAACTCTCACTTCCACACGACGTACTCTTTGTAGTCTATGTATTATTCTTTTAACCCTTTACCTAACGTAACGGCCAAAACCGGCCAGCGCTATTCTCAAAAATCGCCAATTAATTTTCATTATTTTTTTCATTTTTTGTCTCAAAAACATAGGTTATGACCCCTCGCTGGAACGAGCTCGTCGAGCTCGTTCCAACGAGGGGTCATAACCTATGTTTTTGAGACAAAAAATGAAAAAAATTAGTTATTCAAGAATTATTTTTGCAAGTGTCGTCTGCTTTTCAGGTCAGGTAAAGGGTTAAGTGAACGCTACATCATTGTAACTGATAGGGGTGAGAAAAGAACAATATACATACATGGTGCCTCTCAAGTCACACATGTTGGGCGTGCATGTGTGTATCGTTGGATGGTGGGGGTGAAACTTAAAACATGTAATGAAAAAATCTACAGAGTCGTACTTTTAGAATCGATCCTATAGGCAAAACCTTCATTTAATTTATGGCGTATGTACTACGTGAAATCCTGTATGCGGTGCACGGTAACAACACTAAATTTGCTCCAGTTTTAAAGGCAACCACCATTATGAAAGGGCCCCCGTCTCTATCTCGCGGGGGGGGGGGCACAAGATTTTCCGCTACGCCACTGAGAACCTTGTCAAAAGGCAATTCACGTCAAGAAATCCTCTAACTTTCTTCGCTACAGATTTTTCGAACACCTTAATAGTAATAAATCTTCGGCCTTCTGCTAACATTAACCCAGTGCCCGACCGGGATATCCCCCCCCCCACCACTCTCCCTCCTAACCTCCCAGCATTCAATCAAAAACTGTTTCATAATTCCCCCTATTTGCATTTGCATCTTCGCGATCTCCCCAACTAAAAAATTGACCCTTGTCCTCATGTCAATTCTCAAGCACCCTTTCCCTTATGAAGCTCCTCCCCTGCAGCAGTCCATGTTCCAGATCTTCAGTCTAGAGAGTGAGACACAGAACTTTAACAAATTTTCAAGCTTTAGTATGTTTTATTTCACGTTTTTGTCATTTCAGTAATGAAGCAAATGAAATGAAAATACAAATTAAAATATGCACATGACGTCATTCCTCATCCAATTATCCTTCATGTTTCCATCACATTTTTCCATTAGTTTCCCAATTCACGCTAAAAATTAAAGTGTTAAAAACTACACTTGAAGTGCTGTATTTAACATTTACTAAGTGCTGAACTAGCACTTTGTTCAAGTGTAGATATCCCAGAACTTGACAGATGTTACAATATATTTATTTATTGGTGTTTAAGGTCACATATTTCTGCACAATGGCTAACCATGACCGTCACAGTTTTACGGGTGGAGGAAGCCGGAGTACCCGGAGAGAACCACCGAGCAACGGCGAGCAACTGTCAGCTCCCCAACATACCAACTCCACACAAGCAGGGTTAGCATTGGTTGAAGAGAGGTGCACCATCGACGTGCAGTACGCCTTAGTACACAGCGTCACTGTGCCCCTCCCCCCCCCCCCCCCCACGCGGGCAATGGGGGTGAAGTGTCTTGCCCAAGGACACAACGCGGTTGCCGCAGGTGGGATTCGAACCGAGGACCTCTCGGCTTGCAGCGTGCACCTCTACCAACTGAACCACCGCGCCCCCAGATGTTACAGTAATACCACTTGACAAGTGTAGTGTCGCGACACTTAAAAAGAAACAACGCAGATGACGCGGATCAGGCTCGAACTCTCGAGCCTGATCCGCGTCATCTGCGTTGTGTCCTTTTAATTATGTACCCACCAAACTCAAATCAAATTATGGACGATTCTGGAAGAACCACCAATGCTAGACACATGGGAAGTGCCATCCATTCAAGTTTCAGATGTCTGACGATTGTAATGTCTAAGTGCTTAAAGCATTGCACTTTGAGTATTAAAATCAAACCCTGAGAGTTAGAATGGGTTTAACACCTTGAAAGTGTCAGTTTTAACACTTTAGTTTTTAGTGTGAAGGAGCCTTCTGATAGGCAAATATTTTGGGCATTCTAAAATGGAATGTGCCAGGGTCTCCGTTATACTTTGAGTTACACATTTTGCACACTCTTTCCTCGCCTTTCTCGATTCTTCCCTCATCTCCAGTGACTTGGATCTCACTTTGAACAACAATGGTCTCCTAAACGATCCATCTAGGTACTCCTCAAAAGCTGGCAATCCTTTTGATATAACCCGCCTAAAGAACTCTTAGTCATAATTCCAGCTCGCCAGTTTCTGTTATAATCCTCAAGCACTCTTTCCCTTATAAAGCTCCTCCCTTGCTGCACCCCTCCCCCCTTCTAGATCTTCAGTCTCTTTTGAGTAATTCTCTTTATAGTTCCCTTGCCTGCTTTATCCATCCTGTCTTAACGTTATAGTTCCATACATGGTTAGACGTCGTTTTACACCATCTGCTGTTTGGGAGTTAGTAGTAAGTCTCGTATGTTTCACCCCAATTCGGCAGGACCCCGCCGCAACCCCGGAAGTGACGTCATGTCACGTGACCTAGTGGCGCCATGTTGTGTTGCCATGTTAACCCGCGTGAGCGGCCTTGTTGTGACGTCATCTAGTGATACGTAGTGTGAGTGCGCATGCGCAGCGCGTGTTGTTAGGGTGACACGTGTTTCCGTCGTCCATTTTGTATACTGGAGACCGCCATCTTGGTTTCTATGGTAGCACGTGATTGCTATGTTACCTAAACCCTTCTTATAGGACAGGGGTATGTTTTGAGGGTGTGTTCGATTGAATCGGAGTAAATCTAATTACCACAAACAACCCGACAATCCCTCCAAATCACCGAAATTGATTTTATTTGATACGGATTTCCCATTTTATCGGCTTAGCACGTAGTGCCATAGTACCGATGGGGTCCCCTTGGGTGTGTTTCTTTGTAGAAGAGTATTTTTCTGGTTCGGAGTTTCCCAGAATCCTCGTTTAATTACCCAAATAAACCCGACAAGTTGTACTATTTCGAATTCTTTCAGAATTCTCTGCTTCTATCTATATATGCAATAGTTTTGGTCTATCTGGCCATGTTCCTTCGTCCTAGAGTATACTCCAGTAGCGTAGAAGAGCCTATTAGTTGGAACTGTTTACCTTATTATTACTATATTTAGCTATTTTGGTCTATTCTTGTTAGTTCTGACCCTATTCCAAGTACTCTTGTTGTTTCATTTATCTAGAACATTTATATAACTAACCAGATAGACCAAAACTATTGCATATATAGATAGAAGCAGAGAATTCTGAAAGAATTTGAAATAGTACAACTTGTCGGGTTTATTTGGGTAATTAAACGAGGATTCTGGGAAAATCCGAAACAGAAAAATACTCTTCTACAAAGGAACACACCCCCAGGGGACCCCATCGGTACTATAGCACTACGTGCTAAGCCGATAAAATGGGAAATCCGTATCAAATAAAATCAATTTCGGTGATTTGGAGGGAGAGTCGGGTTGTTTGTGGTAAGATTTACTCCGATTCAATCGAACACACCCTCAAAACACACCCCCTGTCCTATAAGAAGGGTTTAGGTAACATAGCAATCAGGTGCTACCATAGAAACCAAGATGGCGGACTCCAGTATACAAAATGGACGACGGAAACACGTGTCACCCTAACAACACGCGCTGCGCATGCGCACTCACACCACGTATCACATGGAGATGACGTCACAACATGGCCGCTCACGCGAGTTACCATGACAACACAACACGGCGCCACAAGGTCACGTGACATGACGTCACTTCCGGGGTCCTGCACCGGAGTCCTGCCGAATTGGGGTGAAACATACGAGACATATTACTGGAGTTTTACCAGGTAATTTACGTTGCATAATTTCTCATATCTATTCTATCTTTAACCGGCATATACCCGAGTTTCCCTCTGACCAGTGCCGTATTAACCCATGGCCGGGCCCCTAGGCTTTTAGGTACTTCGGCCTCGGGGCCCACTCCGGCACGTCAATTTTTACCTAACTACAACTGACAGCCTGACCATGGTACGGTAAGCACTATGCCGCAGTACATAGCCCTATATCCATTTTGCGGGTCTCCTGAAGAATTCTAATCACAACTTGACATATTATGTAAATAAGCATTAAATAGAGGATATGGAATGAGTGTTTTTCTCGTATAATATTTATGAAACGAGTCTAAGCATTTTCCGTTTGTGCGAGCCTTTGGCGAGCCCAAACGGAAAATTCGGACGAGTTTCATAAATATTATATGAGAAAAACACCCATTTCATATTCTATTTATCATACACACACGCACAAATTAGCCACTTAGTATGATTTTTTAAACCCATCATCTAACTTGAGTTGCAGACGGCACTTGGAAAAAACATCCTCGTAAAACTAAAAATTTTCATTTTTTGCTTCCAAAACATAGGTTATGACCCCTCATTGGAACGACAGCGACACGCTAGTTCCAATGAGGGGTCATAACATATGTTTTGGAAGCAAAAAGTGAAAATATAAAAAGGGCGTTTTTCTTGTATTATGCGAGACGGTTTTTGCCGTTGCGTTAGGTAAAAGATTAATACAATATAACCCACCCTAAATAGGACAGATAACGTAAATTCTCCTTACTGAAATTATGCAAATGTGACCGAGTTGTATTTTGTTTAGCCAAACAAATTGTCCAGTTTTAAAATTGACCAATGAAAGCTCCCAACTCTAATTATGCAAATTATGAAAATGTGCCCCAGTTGTATTTTGTTCAGCCAATCAAATTGTCTAGTTTTGAAATTGACCAATGAAATTGACGGAAGGCTTTATTTATCACTGATTAATATGAAAACAAAATATCAAATGTTTTAAAGTGAACAAAACGGACGAGTCATATGATAAAATGTTGTACTGTATATAAATATATATACAGTATACTTATGAGAGTATATATATGGTTAAATACATATGTACATGTATCGCTACGGCGCAGAGTGCTATGTGCCTTTAACCATTGGAGCCCTAAGGCACTGGTAACAGTGCCTCAAAAAAACATTGACAGCCTCCCTGTCCCTGCGGGCCCCTAGACCCTAGCCTAGCCAGCCTTATGAATAATACAACCCTGCCTCTGACCGCTTTCAGTGCGGCTGCGTTACTTGATCCGGTTATCCACTGACCCGCATCAATTTGTAGAATCTCCATGTTCCTCACTACCGTTTTGATTAAAGAGAACACATCTGTTCCATGTGTTATACTTAGTAATCCCACCTTCTCCCAAATCGTTTTTCCAACGAACACCTTGTTAAAACTATTTTTCCCAGACGTTTTATCTGATTCTGTTTTCTTCCCCCCCCCCCCCCCCCCCCCCTTTGTCTTAAGTTTATCTGTGTGATTTCTGTATATGCCGCTTCCGTACGGTAACACAAAGATTTACCCCCAAGATTGCATATTCGCCCGTCCGTTGCTCCCACTGCTATATCCTTGCGTTTCTCTTCACAATAGAGAATTTACTTACCCTCCATCTTCGCGACACATCTACCTTACGACCCACAGGTATTACCTTACGTTTGTTTTCTTTAAATTCAAGAAACCATTCATCCCCGTAGTTTCCTACTGTGGTTAACATAATTCGTCCCCTGAGTTCCAATATGTTCTATGTGCCAGTAGGCTGTCAGTAGGCTGCCAGTCGGCTGTCAGTAGGCTGTCAGTAGGCTGCCAGTAGGCACATAGAACACACTGGAACTCAATGAACGATATGTTGTAGACCCTCTTTACTCTCGGCTAATAAAACTATGTCATCGGCAAAGAAAAGCCCTGGAATTTGTATCTCTCCGACTTTTATCCCCTCTGCGCTTGCAATCAACCCGTCTCCAAAATCTTTTATGTACAATACAAATAGAATAGGCGACAAGACACACCCCTTCTTAAGGCCTATCTCGATTGGGACCCTCTTCGCTATGATGTTTCCCAGGTTAAGTACACTCTGCACATCTTGGTATAGTGCTTTATGATTTCAATAAAACTTCCACCGAATCCAAGGCCCCCAAGTTTCTGCTGACTCGCCTCCCTTTCCGGAAGCCTTCCTGGATTTCTCTCAGGGATCCTCTGCTCTGTCTTCGACAGTTTGTTTTCACAAGCATTCCATACAGCACCTTGCAGAATACCTTTCAAATATTGCTACTAACAGATATCCTACAGTAATTATCTAAAACTCTCCTATATCCTTTTTTGTGCATGAATGTTATCCTGCTTTCCGTCCACACTGCCGGGACCTCTTGCTTTGTGATTGTCATGTTAAATATAAGATCATATAATGGATCTCCTCCTCTTCTCAAAGACTCGTTGGGGTTTTCATCAGTGCCGATGCTTTGCCATTCTTTAACTTGGCGACTGCATTTCGTACTTACCCTCCCCAGTTTCACTGCATACTAAGTCAGACAAATTTTCTGCACTCTCCATCATACATTCCGGAGGGACACCCCCCCCCCCCCCCCCCCCCACTTCCCGGCCCATCTTCTGTCATTTATCCTCTCCCAATACTTGATCTACTGCTATACTGCCTCTGTCCACTATAATACTCTTAATACCCTCAGTGGTACTACCTTTACTGGTTTTATTTATCCATTTCCAGAATATATTGGAACTTGACTCCATGGGCGGATACAGGGGGAGGGGGGGTAGGGTGGATAGGGTAGATTTCCACCCCCTTTGATATTTAAAAGGGGAGACAACACGCAATTTTTCAAAGTCAAATTCAACCTGTATTGAAATTATCTTTACACGAGTTCTTGCGACTAGACACCATCGTATTAACGATTGGTACAATGTATGGTCTGTAGTCTGTACCTCAATGACCATACATTGTACCAATCGTAGTCAACATAAATGTCGATTCATCAACAAAAATAGTCTGATACATGTTATTTGGATGATCAAGTGCAACCTATTTGACTTGATTCATGTTGCGATCCATAGAAATGTAGTGTAAAAATCAGTTATTTACGAAGCATTAAATTGCCTCTAGTACATAAGGGCATGCATGCAGAATGCGTCTCCCGCGATCAAAATTTCAAAAAATTTCCGGGGAGGACCCTCGACTCCCCCGTATGAGAGGGGGTATCACCCCCCCCCCCCCCAACTTGCGCCTGCTGCGGCTTTCGGTTCGTGGCTCCGCCACTCAATCCCCCCCCCCCCCCCCCACACACACACACACACACACACCTTTTTTCAATCCTGGATCCGCCACTGGACTCCCTGTTTTTCTGATTGCTTTATTGAGATTACTATTCCGCATTTTCCTATTTTTGTCCTTGATTATATAAATCTTAGTTCTTGCCTCCTCATACACTTCTCTGGCACTTTTAGTGGCTCTATCATTTACCAGGCCTGGCAATCTAGAAAGTCAAGGAGTGCAAAACAATTGCCCTCCTCAGATTGCTTGAACGTGCAATTGCACCTGAAATTTCCAATGCAAAATCTTGTATGCTATTTTGGTTATTTTCACTTCAAGATATTAATATTGTGACTGAAAAATTGTACTATATTCAGCAACATGGTGAAAAAATTGGCACACTCATCTTCTCACTATTAAAAAAGTTGCATTCAATTCTTATGTGTCTGTGTCTTCTACACTCAAAATGTATCGAAATGCGACACAGAATGGGTCATGAATTATTGCGAATCAATACAACATTGACAAATCGTCCCCTGAGTTCCAATGTGTTCTCTGTGCCATTGGAATTCAGGGACCGAAATGATTATAGATTTTAAAGGCAGTCCCAAACAGGTCTGGCATTCCGGAAAATCAAGGGATGCAAAAAATTGCCCTCTTCAATATTTTCTAGGCGTGCAGTATAGTCGTGCAGCACTCCTGCATTCCTAAAGAATGCCAAGCCTGATTTACCCCCTTTCAGTTTTCTGCACCTTCTAAACGCAGTACATTTTTTTTCTTTCTCTCTTTTATTGACTGTTTGAGGGGGGAGCACGGTGGCTCAGTAGGTAGAGGTGCAGGCTGCAAGCCGAGAGGTCCTCGGTTCGAATCCCACCTGCGGCAACCGCGTTGTGTCCTTGGGCAAGACACTTCATCTCCATTGCCCGCGTGGGGGCACGATGATGCCGTGTACTAAGGCGTACTGCACGTCGTTGGTACACATGTCTTCAACCAATCTAACCCTGCCTGTGCTGCAGTGCGGAGTTCCGATGTTGGGGAGCTGGCAGCTGCTCGTCGTTGCTCGGTGGTTCTCTCCGGGTTCTCCTGCTTCCTCCACCCGTAAAACTGTCACGGTCATGATTAGCCATTGTGCATAAATATGTGACCTTAAACAACAAAAAATAAATAAATATTGATTGTTTGAGCTCATTATTCACTCTATATCCTAAATCATGTGTCGTCACTTTGCTCCCAGCATCTTTTAGACTTCTCACTATTGAGTTCTACAACCCATGAACGTTATCTCCGGTTGTCACATTTTTTAGTTTTGATTTTGAGTTCTCCTCCAAATGTCCGCAGACTGCTTCTTTTCCCAGCTTCCAATTGACCGCTCTTTGACTTGCTATTCTGTTGCCCTTAGCCCGCACTGTTAGCAGGTTGTGATCGCTATTTTACTCAGAATTTCTTTCGTCTATTTCCATGTCTATGACCTCCTTCCATAACTCTGGATCAGTTAGTACATACTCCATTATTGTCTTTCTATCGTTCCTTTCCCAAGTCCATTTACCCTTACACTTTGCATCCGTATTCAAAATCTTCAGGTCCAGTTCACTTGTAAACTCTTAGAGTTTCTTCCCATTAAAATTGATTTCCGTGTTCCCGCCCACTATACCCTCCCCTCCATCCCTAATGTGTTCATTAAAATCTCCAATTAATACAACATGGAACCCCCTATTTTATTTTCCTTGTTCTGTAACATTGCATCTGAGTGTCGTATATAGTTCATCATTCCATTCAGGCTTGCCACCTACAACTGCTAAATATACAATCCCAACTGCGACACTTCTGTTTTTCATCTTGATTTTTACCCATATTATTTCACTTCCTCCTTAATTTGTTGTATTTACTTTTGATAAGTCTGTGATTCTCATAGGGCCTAACTCCTCTTTGATAGACATACCTACACCCTCACCCCTCTTTTGGCCTTCTGGCCGCCCACACCAATCCATACATACCCCTTGATTTGGTCAGTCCTTTCACCATGTCTAATCCATGTCTCATTGAGGCCTATCAAATAAAGATTCTCGACCTCCACCAAGGTCGTAATTTCGCTTACACTCCTAAGGAGTCCCTGGATGTTGCTGTACCCTATATTGAAAACGCGTCTTTTCTCTGAGGTGTTATTCTCGTCCCTTTGTGGGACCCCCCTTTTTCTATCTTTTTATACCCCCAGCAACGAGTTGTCGGGATGTATACTGGAATCACCTTGTCCGTCCGTCGATATAATTTTGTCCGCAGATTTTATCAGGCGTTAATGGACCAATCTGCTCGAAACTTGGTTTGAATGTTCATCGCCTTGCGAACCTGTGCGCCTACGATTATAATTCCAGTCGAATTGTTTTTGTCAGAATTATGCCCCTCTTTGACTGGAGAAGGTAGGCCTAGAATTTTGTCCGGAGATTTTCTCAGATGTTTATGGGTCGATTCTTCTGAAACTTGGTATGGGTATTTGCTACTATGGGAACCTGTGCACCTGCGATTGTAGTTTTGATCGGACTTTTTTGCTACAGTTATGTCCCATTTCGTTTAGAATGTCTGAAGTTTGGCCGGAAATTTTCTCCAATATTTATGAGTCGATTCCTTTGAAACTTGGTACGGATGTTCACTATCATGGAATCCTTTGCTTCCGCGATTATAGTTGTGATCGGACTTCTTTTGCCAGAGTCATGCTCCTTTTCGTCTTAGAATGCCTGAATTGCCAAGAATTTTGTTCGGATATTTTCTCAGATCTTTATGGGCCGATTCTTTTGAAATGTAGTATGGGTGTTCACGTGATACCATGGTAACCTGGGCACCTGCGATTATAGTTTCGATCAGACTTTTTTTCCCAGAGTTATGCCCCTTTTCGTCTTAGAATGCCTGAATTTTGTCCGGAGAATTTCTCAAATGTTTATGGGTTGATTTCTTTGAAACTTGGCAAGGATGTTCACTACCATGGCCACCTGTGCACCTGCGATTATAGTTTCGATCGGACTTTGTTTGCCAGAGTCGTGCCCCTTTTCGTCTTAGAATAATCATGGTGGCGTGAGTATGCACAAGCCCATCTGGGACAGTCACGCCTCTAGTTTATCAAGGATCTAGGGCAGCCCCGAGAAATAGTTGACAACTTGTCTTTTCAGTCAGTAGAGCCAATGCTAACTTGAACTGACGTATCGATGATATTGTTTGCATGAACATTACGCTTTGACGGTGTGAAGTGGAAGCAGGGGTAATTCAGTGAATGGCAGTTCATTACGTCCAAATGAAAGTGGAGCCGAGTTTTAACGATATATATTCCAAGACGACGACGACGACGACATTAACCTATGCGCCGTGCGACAGTGTCAGACGCATTTGTACAGTGATGCGAATTCGACTAGAAACTCTATTGTTGAAAAGCAGTCAACGCAAAACACACGGGATCGAGACCGACGCAAGAGACTTGAACCAAGAAGATACCCATATCTTTGTCTCTACACGTATATGCCTTACAGAGGTACACAGAGAGGAAATAATTTTTATGAATATTTTTTTCAGTATTTACTTTTTTTCAAACAGAACAGCTTACTTTTGTAGTTTGGTTGCGTGCTGGACCATAAGCATAGGCGTCCATTCTTCTTTATCGTGGAAAACCTGTATCAACCGAATAACTAAGTGATGCAATACTATGCAGGTTTCTCGCGCAGAAATGTTCGATACAGCAACCAAATAATAAAACCAACGCCTATATGGCTCTAGTAAGATCTAACTTAGAGTGCTGCTCAATAATCTGGAACCTCATACAGAAGATCTGACACAGAAATTAAAAATAGTACAGCGCAGGGCAGCAAGATTTGCGGCTGACAGATATCACAATAGGCCTGTCATTAGCTTTTCGGCATTCTAAACCAACTGAAAGGGGAACATTGGAATTACGACACGCAAAAACGACGTGATAATGCTGAACAAGGTAATAACAATCTAGTCTCACTGACTACATCACCTACACGTAAATGGAGACGCAGATGTCAGCATCGCCAACTTCAACCATTACACATCGTCAACAGGGCATTTATGCCAGACTATGGACAAACAGCTTCTTCCTCGGGACGATCCCGTACGGGAATCAGTTACCAGAAGCTGTTCTGGGGCAACTTCTTGGTATACTTCCAGAGAGAGTTTTCTGTACGCCATTTCTGACAAGTGTGGTAATTTTCCTACATGATAATGTCATTTATTTTGAAGGTCCAGGTCTCTGTAAAGCAGGTTAATGAAAAGTTCAAGTAATGACGTTGATCGATTTGTTTGGATACCTCAGTATAAGTGCGCCAATAAGAACACGGGGATTGAAGTCATTTCCCAAAGAGCTGAGGAACGTTAGGATTGTCCACTGAAGACCACCTGGTACCACACAGGGTTCTCCGTTCCAGCTGTAGAACTTACAGCCACATGAAGTGTCATTGCAATGCCGACCAGGATCCGCTCCGTGGTACCGCAACGGAAGTCGGATTGGATTGGTACAAACGCAGGAGGTATAAACTTAATTTTCTCGGTATCTAGACACTCAGCCTCAAGTCACTGCGACCCCTGGTCACTCGACCTCAAAGTCATTCGACCCTAGACCTTTTGGCCCCCTTGGTATTTCGGATTCCTGGTTGTTTTCAGCTTCTCGTTATTTGGGACCCTTGCTTCATGTAGATGTCTATGAACGAACACGCATGGCTTTAACCCTTTACCTAACATGAAAAGCAGACGATACGTGCAAAAAAAATTCTTGAATAACTAATTTTTTTCATTTTTTGTCTCAAAAACATAGGTTATGACCCCTCATTGGAACGAGCTCGTTCCAACGAGGGGTCATAACCTATGTTTTTGAGACAAAAAATGAAAAACATAATGAAAATTAATTGGCGATTTTTGAGAATCACGCTGGCCTGTTTTGGCCGTTATGTTGGGTAAAGGGTTAAGTATTGACAATTATTATAAGCAACGCATCGTTCAATAAATCATCAACAATAAATACAAAAATTATTAAAGAAATACATAGAAACGTTCACATTTTACCATTTTACAGAATGGTTACAAATAATTACATACAATATAAGCAAATTAATCATTTTTTTCATCTGGAGGTATAGGTGTTGCACACATACAGTATTACTAACTTCTGACATAAATCCTGAAGTCCTCATCTCATCATTTTCATACGTCTCAAACATGGGCAAAAGCTTGCTGTCTACTTTCTTGAACTTCTTCGCTGGCGGCGGACCATTGCATGTTCCTGCACTGCTCTCATTATTACAGTCACGAGGTTCCCTTCGTTTCTTAACAGTGGCACCAGTAGATAAAATGAAGCTAGAGTGTTGAGGCTTTTCCATTAAGGCGGCGGTGCCATCTTGAAAAGAAATACAAATAATATTTTTTTAAAAAAATATTAATCTTAATGAAATATTAACGTAATGTATAGTTTTGAGGGGTCCCACTAAATACCGAATCTGACTTGAAATACCGAATCTGACCCTTTAAGATGTAATTATATATATTTCTAACTTAATTTCTTGCTATTATGGTTGTTCGGTGATGATTAAAACTATTTTAAATGAAAGAAAAATTAAAAAGTCCCGAAAAATATTTGTTTTTAGGTGACAAGTTCCATTATCATTATTGGAGTCGTTCTAGCGTTCATTTTGTGCTCCCAATTGCCCCCCCCCCCCCCTCCCCTATTCTCACGCTTCTTCTCTCCTCCCAACACTCTGGGACGAACTGCTTGATGACATCCCTTGCCCCATTCTTTTCAATCTCTCAGATTAGCATATTAACTCTCTCCTTTGAATCACTCACTAACCACATGTCCTTCATTCTTCATTAAATTGCTTGTGAATCTTGTTCTTTCAGACTGGTATTCTGGGCATTCTAGTACAAAGTGTTGCAGGGTCTCCATCACGCCTAAATTACACACCTGGCACTCCTGTTCACTGTTGTGCCCAACTTTTCCTCTCGATTCCAGGAACCGCGACCTCAGCTTGAACAACAGTGACTCCCAAAGATATCATCAAGGTGCTATTCTAAACCAGGCTTCTTTTTATCACGCATGCCCGGTGCTACTAAATAACGAAAGCAAACGAACATAAACGAACACAAACGAAAACAAGTGAAAAATGGCAAAATATAGGCTAATAAAAGTTTAAAAGTGGTAGAGGGTGTGTGTACGGGTATGTTTTACTCATTGTGAAATTTTATCCACTTTTGATGAGTATTTTGGTCATTAAGAGGATTTAAAATGTGTTGCGTGACGCAGAACTTGTGTTCGTTAATCAGTTGCAGTTGACCTGCCCTACTAAATAACGTAAACAAGATACGACAGTATGTGGAAGGGTTAGAATTACAACTGGTAAGCATTGGTATCGTAGGTAATTGTATTGTTTTTTATCATTGTTGCCGCGGCTAAGGTGTTAATAATTATCATCTCTATAAAACTGTTTAGTCAGCTCCGTGAGTGATATCGTGCTGCACTGAATTGACATGACTGAATGCTCACCGCATGCTTTTTAATTAGCTAATCACTGCCGAGATTAGACCTGAAGTTATTCAGTGTCACTTCACTTAAGGTTCCCGTACGAGACGGACAACAAATTCGGAAGATCTTGCAACAATTACTTGTAACATCTTGCATTTTAATCCCACAGATTAGGTAGGTGCTATTTAAATCTTTGTTGTAATAATTTAGAAATCCCGGCATTCGATGAATAACTTTACTGTTCGATATTTCAGAGAATAATTAATTCAGTCTATTTATCTTACACCTAACCTGGTTGTATGATGCAATGTCGGGGAGGTTCATTGAACCCTCGCCCGGCCGTGTATCATGCACCTTGGTTGGTAATATTATTGTTGCTGAATGAATATCGGATTACAGGTAAACGCCCCCAAGATATCTCGTACTCATAATTAAAAACCAAATCTTGTCAACGTGGTTTGATTTTTATACAGTTATTGATTTCTGTGATTAGCTGCCAGCACAAGGTATTTAACCCTTCACATTTAAATGGGCGTTGCGACCATCTTCACGGAGATTATACATGTTTATTTGTTTGTGTACGTTTAATTCAATTATCATGCACCTCTTGTTCAGTTGATGACAGGTGTTGAATATCGTGACTTATTTTCCACCGCAACACAAGCTGGTAGTGAGCTATTCTTGTCAATCTGTGGCGGATTTGTCCCGATTGTATCACATCCTGTTCCTTGTGTGAAAGTTGTTTTGTTTTAAAAGCTAACTGTGATAGTATTCAAAATACCGTAATTATGTTAATGAGTCTAAATACTTAATATTATTGCCTTTTAAGGGCAAACAGCTGTAACAGGATTGATGTATTAGATATGCCTGTCTGGCAATCTGTCGCAGTGAACTTACTAGTGAGTTTACTGCTACAGATCGCTAGATAGCATATTGTCAGTATAGATATTGATTCCTTTGAGTTAATACTCAACGTCATTGTTCTTTTGCGTAACTGCCGCTCTCGTGCTAAATATTATACATGTGTCTGTCTGTTTGGCTGGCGTTCTGTCGCATTGAACTTGTTAGTGAGTTCCTGCCGCCAAACCCCTAACAAAGCACAACCGTAATTAAAAGTGGAGTTGATAATTGGCAGTTTATGACTTATTTTTAACGATCTTCACACGGTATTTTTTTATTTCTGTTTTACAGAATGGAGTGTAATGAATTGTTGAATTCATGATGGTGTAATATATATGTGAATAAACTATTGAACCTGGTCGGTGTTGATCTTTCACAACCCGGTTACAATTGGCGAGGCTACCATTTCAGACTACTTACAGTGATGTATACAAGATGGTTACAGTGAGGATGGCCAAGAACTGTGGAGTGTAAAATGTATCTTTTTTAAATTGTTAACACTTAATGTAACATACAGTTACAAAGGACAGGTATTTTAGAATAATAGCCCAAGAAGATGACATTCTGATAAGATGCCCATGTGATGACTTTTATGATAAACTCTTTTACCATGATGACTGTTATGATAGACTCCTTTATCATGCAAAGTTTATATTTGATTTAGAGATGTGCACATGTAAATTTTGTTTTCAGGTTCTTTTAAATTTTTGGTAAAAATGGGAGGTCATTAAATTTAAATTTGCTTTAAATATACATAAACTTCTAAGTAATAGGGTGTGTTACTTGTGGGACCAATCCGCTGCACCCCAATTAGAGTTAATTAGAAATTTATTGGAATTTATTACTTTGTGAAATTTTAATGAGTGAAAGAAGATTACAAAAATATTTGGAAAGGCCGTGTGTACTTTCTGCGAGTAAATATACATCCCATGTACTGGTATCATCAAGTCTTGGTAAATATTTGCAAACAGAATATGATGAGTCAGATATTGAGATAAAATGGTGGTGTAAAAGTGGTTCAACGATTAGTGATCAATTTTTGTATACTAAGCGTAATATTCATAAATTGGTACATGGGAGTCAAAAAGTAAGATTGTATGTATGGCTAGGTACATGTGATTTATCGGTAAAACGAGGTAAGTTTGTATTTTTGAGAGAGGAAGATATTTATCAGTCTGTTGCAAAAGCAATTGCCTCTTACCAAGAATTTATAAATCTAGTGGAAAAGTACCCTTCTATAGACCTAGTATTTCTGGGAATTCCTCCTATTTCGATTTTTGAGTGGAATAAATCCAGAGGGCATACTACTCCTGAACAATTCAAGGAGGCAGACATTGAATTGCAAAAAGGAGTAACGGCCTTGAATGATTGGATATACTCATTTAATAGTGGTAAAGGATTTTATTGTCCAAAATTCCATCTAGATATCCAGAATAATCGAAAACGAGCAAACTTTAAGAGTATTTATAGTCTTAACTTTAATCTCTTTAAAGATGGTGTGCATCCTAAACCTCTTTTAGCTCGTGTGTGGTTGAAACGTCTTCTAGAGTGTATGACAAAATATTAATTTACAGTTTCTTAGTTTCTTATACACTTGTCATATCTGTCCATTATTTGAGTTTGGCTTATTTAAAAAAAAAAAAAATGACTTCTATGACACAAGAAGAGATAGACAATTTGGTTAAGGTTTTTGAGGAAATGGGAGTTAAACCCAAAGCATCTAATGCAGATGAACTTAAGGAATGGATGGCATCATATACTAAGTCATCTGTAGAGACGAAAGTTGATACAAAGCCTCAACCTTCCTCCAAAACAGTTTATGTTTCACAACCCCCTCGGCTACCAACTTTTAGTGGTGATGCTAAAAGTGAAGTAGCTTTTGATCTATGGCAATATGAGGTAAAATGTTTATTGTCTGAGAGTCATTCAATGGATGTCGTAACAAATGCAATAAGACGGTCTTTACGAGGTGAGGCTGGGCGTATTGTAATGCGTTTGGGCCCTTCTGGTACACCAACAGAAATTCTTGCCAAACTCAATAGTATCTATGGAACTATAGATCCCAAAGAAACTATTCTTGCACAGTTTTATAGTGCCAAACAGCAAGAAAATGAGAGTATTTCAAGCTGGAGTTGTCGGCTGGAAGACACTCTTAACAAAGCAGTACAAATGAAATTAGTGGATCCATGTGAAACTAATAGCATGCTACGTACAATGCTTTGGACAGGTTTGAGACAAAATCTTCGTGACATCAGTGGTCACAAATATGACAAAATTCAAGATTTTGATGAATTGCGTGTTGCTCTCAGAATTATAGAGCAAGACCACAAAGAAGATAATGTCCCCAAAACAAAAAAGTCGTTTCCTGTTAATCAAGCTCAACCAATCAATTCTAACGAAATGCAGGAATTAAAATCCATGGTTTTACAATTAACTAAGGATGTTGCAGAATTAAAACAACAACGACAAAAGCCACAAAACAAGCCTTCTAATCACAAGTTAGATTGGAAGTCAAGAAAATCACGAGAATGGAATGACTCTTTCAATTCGTCTGGTGATTTTCATTCGGCACCATCTCAAAACACAAATTCATCTCGTAACACAGATGTTCGTTGTTTTAATTGTGGCCAATTGGGACATATCGCAGTTGGGTGTCGAGTTAGAACTGATCACTACAAAGGTTTAAACTCCAAAAAACCTATGGGGCGGGGTCGACCATAGGTTTCTCTGAACAGACACCCACCAAAATGAAAAATGTTCAACCACCTGGTCTTTTGGGTACTGCTAATGAGGTTATGGTTAATTTATCTGGAGTATCTACTAAAGCATTGTTGGATACAGGGTCAACAGTATCAACAATTAGCTCTGAATTTTATAGTAAACACTTGAAATCAGTTCCTGTTGAGCCATTGAACCATTTCCTTGATATTGAATGTGCAGATGGACAAAGTCTACCTTATAAAGGGTATATAGAAGCACAATTGCAAATTGATGGGTTAATGGATCAACCGGAACAATATTTTGTATTTTTAATTGTGCCAGATAGTAATTACAACAAGGAAGTGCCAATTTTGCTGGGTACAAATATTTTATCTCATATTATGGAACAATGTCGCACAAGGCAGGGTTCAAGATTTTTACAAGAAATGCCTTTGATCACGCCATGGTATTTGGCATTTCGATGCATGTCTCTGCGAGAAAAAGATCTAGCTAAGAATAACTACTGTTTGGCAGTCATTAAAAGCGCAGAAAGTAGAAATCTTGTTGTTGCTCCAAATTCACAGACAGTTTTGCGTGGTTATATGGACAAGCAATTACCATATCACCAGTCTTGTGCTATTGTCCAGCCTTCAAATCATTCAAATGTAGATAGTCATTTGGATATTACACCAAGTATGGTAAGTTATACATA
Source organism: Pictodentalium vernedei (assembly GCA_031216915.1). Taxonomy (NCBI): domain Eukaryota; kingdom Metazoa; phylum Mollusca; class Scaphopoda; order Dentaliida; family Dentaliidae; genus Pictodentalium; species Pictodentalium vernedei. The sequence continues at coordinate 417,801,573 of CM062290.1, forward strand.
TAATCGGGGAGGAATTATTAACATACAAGTGTCCAATATTTCAACTAAAACTGTTGTTATACCTCCCAAAGCCATTGTCTGTGAACTTCAACCTGTAGCTGTGGAACAGACAACTGATTCAGCCCAAAGTGAGAATACTGGTGGGATTTATGATATAGATATGTCATCGTCTACTCTGTCTGACAGTGAAATTAAACAGGGACTCAGTGTGATTGAGCAATTTGAGGATATATTTTCTAAAAATGACAATGACATTGGGTTTTCATCTTTAGTTAAACACCGAATACGACTGTCAGACAATTTGCCATTTAAACAGAGACATAGGCGTATACCACCTTCGATGTTTGATGAAGTTCGCAATCATTTACACCAGCTTTTAGCTGCTGGTATTATTCGACGTTCTCACAGTCCTTGGGCATCTAATGTTGTACTGGTCCGAAAGAAAAATGGCACTCTTCGATTGTGTATTGATTTTCGAGAGCTCAATAAAAGAACAATTAGGGATTCCTATGCTCTCCCCAGAATTGAGGAAATTTTGGATTGTCTTGGTGGATCGAAATATTTTTCTGTCCTTGACATGAAGTCGGGTTACCACCAAGTAGAAATTGAAGAATCTGACAAAGAAAAAACAGCTTTTACGGTAGGTCCGCTAGGTTTCTTTGAATTTAACCGAATGGCAATGGGTCTTTCTACAGCTCCTGCCACCTACCAAAGGTTGATGGAAGAGTGCTTAGGTGATTTGCACCTGAGAGAATGTCTCATCTATTTGGATGACTTGATTATCTTTTCAAAAACTTTTGAGGAGCATTTGGAACGTTTAACACACGTTTTTCAACGCCTGAGAGATTCTGGATTAAAATTGGGTCCAAAAAAATGCCAAATATTTAAAGAAAAAGTTGTTTATGTTGGCCATGTTGTATCGGCTGATGGTATTGAAGCTGACCCAAGTAAAATTGATAAAATTATGCAGTGGCCAAGGCCATCTAATCCAGAACAAGTGCGACAATTTCTTGGTTTTGCTGGATATTATCGAAAATATGTAAAAAAATTTTCACATATAGCAAAACCATTGTCAATCCTTATGTCCAACCCCATTGCAAAGAGACAAAGTAAAAAAAGACAGAAAAATAAAACTTCTCTTGAGTGGACCTGGGGTTCAGAACAAGAAGAGTCTTTCAAAACATTGAAGTCGATTCTTTGCAATCCTCCCGTACTTGCCTACGCTGATTATACAGCACCATTTGAACTACATACTGATGCTTGTAGTAGTGGCCTAGGTGCTGTTCTATATCAAATACAAAATGGTGTAAAACGAGTAATCAGTTATGCAAGTAGAAGTTTGGGGAAAGCTGAACAAAACTATCCAGCTCATAAATTGGAGTTTTTAGCTTTAAAATGGGCAGTTACTGAAAAATTTAAAGATTATTTATATGGTCATAAATTTAAGGTTTATACAGATAACAACCCATTAACCTATGTTTTAACCTCAGCTAAACTCGATGCTGCTGGTCATAGATGGTTATCGGCACTAGCAGCGTTTGATTTTGACATTACATATCGCTCTGGAAAGAGCAATGCAGATGCTGATGCCCTTTCGAGGCTTCCAGCTATTCAGAATAATGAAAAGCTTTCTGAAACAGTAAATACTGATTCTGTAAAGGCTATATGTTCTGTTGTTCAGAAACAACCTTTTATCGAGAGTTTATGTCTGTCGAATTCAGTGGTTGTTGACGAACCAGAAGTAGGGCAGGACATCAGCGCTATGACTGATATAGAATGGAGAAGGGTTCAAGCTCAGGATCCAGTACTATCGTTCTGGATGACAGCTGTTCGTAACAGACTTAAACCCAAATTTAACAAATTACCCAAAGATCGCAAACATTATGCATTTTACCGAATTTTTAACTCATTAAAATTGCATAGAGGTGTGCTGTATAAGCACAGTGCTAATATCAATGACCAATCATTCAGACAGTTGGTCATTCCAACATCTTTTGAAAAAAAGGTAATACAATGTTTGCATGATGATATTGGACATCCTGGTCGAGATCGAACTGTATCCTTGTCAAAGGAAAGATTTTACTGGCCTTTTATGGATAGTCAGATAGAAAATTATGTTCAAAGTTGTGACCGCTGTATCAAAAGGAAATCTCCAACAAATATTAGGGCTCCCCTGGTAAATATAACTACTATGTTTCCATTAGAGATGGTTTGTACAGATTACCTTACTCTGGAAACATCAAAAGGTGGCTATCAGTATATCTTGGTAATAACAGATCATTTTACGAGATATGCCCTGGCAATACCTACAAAAAACATGACTGCAAAAACAACAGCTGATGCTTTGTTTAACAATTTTTTTGTCCATTATGGTTTTCCAAAAAAACTTCACTCTGATCAGGGGGCCAACTTTGAAAGCAAAATTATTAAAGAATTGTGTGATCTCACAGGAATCGAAAAATCCAGAACCACTCCATATCATCCTATGGGTAATGGAATGTGTGAAAGGTTCAACAGAACTCTTTTAAATATGTTAGGAACATTAGATATAGAAAAGAAAAAAGACTGGAAAAGTTCTGTTGCACCCCTGGTTCATGCATATAATTGTACTCGACATGAGAGTACAAAACAGTCTCCATTCTTCCTTATGTTTGGACGACATCCAAGACTACCAGTTGATCTAGCCTTTGGTACTGATCGCTCTGGGCAATATGCTTCTGTTTCTAGCTATACAAAAGATTTACAAAGTCGGTTACGCAAATCTTATGAATTAGCTTCAAAAGCTGCTAAAGAAGCTCAAGCTAAACAGAAGAAAAATTTTGACTTAAAAGTTCGCGGAGCTAGTCTTAAAGTGGGCGACAGAGTGCTTGTAAAAGCACTTGCTTTTGATGGCAGACACAAACTGTCCAATCGTTGGGAGGATGATGCCTACATAGTTAGGAGTCACCCCAATGAAAATATTCCAGTTTTCATTGTGGAAAATGAAAATAGGGAAGGGCAAAAACGAACTCTTCACCGCAATCATTTATTACCAATTAGTTCCCTCCCACAAGAAGAAAATCGTCCTATACCAGCCCCTAGATCTTTAAAGGGCAGAGTGCCAGGATCAAGGCAGGCAGTGGCTGAAGACAAATCTCTGCCAGTAAAGCCAACACCGAAATCTAGGGCTAAACAGCCAACGCCTAAGGCTAGACAGCCCAAATTGAAGTTACCAATTTCACAAGAGTTTTCTTTAACGTCCAATGATATGTCGTCAGACTCATCAGTCAATTCTGACGAAGACCTTGACTTTGCATTTGAAGTGTGCAGTAATAAATGTGATCCAAACAACCAAACGGTTACACAACCTGTTGTTCAAATGGATCAAGTTTCTTCACAACATTGTACAGGTGACGGCCAGTCCAATGTTGGTGAAGCTGCAGGCAATAGTGTTTCGGTTGGTGACGATCAACAATCTGGTTCACAAAATCCAGAGAGTGAAACGGCTATTCAGAGGGCTGATATTGAGAGTATATCACGACAATCAGAACCCGAAAATGCAACTGCCAGTGTGGGTGATGATCAAATGTTGCCCACAGAAACAAGGTCAGGAATTCCAAGACGAAGTGGCCGAGATAAACGACCACCTCCTTGGATGTCTTCAGGTGATTATGTAATGTCTCAAACAGTTAATAAATCTTCTTGGCCCGAGAAAGCAATTATTTTAGAATCAATAGCTAAAAAAGGTGTATTTACAGGCTCAACTGAAAAAATTTCTAATGCAATTGTTTCTGCATTCTTCAAATGAGCTATTGCAGTGAGTAAGTCAGTGATGATTGCATCGCTACTACCACACTCTGCAAATTTTGTAGATACAAATTATATGTAGATAATGTCTTTGGTGTTATAGAGTAAGTCAGTGATGATTGCATCGCTACTACTACTCTATAAAAATAACTTTTATTTATTTCCATTTCATATGCAGTTAGTCAGTGATGATTGCATCGCTACTATCCCACTCTGCAAATGTTGCTACATGTGTATGTAGATGTAAATAATGTCTTTGGTGTTATAGAGTAAGTCAGTGATGATTGCATCGCTA